>CM040461.1:18630494-18644692 GCA_022758105.1 Pangasianodon gigas | reverse complement strand
ATGACATTAAAAGAGGCAACAAGTTTCCAAACTATGGTGCTTCATCTTAAAAGTCATTGTCCTTACAGGAGATGTAAAGTAGCCTTATGTAGTCTGTTAAAGCTGGGTTCTGTGGAATGTGTGAAGGGTGGTGAACTTTGTGTTCCTGGGGAGAACAAAGGTCTCATTCCATGAGGGTCCTTGGGTGAGTCCCCCCCCCACTTTTCTGTAGTTATCAGTTTTACCATCGTGTTGGGTGAGCCATCTGGTCTTGGCCAGTGGCCTAGATCAATAAGTTTGACAGAGGTTCCTCTTGGCTGAGAGGGTTCATCCTCTGGTCAGGGATGTCCTATCAGTTGCTGATTGTTCACAGGACAGTTGAAATCCAGCAATCAGTAAACAAGCGGTAATTAACTTGGGTTTGCAAAGTCTGGGAGCAGGATTCCTAGCTTTATGGCTTCTTTGCTTTCCTTGCCTGTTCACTTCAGATCCTACAACACTAAAAAAGATGACAGATGACAGTTCAGATGACAGATAATGAATCAGCAGCCCTTGAAAATTCAGATGTGGCTGAAACCAGTTCAGTGGACAACAGCATAGATTTTCTCTGCTTCGCCCTCTACCACCGTGCATCTCAGCTGCATATAATATTTGCTGCACTCTCAAAATAGAACCAGAAAGGCAAGGAATTTCTTTCAACAGGAGAAAACTTGGGTTTGCACCAACTGTGGAGAGAGTACAAAGCTCCAAGTTTCTTGGTATGCACATCACAAGGGACCTCTCTTAGACTCTCTACTTCCTATGGAGGTTGAACAGAGCTAACCTCCCCCATCCCATACTCATCACCTTCTACAGAGAGACAATAGAGAGTGTCCTGACCAGCTGTGTCACTGTCTAGTATGGGAATTGCACAGTTTCAGACCACTAGAACCTACAGCAATTTTGTGAGGACAGCTGTGGACATCTTTGGAGTCTCTATACCCACTATCAATGCCTCCTTCAACAAGCTCATCTGGACCAATCAAAATCTCCCTAGAGCTACCACTGTACATCGTTTACTGCACAACTGCATTTTATAATGCTGCTGTTGGACACTTACTATTATGACTCTCAGCATACTATTATGACTATCTTACTGCTGATAATATAGTCGATTGCTGCTAAAACATTCAATAGCTTACAGACAATTTTTGAACTATTTTTTTCCACTCAACATTGTTCTGTTGTCCTGTCTAGTTGACGTGCATTGTCCTGTGTGTTTGCCTATACATTTATTGTCATGTGTACTTATTGTGTTGTTTGCATTCGTCTCACACTGCTGTGTATCTGCATTTTATGTAGTCCTTTGTACTGTGCCGCTGTATTGTTCTGTGTTGCACCACGGTCCTGAGGAAAGACATTTCGCTTCCATGTATCCAATCTATATAGAGGAATGATGATTAAAACCAATTGACTTAAATTGACAGGAGTGAGTGGTCAGTTATGAAGCTTGAGGGACAAATCTGAACTCATATCTGAACATATGACACCACAGTTTTAGTATATCATGAAATTAGCTTAAGTTGTCTTCAAGGGATGAGAGGTGTGAATTTGAATTTCAGGACTCTCTCTCACTGGAGAACTGACCAGTCATCAGTAAGAGCAAGGTACTGACACAAACTGACACTTTCCATCACTCAACATTATATTTTCTGAATCACTCACATCCATCTTTAAGTAAACTGAATTTCCATCTGGAACTCCATACACTCACTTCAGAGTCATGTAGTCAACTGTAACTATCTGATCATATAAATCTCATACAAATCATAGGTTTCAGAGTCATATGACGTCTGTGATGTTTGGACAAGCTGACTTGACTGACACTATGGCCAAGCCTCTGTGCCACCAATTCCAAATATTTTTACCCACGATTCCTAATGTTGGCATGGTAGTCAATTTAACATTTGTCCATTTTAAACTATCATAACATCTGAATATTTTCCTATAATTTTAGCTTAATGGATATTAACCATTTAGCTTTATTCTGATAGTTATGCCATTGTCCTTCTTACATTTCTATTCACATGTTCTGTATATATTTTCTTTCCTTAAATATTTTGTGTTCTAAAAATGCTTAGCATATCTTGTTCCATGATTCTCTCAAAGTGATTCAAAGGGGTTCTAACAAACTAACATAGAATACATTAAATTTGGGCAATCAAACTTCTTTCAGATATTATGCAAATGACTACCTTGTTGATGGTACTCTCAATTATTACACTGTACCATCATTCTGAGATAATTTTGTCCATTTGACTATTGTTCTTCATAATACTAATGATTTACCAAACTATCTATTGTAAGGTAAAATCCTGCATTTGTCTGAAAATCATGTTGTTATAATCTTTTAATTAGTCAATTACTGTGTAAAAATCAAATTCAAATTCAGACAAATTCAGATAGCTGCAAAAGAGAAAAATCTTTAAGCCCCACAGAGAATACTGAAGCACTTCTCTTCCTTTTCATTACATATGTAAGTTTAATGTATGCGTTCGCCCTCTGACTTTTTCTTCTGATTTATGTCTTGTGTCGGTTACCATCATTGGTTCCCTATCTGCCATTAGCACCCAATTAAACTTAAAGGTCTGTGCGAAGTATCCAGCTGAAAAATTATTTGAGTTCCCTAATTATATAATTTCTTCTACCTTGTATCAATTCCAGCTGCTTTTTTAATGGCCTTTAGTACTTGTTCAGCAACTTAAAATTCAGTGATCATTGAAAGAGCAACATGCTGGTGTGCTTTTTGAAATGATTCTTGCCTTTGTGGAGGCTCTGTAAGGTTTTCAGTTGACCTTTGTGTACTAAGTGGATTTATTAGGAAGTTAGTTTAGTTTTTCATTGCAGGAACTGTGCAGAGATCCCACTTTTACTGAATGGATTTGCTGCTGGGGCTGTTTTCAGAGTTGGTGACTTAAGTCAGCAACTGAAGTCCAAAAGTTAAGTCAGTATTTATGTGTGGAAAGCTTGTATTCACAGAAGGGTTAAGCAGATGCGTACATCAAATTTACCCAGTTGAATGACCCAGTAAGCTTATGCAAATCACCTCCATGTATGTAGGGGATGCCTCTGAGATTGGGTCTTTCTTGAGTGTATGCCAAGATGGGGTACTTCAATGGCATATAGACCACCACCTTTAATCCTTAGAGGTTGTGTGACAATCCAGGGAGTTTTGCTGTCTGTGACATGGTTTAGTGTTAATTTCATCATTTTACAATGTTTGATTTTAAAATACTTTCACTGTGTTGGTTTCATGAGAAACTATGCTACCATCACACGTAAACAGTTATTTTGAGCATCTTGAGAAATGTTGTGAAAACACCCAATGTTTCATGGGTTACAAGCATTTTGGTCACTATAATTTGTTCCTTAGGTTCTTTGGTCTGTAAATGTTTCAAAACAGTTATACAATTCCAGTCAGACAAAGAAAATAAAAGTTTAAAGGAAGTGATGTTCCTAGTCAACAGAGAGAAGGGCAGGGCTATTAGCATGTTTCATGAATATGAATGAAGTGCAAAGTCTTAACAATCACTTATTCACTTCATGGCAACTAATAACCCCCCCTTACATTTCCAAAACAAAGACTTGACAATTGTAAGGCTATCAAGGCTACCTTCCAGGCCAAGGAGTATCATGGCATGAAAAAAGTAGAAAGCACAGTACAATGACTTTTTTGCAAATTTGATTGGTAAAAACTACTAAAAACAACACAATAGTGAAAAAATAATATAAAAACAATATAAAATGGTCATCATTTGGTAATTGATCATAGTGCAATTGTTCATTGTGAATGTGATCATGGTTTATTGACTATGACTGCAGTGCCACTCTGAAAAACAGTTCCAGGTTAGCTGCAGGCAGAGAGGAACATCACACACACAGCATTTCCAAGGTAATTAAGCAAGTGAGTTTTATTTATAAAGCACATTTAAAACAACAATAGTTGCCAAAATGCTGTACATACATAAGAATAAAACTGAGACTAATTATACAGGCACAATAAATAAAAAATAATGCTAAGAGATGCAATAGTAGTAATAATAACAAGAATAAAAAGAAAAAAATCAAAATGCAAGCATGAAAAGCTTTTTAGGTTTGATTTGAAAATGGTAACTGAGGAGGCACTCCTGATATCTAGGGGTAGGCTGTTCCAAAGCCTTGTCACAGTGACCACAAAAGCACAGTCACCCTTTAGCTTCAACTGAGACCATGCAACAGCAAGGAGTGACTGATCAGAAGACCCTTAGAAACCTATAGGAGTTGAGTAGTGAGAGAGCAAATCCACAATGTATGAAGGGGCTAGCCCATTAAGAGCTTTAATAACAAATAAAATAACCGGGGTCATGGTCGAACGTCAGCTGTGGACGTAGAGGAGGCAGGTCGAACCAGTAGGTAACACGTAATGATTTTCACCTGTGTCTGATTAGCCCGTGTTTATTTATGTGCGTCTCTTTTTCCTTCAGGAGACCCCCACGACAGGCAAGAGACAGAGCTGTGTGTGAGAGAGACAAAACTGCTGAAAAGCGAAAGTAAAGAAAGGCTGGGGAAAAAAATAAATAAAAATAAAAAAAGGTTGAGTTGTCCCAAACCTGCCTCCTGTTTCCTCATTTCCCTCCGAACCAAAAGGGAATTGTATATATTTGTATATATATAACGCATTAGGCCTCTACAATGTGCTGCTTTGATCTTTGTTTCTCTTTCTCTCCTCTCATCTCTGTGAGCCCTTTGCATGTGAGCCCCTTTGCGTTTGTATTAATGCTGATAGTCTTCTGTAAAGTCTTCAAATAAACTTAGTTTATCACATTCAGATCCAATAATGTTCATGCCTGAACAGCGTTATTTTGATTCTGTAGTGATTTGGTGGATAACAGGGTAAGCGCATTACATCCATCTTATTCTACCTCTAAATCCACTCGTTCGAAAACTGGGACCAATTAATCGGCGCTAGATCTCCTTATAAATTTAATCTCAGTTATTTAAAGGTCCGATCCAATGCCTACGTGGCATGGAAACCTTCCTTTTCAAGTTTCCCAGTATTTGATTCACTCCTCCTTTGTGCTGGACGCACGGGCTCCCTTTGTTCTCAAACCAAGCGTGAGCGCACCCTTTGTTTGCACATGGTCACATGCCAACACAAGACACGCACTCACATTCGCACCCCCCCCCCCCCCCCCCCCCCCCCCCCCCCCCTCCACACACACAAACACACACAGAAATACCTCCTCATTCAAAACATCCACTACCATTTCTATTTGCTTGTAATTTGTGTTTGCTGATTTGTGTTCAATAAATGTTCAACCGATTGGGTGTTTGCTGTCTCTCAGATCAAAACTGAATCCAAGCTACTAAAGAACTCAGAACCTCAGATCCCAGATGTATTTGCCAAAGTTATACCCCAGCAATGCCACCGCACACAACTTAACCTGTACACTTAGGAAACAGCCATATCTGGACCAGAACTGAGCCAGAATCAAAAACATTTCAGCCACCAAATAGCCAAAACTGGGCCAGAATCATATCTTCATTGTGCTAGATCTAGTGTGGGTTTAGCTAAGGCCCGATTCATTAGGGACAGAACTTTCAAAATGAATATACAAATCCAAATAACTAACAGCATCATGACAGAATACAATTAATACAGAATACAAAAAAATTTCATTTTTTACATTACATTTCATTTAGAGGTTGACCTTTGGGAAAAAAAACAAGATGTACAGTAGCTTGCCTACATTAAATACATCAACATAATGAACATACAATATGAAACAGACATATAAAAAAGATTAAAGGGAAATATCTGTGGAATATCAAAGTTCAGTATATCACTCGCGGGGTAAAACACATTGTGTACATCTCCTGCATGACAAAACTCATTAGCTGGCCTGCATAAACGGCCTGCTGTACTTGATAATTTCACATGCGTATACCATGTACACATAAAACTGACTTTAAAACATTGTACGTCCTTTCACAATACTTGTTACAACACCAAATTAACTTATTTAATACATTATCTGAACCTTTAATCACATCCAACCAAAGAGCAAAAAAAACCAAAAAAAAAACAAACGCTTACTTCTCCCCAGCATGCACAAAGTGAACTGGCGAGAGAAGGGCGCAGATATGTTACACAAGCGCCAGAAACAAAAATCAAAATAGAAGTCCCCAAAACAATTATTTGCAAAAATAACATGAATTAGATAAACAAAAGAAAAATAAACATCACCAAAATAACAGGATTTTATTAAAACAAAATATTTATATTATAATATTCCAACCCAGTACATGCACCCCTCCTGGATTTCACTAAAATCCGTATTGGACTCAAACCAAATAGTAGGCTGGGTCAGGGTTGCAATGAAACATTCATTGGTTCAACTTGTAAGTTACTCGCTAACGGGTTAAGAAAACCCAAGGGTGATCAAACCTAAGATTCTCTTAGACCATTATGATGCCTTGTACACCATAATATAACCTGACCCTTATATTACATATCCAGAATCAAGATATCCTCTCACAGCATATAACAAAAATATATATACTCTTTAAAATAAAGAATGAAATGAACCAGATTTCCTCTTAAGGTGACTTCCCCCCCCCCTTAAACATAAAAGGGTCTCTGAACCATAGACTCAATTAATCTATTCTAAACAACACTGCCTGCCCATGTCCTAATACCCTTTGTGTCAACTAGAACTTGAGCTTGTGTGTCCATGTCGGCCTTTGTGCCAGTGTTGCTCTCAACTTGAGTGTCAGTCAGAACCTGTGCTGGTATATCTGTGTCACAGTCAGCGTTATAATCAAGAGATGATGAGCTGGGATCAATTTGATACTGAGATGGACCCTCATGGACCCACGGTCTCCGATATTCAGACATGTTCCCTTGACCTTTTTGTTGTAACCTTTAGCCTGTTTGCTTTGCTCTTTTTCATAGTCCTTCTGTGCGATCTCTGCTGCTTCATGGAGGTACGACATCAGCTACTTATCGTGAAGTACCGTGATCAACAACCACAGGATCATGCAGCACTTGTCTGAATATGACATCAATCGGAAGTCTCAGTACATAGCCGAACATGAGCAGAAATGGGGTGTCCCCCCTTGTCTCATGAACTGTGGTATTATAGATGAATGTCAAGGTCTATATTTGTTTAGGCCACCTGTGTTTCTCCTTCAGAGGCAAAATACAGAGCATGCTGCCTAAAGTTCGATTGAACCTCTCTGCTCCTCCTTTTCCTATGGGTGTTAAGTGGAGGTGTGAGACTTGGTGACAACTGACAGTTTTTAACAACTCTGCTATGAAGACACTCTCGAAATTGGCTCCTTGGTCTGTGTGAATACGATTGAGAACCTGTAAACACAGAACACATGATCCCACAGCTTCCTTGCAACTTCTTTTGCTGATTGATTTGCACAAGAGAAAGCACAGGCCAACTTCGTGAAATGGTCTGTCACAACAAGCACATCCAATGAGTGTTTCTTTCCATCTTCAGTGGTCCAAAAATCCAGACACACTAACTCCATTGGCACAGAAATCTTGATACTTTTTGAAGCGGGGCCCATTGCAGATGGTTCTGGAGCCTTAGCTAAAATGCATCTTTGGCAGCATTTGATGTATTCACGCACGTCTCGTCCCATCCCTGGCCAAAAGAACCATTGACAAGTTAGATGGATTGTTCTTACTTGCCCCTGATGACCTGCAAGATCGTGTACACCGTTCAGTGCCTGTTCCCTGAAACTGGAGGGTAAGACTAGCCGATTCTGCTTACTGCAAGGATCTTGTGTGACTCAGTACAGTATCCCATCTTGGATCTTAAACTTGTCCCAATGTCTGAAAACTGGTAAGACCCTGGAACTCATTCCAACCTTCTCTCATCTCGATGATTGATTCTTCAAATTCACGAAGGAGAGGACCATTGAAATGATCGGATCAAATTACTCTCCTGAATTTCATCCATAGTGATTGTAGGAAGGGCGTCAAAACCAGCTGGTACTGAATATTCGAAGGACAGGATTAGCTGCACAGCTCTTACTTGGGATGTCTCTTCCCATTGATTGTGTAGGCTTTAAGCAAGCTTTGACAGTGGCACTGTCAGAAAGCATGGCAGAAGTAAGACTTGTAAGTTCTGGGCTCCCTGATGAAGAACATCTTGAAATCTGACCTCTTCAGCCTCAATGAGCAAGTCACAATAGTGTTCTCTCATTAATCTGCTGCTCACTGTCTTAACAAAAGGGTCAGCTCAGAGCATCAGCCGCCACATTCTTTGTCCCTGCTATATGCAGGGAAGGTATAAGCTGCAAGTTTGGATACCCAACGTTGCTCACAGGCATCAAGCTTGGCCTTAGTCATGACGTAAGTGAGTGGATTGTTGTTGAGCCTTCAGCCTCACACATCTCACACACGTTCCACTTGAGTGCCAAAAACTCCAGCATATGAACTGGAGAGTTCTTCTGTGAGCTGCTTAAGGTTTTGCTTGCAAATGCAATTGGTCAGGCTCTCTCTTTGCCTACAGGTACTTAGAAATACACAGCTCCTAGTCCATTCAAAGAAGCATCAATATCAATGGGTGAGTAAAGTCGGGATGTGCTAATACCACACTGAGTAACAGACTCTCCTTAACCCTTAGGAGTCTCGTGTGTTTTTTGGATCCTGGACATGTTTTTACATGCCCTGACATTTGTTCTTATTTCAGTTACTTATAGCATATTAATGGCAATAGTCTCATTAAACTATATTCAGCACAAACTCTGCTACAATAATGCAAGCAACAGGTATGTATATGTTTGTATTTTTGAGAAAATCAAGTTTAAACTTGGTTAGTAAAAAAATTAAGGACACTGAGAGAAGGCCATAAAACACATACTAAATAAATTTTCACAAGACTTTTGAGTACTAGATTATGTAGACCAAAGTCTTTGTTATAACATGTTGTGAAAACCATCCTGTTCATTCATTCACATAATACAATGCATGGATTGAACTTTTTTGTGACACTTCGTTTTAGAAAGGCTGTATGCGAGGGAATGTCAATGGTCATGAATATTGATGTCTTTCACACATAGGGAGATAACGACCCACCCCCCTAATGGGTCCATCAAGGTGGAATGCCACTGTGGAAACTAGATAAAGAATCTGAGGAGACTAAAATAAAGAATGCAGAATATAATCAATATTTAAAAAAGGGAGTCAAAGACACATTTTTGAGCACATAGATTTGAACACACAGTCACACACCTTTGTGCCATTCCTGGAAACAGTTCCTGGTTAACTGAAGACACAAGTGAACATCACATGCCTGGCATTTCCAAGATGTTTGCTGCTTCTTGCCATGCACTGCTTTGCAATGCACACAGATCCAGGAACCAGCAGTGGCAATATTCCTGACATCTGAGCTCAGCTCAGCTCACGCAACTGGCACATGGCCACTACTGGTCTGTTTTGGTGCTACTTTCTGCGACACCACAGAGCTCTGCAATAAGCTGTTCCATAAACTCCTTGTGGGTCATTTTGCCGTATAGCTCTTTGTGCATTATGAAAGAAATGTCATTCAAGTCGCTCTTCAAAATGCAGCCATTCATCATTGGATTTGCACTCTTCTGAAGAAGAACAGGTGAACTCTTCCTCACTGTCCAGGACCACGAGGAGTGCTTCCTCACTTGTGTAGCTTGCCATCATCCAAAAGCAATGAAAAGTCAATGAATCTGATGAAGCTTGATGCCATTTTTATTGCATTGATGGGGGTGTTTACCAGGTTTGTATGGCTCATGTGGGTCATTACAATATGAATAGCAAGTGCTGTGGGTGAGTGTGTCTAGATCAGTGCTAATGAGCTGCGACAGAAAAAGTGTACCTATCATTAGTTTCATGCACATTGCAAAATCAGATAATATTTGTTTTGGATTTGAACTTATTCATTTAAAAGTAGACATTTCAAGGGTTCTATTGACATATTTCTCATGTCTGTGCCACAATTATATGCTGAGTTTCAGTTCATTTTTATGACATGCTCCAGGTCAAAGTTCATGGAGATGGACGCAGAGGAAAGCACATGCTGTATGTTTTTTTATATAAAAGCACAACATATTGTTTTTATTGTGAGCGGACACAAATAAAAGTAGACCCTTTACAGTTTCGAATGATGTCTTCCTCTTTTCGGTATGACCATAAATGATGGAGTATTTTAACTCCTTGCCTTTGCTATAAGAAAAAAATTCAAGTGATCTCGTCTGCCCCTCGACTCATCGACTCGCACAGGTTAAGGTTAGATAAGGTGTTTTCACATTCTGGAGTCTAATCCATGGGCTTGAGCTTTCTGTAGGTACCTACTTTGGCCTCTTCTTTAGTTCCTCTCTTCCTTCTCTGCCCAGCTGTGAGAGCGAAAATTGGCTTGGCTAAAGAATAACATCCCAGAATGAAATGTTTGGAATAGAAGATCATACCAAGGACTGATTTAATTCTCTGCACTGACAGTGTACATCTGTCGTCTTCCATGAGATCAAGCCTGGAAAGCTTTGAAATGGCCTTGACTTTGGCAGGATCCACAGAAAAACAATTATGGTCCACGATGTGGCCCAAGAACTTGATAGATGCCCGAAGTAGGTGACATTTCTTAGGGCTCAACGATTGTACTGTCTCAGTCAATTGAACACACCTTCCAGTATTTAACACTTCCTGCTCATTTGGGGCTAATACAAGCAGGTCATCAAGACAACACAACAGTCTGCTGAAGTTCAAGTCCCCAAAGATGATCATGTGCATAAAGGAGGCATAACCCTTGTGGCATCTGATTGTACTCATGCAGCCCCAAGGGGGTAGTGAATGCAGTGTATTTCTTATCCTCTTCAGCCATGGGGATGCTATAAAATCCTGACATCAGGTCCAAGGTACTAAAGAGGATGTTTCTGCCTAAAGCAGCCAGGCAGTCAGACTGATGTGGGAGTGGGTGTGCGTCCTTTATAGTTCTTACATTTAACAATCTAAAGTTTCTGATCAAAAAGCCATCTTTTTTCCACACTAAATCCAAAGGGGAAGCATACTCACTCACAGACTTCCTAATTATCCCCTGTTCTTCCATTTGGGACAAGACTTAATCGAATATGATGGATGAATCCCTTAACTTCTCTGCAGTCCAACTCATGCTTGAAGAACACATCATTTTATCTCTCCAATAATTGCACTAGTTTCTCCTTCATCACATGGCTGATAGAACAAGATTTGATGTCAAGATCAGCGAGACCCACAGTTTCTAGCCTTTGTTTGAAATCAGCTGACAAATTTGGTGAACACTGACTCACCTCCCCGGACACTTCAGCTCAACTCAACCCTTGGAAAAGTTTGAAATCTTCTACAGCAATGCATGGGGACACGTCTGCCAATTTGTTGTTCCTCTTTAGGGTGATTGGCTTGTCAGGAAGTTGGTGACTTTGACAGGGATCCAGTCATCGGTTCCACCAAAACTGTGCTCCCTGGTGATATGGGGACATTTTTTTGGTAGCTTTCCCCAAATGAGGTGTTCTTGCTTCACTAGAAGAGTAACACACTGCTGTACCTTAACTTGTCTGGCAACTCTGAACTCAGTGTTAAACTTATCTTACTCTAAGTCTCATTGTTACCAAAGAGTTCTTTTAGGGTAATCTTGTTTTGCACATGCTTTATTGAATTGATGGTTGGGCAGCTGTTCAAAACAAGATTACCCTAAAAGAACTCTTTGGTAACAATGAGACTTAGAGTAAGATAAGTGTAACTGTTACAGATGTGACACGGCCACAAAACAGAGAAATTGTGTTCATTTCAAACATTGAAATCATTTCAAACATTTCAAATAATCTGGTGTTAGTTAGTTTGTTTATATTTTTGTTATGGTTATTTATATCTGTGGGTTGTTTTGTGGGTGGGGGGAGGGGATACATTGAATTGGAATATAGAGGGACTCTTATTGTTAAAGGCCACCTTTTAAGGAAGTGGTAACTGGCAGCCATTTTGTTTTAAGGTGATGGCACATGGTGTGACGGGGGCATGCTCTGAGTGGCTGGCAAACAAAGGTGCTGGGAAATGCCTTGCTCTCACTGGGGCCAGTGCCATGGGTTTAAGATCTATCTAGCCCATTGACCTGGGGAATACCTGATTGGGGTTGAGGCCTATTTTTAGTGAACAAGGAAGTTTTCTCTGTCTGGGATCATTTGTGGATTATTTTTCCCTTTTTCCTGTGGCATTGCACGTGGGATCCAGAAATCCCTGAGAAGATAACGTGGGTGAGACTGATCGGGGTTTTTCTTACTTTTTCCTCTTTTATACCTTTTTCCTTTTTGCTGGGATTATTGTTTTTTGTGGACTGCTATTTTTGCTGTGGACTCTGATTGATGGTATTTGGATATCTGTGCTTTTATAGGACTCATGGACTCATAGTAGCTCTTGCCTTTTGGACTTAATTTACATATTTACCTTTCATTGTGCTGTTCATTGTGCTGTGGGGTTGAACAATGTTTGTGTGAAGCCTATGTGTCTATTAATACATGCCTTGATCATTGAGAGTCTTATGTTTTGCACATGCTTTATTGAATTGATGGTTGGGCAGCTGTTCAAAACAAGATTACCCTAAAAGAACTAACAATGAGACTTAGAGTAAGATAAGTTTAACTGTTACAATATTCTGAACCTGTATACACATTCTATACAGGAAACCAAAGAAATTTCATAAAAAGGATTCAAGGAAATAACTCTCATGAAATAATAAATATAAAGGTTACATATCAAAACAGAAAGAACACTGTAGCTTTTTGAATTGTTAAATGATACATATATGTATAAAATACCTAAAACATTGTAGCTTTTCAATAAGAACACAATATACAAATACATAAAACACAAATGGGCATGATTATTTGAATATTTTGATATCAGAACTAATCTTATTTTGTGCTTATTTGTATTAGTGTATTTAATCTTATAGGGTAGGGTACTGTAGACTAGCCAAAAACTTTACTTAAATACTGCTAGCTAAAAATAAATTCTAATAGCTTCTAGCTTCTTGGTAAAAAAAATTAAAATGACAACTAGTGCATTACTTGTTACTAGCAAGATTAGATTTAAATTTCAGAGGTGACTGATGAAATTAAAAATTATTCTATAAATAAACTCCATATAGTTTATGTACACTTATCTATAAATACATATTACATCATACAGAAAGTATGCTATTTTTTTTTTTTATTTACCCATGAAAATTCATCAATTTCAATTTATATTTATGCAGGAATATTATTTCAACCAGCACAGTTAGGTTGAATCTACACAGAGTTTAAACGCACTCCACCCTACATGTTGCAATACTCGAAAATTAAAACACCAACTGGGTTTAAACATTAAAAAAATAACGGGAAGAATACAGCCAGTAAAAGGATGCTTTAGGTTCCATGTATAAGTCAGTTAGAAACTTACATCATTGTTACGGCAGCACAGGATAAACCAATAAACCTTCCAACTACCAATAAACCATGTTTTGAACAACATGAATTATTTTCTTATTCAGATATTGATTTTAAATGATTTTAAATGATTGCAAATATTCAAATAGTAAAATGCCCATCCCTAATTTAAAAGACGTCAACAATAATACTTTAAAAAAACTACAACTTCAAAACCATATTATTACATTTCCAAACATGCAACAAGCTCTAAAAAATAGCAAAGAGATAGCAAAATAGTTCAGGCTTACTTTTTTTTGCCATATCTGGCAAATGAGTATCTTTGTTTTCATTGTGTCTTGTAGTGTTCAATGTGTATTTTAGTGTTTTAGAAAACTTAGACTTCTGCATTTGCAGGTTGCCTCCTCTTCCTTCCACCTTCCTGGTAATTAGCCAAATGAAATGAAACCAGTGATACATAACATCCAATTTCCATCTCAGTGGCCTTTGTACAAAAGGGATTTTTTTCTTATTGCATTTAGCGAAGGATCACAGAACAGTGAAAAGAGATTCTTTCATACAATTCAATTCATTTTTATTTGTATAGCGCTTTTTTACAAACGTCATTGTCTCAAAGCAGCTTTACACAAACAAAGTAAAATGAAGTGTGTGTGTGTGATGTCTCTGATGAGCAAGCAGGGCGACGGTGGCAAGGAAAAACTCCCTGAGATGGTGATAGGAAGAAACCTTGAGAGGAACCAGACTCAGCAGAGAACCCA
>CM040461.1:18588227-18620940 GCA_022758105.1 Pangasianodon gigas | reverse complement strand
TTTCTTCCTCATATCATCTCGGGGAGTTTTTCCTTGCCACCGTCGCCACTGGCTTGCTCATTAGGGATAAATTCACAGTGATAAATTTAAATATTTACAATATATTTTTGTGAATCCATTTATTTCTGTAAAGCTGCTTTGTGACAATGTCCATTGTTAAAAGCGCTATACAAATAAAATTGAATTGAATTGAATTATTCACTTGGGCAGTACACTTTGCTCCAATCAGCCCCTTTGGTATGGTAACAGAGCAGAATTTGTTATGAGAATAACAAATTAATTAATTAATTAATTAATTTTGGGATCTGGCTCTGAAGCTCTGCGTCTTGTTTCTTCAAATCTAGTACAGCAGGACTTTGCTGTGACACAATATTTTCAGTCTGTTTTGGCTTATGTTTTGCTGTAAGCTGACTGAAATTTGGCAACTTGTCTTTTCAACTGAGTGACATCATTCTCTTCTAATGCTGTGAGTACAAGGATGGCTTTTCACCAGCATTCTGCAGCGTATACAAGAATTTGGCAAAAAGCTCGTCACCATCCTCAACAGCAGTGAATGCAGAATCCAGCAAGTTTTCCTGGAGTGAAAGGAAAGGGCATGTGGAATGAGATCAGCACTGTTTTGCCAAGTGTCATAGTCCACCTCATTACCAGAACGGGGAATCCTTGCAGAGAACACTCTGAGCCTAAAAATGGCAGGTACCTTTGATGATGCTCCTTCACTCCAGACAATATGCTCCACTACCATTCGTTGGACCTCAGATGGGTTTGCAACAGTTACCCTGAAGGTAGGTGATGTTTTCTTTAATCACTGTCCTTACTGTAGGGAGGCTTTGACTTGCAGCAAGGTCAATTCTCTCAGGTGAGGACGAAGAACAATTAATTGTCTATCAACTACTGCCTGTGATACAGACTCATTTGTAATTGCCAGGTTGCTAACAGCTGTTTCAGCATGTCTAGAAAGCTGCTTCTTCAAGAGGTCATTGAATGGTATGCCACTAAGCCTTGCTACCTTCTGCAGTTCAGTGAAATAGCTCATGGTGGCTTTTTCACTGACTATTGGTAGGTACACACTAGACAAGTGTCTTATGTGGTAAATGACTTTGGTTGGGCTCCTGAAATCATAGCATAACTCTCATATTCTACTATGGCATCTTTGCTGAGATCTTGGGTCACCTATGTGAATGAATTAAGAAACAATTCTAAGTCTGTTCAGAAATTCTCTCTGCTCTGTAATAACTATAACTGAGCTGGCAACTTTGACATTTTCTTTTGTAACAACCTCCATCTTTTGTTTCTGAGTTAAAAACTAGTTTAAGTCTGTGATATCTGTATTGGTTTGTTTGATTTTTTAATTACTGGACTTTGCCACAACTGTTCCTGACTGGCTTGCCAAGTTTTCCTCTGTAGCACTCTAGCAGATGTAGTATGCTCTGGGCCAGTCTTGAGATTCGAGGGGAGCAGTGTTAATGACAAAGAAATGAAACATAGACCAGGAAATCAGTTGAACTGCAGGCGTGGTTTGTATTAGAAAAGGTTAGAAAGATGAATCAAAGAAAATAACAATACAACATTATATTAGATTGGCCAGAAAAAAATTAAAGACATTAAAGACATGAAAATAAACCTGAACTTTTTCCTCTTTTCCCTACATGTTTTTTTTTTTTAGATTTTCTAATTTAGAAAACTCTAATTGGGTTCAATTAGTTTAAAGAGTTCTTTGGGGTTTATCTTTAGTTTTTTTTTAAATTGTCTATTAAATAATTCTCTTTTAGGCTTGTCTAGTTAAGTTTGTTCACTGTGCTCACTTATCATGTAGTGATTTTCTTGGTTAAAGATCAACTCTTTTGTTTGAAACTCAGCCTAAATAAAACTGGTATTCACAACACACCAATAACAGTACACAGTCATGAATCCAGTACAGTTTCACAAATCATAATTGCAAATAATGAATAGTTAATTAGTTGTAAATAATAAACTGTTATTATTAACATTCCCTTTTCTCATCCAAGTCCAATTGCCAACTGCAGAGAGATGAATGTATTTGAAAGTCTGTATAGTACAGTCCTACCACACGAAGATGAGGAGAGGAATGTCTTTTTTCTGTGTGATGAAAAGTGTATGTTCCTTGTAATAAGTGTCTGTCAAAGTAAGTATTCATCCGTGAAGGTAAGTGTCCGTTGTGTAAGTGTCATTCTCCAGAACAGTAGTTCTTCGGGAGGCTCACCATCTTAAATTCAGCAGCAACAAATCCACAACAAAAAAAAACTGACCTCTTTACCAAAAACAGTATAATACACACACAACTATAATGAAGTTTGAGCTTTATAACAGCTGTTGTCAAACACTGGACAAAATAAAGTAGTTCTGATGAAAACTGCATCAATTTTGTTTCATCTGTGCATTCCACCAGGGCCTTGCCGCCTCTCACATGCAAAATAGTATGCACTCAACACTCATTTCAAACGGTTACATTCATGCACATATCACACTAAAACATAATAAACGTAATAAAAAGTAATCACGTAATTACACATTAACAGGAAAATACATTCACTCACCAAATCCGTGTTTGACAAGTTCAAAAATCGTTTTTGTGCTACTCCAATATACAATAACTAATTCGCAGATTATTTCATAGGCGTTTTCAATCAAATCTCACTTAATTTACTTACTTACTCAGTTTATGTTAATCAGTCTATTTTTGAAGTTTCACCCTTTTTTTCAATCAATTTGAACCCACCATGCACTCTCTCTGTCTCTCTAGCTCTCATACCCTCAACAGCACATGTTCTCGCCCAACTCCTAAAGGAGCCACATCCTATTTTTTATGGTCAAGCCAAATATGTTAGTTTATTTGACTGTACCTGTTAACCACTTTTTTTTTTAATGATAAAAAAAGCACATTTACAGGTTTTTTTTTTTTTGGATGATGGTAACTTTCACGTGGGTTACACTATAATTACTACTTTGAGTTAGCCTATGTGCCTGTTGCATCCCTGAAAAGGGGAACAGAGTCATGACTGAAAATCTTGCAATCTTTCCCCACTGCAAACTTTATGTGGAATCCTTGAAGCAATTTACATTTAACGACATTTTCAGTAAAACAATGGCTTTTTCTTAAATGCATTCAAATATTGACCATGTGCGTGTGCAAAAAATTATGAATTATGAATGACAAACATCTGAATTTGTATGTATGAAAGACATTTGTGGCAGTGGGGGCATGGTCGAGCGTCAGCTGTGGATGGAGAGGAGGCGGGTTGAACTGGCAGGAAAACCATGATGATTCTCACCTGTGTGTAATCGGTGAGAGTTGATTGGTTTGTGTCTCTTTGTGCTTTCAGGGGCCTCCCAGAGAAGGAGAGGGAGAAAGCCAACCAGCTTGTGTGCGTGCACGTATGTATAAAATAAAACCACTGAAATGCGAAAGTAAAAGAAAAGAATAAAGCACCTCTGAGTTGTTCCAAGCCTGCCTCCAGCTTCCTCATTCCCTGCCCGAACCTGGGAAGTGTTACAACATTATTTTCTCATATTTGTAAATAAACAATTCAATTTTCACCCTTTTCACTAATATACTTCAATTATTTCAAATTTTACAATCACTATGAATATATGTGATACTATATCTTTAACTATTTGTCATATTTCTTGACATTCATAGTTTTCAACATTAAATCAAGTAATTCTCCAATGAAGCACACATTTGGGAATCAAACCAATTTGATTGCCAACCCACTTGAACCTACAATTTTCAGATTTAAAACAATTAACTAAACAATAGAATGCACTTGTAAGCACATTGAAGGAATCGTATTAATTTCAAATTACAACTGCTGGAATTAATAATTCTGACTTCACAAACACATTGACAGATTTTAAATCTGATTCATTTCAATGTAATTTCAATCTGTCACGTGCCATCTTCAGTTGCAATTCAGTAAATAGCGTGGACCAGCTGAGCGTCCATCTCCGATATGGGCTGGCAAGAGGCACACCCACTTTCCACTTGGTTGTATCTACTGTGCTTGCTTGCTTTGGCTCCAAGGTCTCTACTGCCCAGACTTTGGCTCCAATTTTTGCAAGATGGCAACTCCCATTTCAACCCAAAAAAGGCTTCAAAAATGCACAATGGAAGTGAATGGCGCCATGTTATACACTCCTATATACGGTCATCGGGCGTAATGCAATGCCTGTATCTGTCTAGTGCTCAAAAAAATTATTTGTCTGTTTTCATATTAAAACCAGAAGTGGACACTGTCTATGTGTCATGTCAAGGCCAGAATCGGCATTGAACTCCAGTTCTCAGAATGCATTATGGCCTACAATCATAGCAGCCACAGACTACACATCTCAAGTCACAAGCTTCACGTCAAGCTCCAACTGACCTGATTACTGATTGTTTGCACCTGGACTTAATCACACATGCTCAAACACACACAAACACACACACACTCACACTCACACACTGACACTATCTCTAGCTGCACCCACAGAAACTTCTTCTGCTCACTCATCACTTGTCCAAACAAGTATTCTGGAGATCGAGCCATGTATAAAAGCTTCTTGCTACAGTGGTCTCTCTAATTCTCAGGTCAGGAGAAAGTTCCTGAGTAGGACAAAATTGCTCAATTCATTAACCTGCTGACAGATAAGGCAATAGCCTTGGCTATTGCAGTCTGTTTGCAAGGAGGGGAGCACATCACATGACCGCTTCACTGAACTTTTCTCACGAGTCTTTGATCACTCCCCAGAGGGAAAGGAAAAAGAAGAACAGCTTCTGTTTGTCAAGCAAGGCCAACAAAGCAGCATACTGCCAAGGCTTGAACCAAGACATCCTCAATGAGCTCACCTGGCATGAAGACAGGGTGTCTCTAGAGTCACTGATTGATCTTTCCATATCCCTAGATCAACTCCTCAGGGACCAGTGAATGATTAAAGTGGAGTGGAGTCCATCCGCAGCTCCAGGGCCACAGAACCGATGTGCATTGGCCAAATTAAGTGAAGAACTGAGGAAGTGCTACTACTATGGCAGCCCCACACATCAGGTCACACAGTGTCCCTTGTGCCCCACACTAAAGGTTCCACAACCCCCCTCCTGAGTGAACCACCTCCTCCACTCACTCATCTATGGTGAGACCACCTTGTTTCTTATCTTCTCCAGCATTTTCCAGATAAGACACTCAGAAGGTGTATCCATTGTTACAGTGCTGACTGACTCCGGGGGTGCTGGAAACTTAATTGACCAATCCATCATTGATACTCTCAACCTGAGCATCCAGCAACTCGAAAACCCACTCCAAGTTCAAGCTCTTAACTGCAGACCTATCAGAGGAGGATATATCACTCACCGTACACTGCCCACCATCAAGTCAGGGCCCTTCACCATGAGCACATTTCCTTCCTGGTAACCATTACTACAAAGTACCCTATTGTTCATGGATTCCTGTGGATGCAAACCCATGACTCTGAAATATCCTGGGCCAAAACAGAGATCACCTGTTGTACTG
Source organism: Pangasianodon gigas (assembly GCA_022758105.1). Lineage (NCBI taxonomy): Eukaryota > Metazoa > Chordata > Actinopteri > Siluriformes > Pangasiidae > Pangasianodon > Pangasianodon gigas. Next base: position 18,615,433 of record CM040461.1, on the reverse strand, counting down.
GTCATTGTCATACAAAATGTCTCAAAGGTCCCCAACTGACTTCAGTGGAACTCTCTGCAACCTGTTCCAGTGTTGAAATTCCCCCTGTTTTAAGTTTTCAGCAAAGCCCAGTTTTCAGCAAAGAACAACCGCACAATGCCCAGATTTTCTGTTAGACCAGTGCAGAGCACATAATCTTACCTGAATCAGAGATGGGCATGATTGGAAGACTTTAGACAAATATTGAATCATGCCATATGGGCTAACCTTGCATGCCTTCAGCCTTCCAATGCCTTATTAATGGTGTGCTAATTGACATGCTGGGCAAATTCATCATTGCTTAGATTGACATCAGATCATGATGATCTTACAGAGTCTAACATCATGCATGTTAAACAAGTGCTCTCCTCCTCCAGAATCAACTCTATGTCAAGGGATAGAAGTGTGAGTTTCACAAGTCCAAATTTTCTTTTCTGGGGTACATAATCAGGCCAGAGGGGTGCCCATGAACCAAGGAAAAATCTCTGCAGTGAAATAAAGGCCCCAGCTATCTACCATCAAAGAAGTTGAAAGGGTTTCTGGGTTTTGCCAGTTTCTACTGGCAATTCATCCAGAGCTTCAGCTCAGTTGCTGCGCATACCTTCCGCCCCCCTCCTTTCACTATTAAGGAAAGGCCTGAAGAGACTCAAATGGAACACTGATGCTGAACATGACTATGAATGGCTCCATGGCTCCATTCTGAAACACCCACAAAAACTCTATCATGGAAGTAGATGCTTCAGAAACTGGGGTCAGTACTGTGTTGTTGCAATGCTTCAGAGAAAAGACCAAGCTCCATCTTGTGGGCATTCTTTTCTAAGAAACTTCCCCCCACTGAGAGAAACTATGACCTTGGCACCAGGGAGCTAGTAGCTGTTAAGTTGGCCCTGGAGGAATGGTGTCACTAGCTAGAAGGGGATACACATCTATTCCTCATCTACATAGACAACAAAAAACTTGCATACCTCAAAAATGCAAAGAGACTCAATTCAAGACAAGCACAATGGACAATTTTCTATGCACTGACCTGGTTCAAAAAACACCAATGCTGACTCTCTCTCACACACAGTTATCCTGTGTCCCTACCCAGTGATGAGTGCATTGTCCTGCAGTCATGTTTTGTAGGAGTATTATTCTGGGACATTGATCAGGAAATAACTCGAGCTTCAAATCAAGAAGTGCCAAACCCATGCCCATAAAACCTATGTGCCAGCAACCCTGCAGGATAAACTGATCACTTGGGCACACCTCACCTGCCACAGGACATCCAGGCATTCACAAAAAAAAAAATGGTGGCCCAACATGGTCACAGACATCCATAAATTCATATCCTTATGTTCTCCCTGTGCCCAAGCCAAGTTTCCCAGAATGCTGCCTGTAGGCATCCTGTATCCGCTCCCCATGATTCATCGACTGGGAACTGCATGACAGCACAGACCTTCTCCTCTAAAGAACAAACTTGTGCTTGGCCTGCCTGTTTTCCCAGATATGTTACTGTGACCTGTGCAAACTCACATTTGGCTAGCCTTGGCCAGTTGGCTAAAAACAGTTCTCAGTGACCCTTAATGGCTGTCCCAATCCACTGAAAACACAACCACATCATCCAAGTAAGCGGTACAGTTTTTGGCACATTAGCAAAAAGGGTGTTTACTAATCTCTGGAATATCTAAAAATATGCATTTTTAAGAACAAATGTCATGACCGTATACTGGATAAATGACTCAGGAGTTAAAAAGGCAGATAACTCAGAAGCCCTAGATATGAGAGGAACCTGCCAGTACCCTTTTAAGAGATCTAACTTGATCACAAAACAAGCAGAACCAATGCTGTCCACACAATCATCAATCCTTGAGAGTGCAAAAGAGTCAGACATAGTGACAGCATTTAATTTATGATAATCTGTGCAAAATCTATAAGATCAATCTGGTTTCTTGATCAACAAACATGGAGAGCTCCATGAAATATGACTTAGTGCAGCTAAACCACGCAACCTCTCTGTGCATGATTATACACATTTCAGTATTAACACAGCATGGGTGTTTTATAGGAGTGTCAATTACAACCTTAATATCATGCTGAATTACAGTAGACTGTGTGGGTACATCAAAAATGGAAGGAAATGCTCTCACAAACATCACAACATTCTGTCGCTGCTGAGTAGATAAATGACCAACCAAAGAGGACTTTTTAATCTAACTGGGCTAACAGCTCAGAATTCAGTAACCTAGTAAAATCTAAGGAAGAATTGAATTAGGGACTAACCCAGCTTCTTCTTCCACCCATGAGAAACAGAGAGGGTTTGAGTTGGTGATGTAGGCTAAAGCAAAGGCAGCTGTGTCACCATCAAGTGGGAGCTTAGAAGAATCATCAATAGACATTACAGTAACACACTCATAAAAATGCTATAGCATATTTATGTGACACACCCTATATGGCATCACAAGCAGCAAACACTAAAGGCACACCTTCATCCCAGTCTCCCCCACTATCCAAACAATGAAGATCAATGACTGGTGAAACCATTCTAATGCCCCCTGTGACTCTGGGTGGTAAGGGCATACTGCATAACAACAACTGCATAACCTGACATGAAGTTGGACCCCTGATCAGTTTGCAGAGCCCTAAGAAAGACAAATGTATTAAGAACAAAAAAAATTACCCAGTGCTTTTACAATGGTTTGAGCTGAGCAAATGGACATTATATAGAGGCACCTTAACATAACCCATGTCCAGACCTTGACAAAGAGCATAAGACCCAGTAAATATCTTATCTGGCACCAGTAACACACCCTCACGAATAAATGACTGAGCAGCCCCAGTGTCACGTAGAATGACAATTGGCTGAACAGCTTCAATGGAGTCTGTCACTGAAACGGTAGTAGTAGTAAACAGTTAGTAGCAATCGTCAACAACTTCCTGTGAGACTGTTTTCACAAAACCAACACTCTTAGTCTGCCCTGCATTTGGCTGTTTTTCTTGCCGTACTTGCTTGCATTTTAACATAAAACAGTCAGCAATCACACGTCCAATCTTGTGACAATAAAAACACTCTAATGGGGAAAGCTTACTGCTTGCAAGCACAGCAAAGGTTACACCATGCGATTGCATGGTTTTCAAACTAGACTCACTAAACCCCCTGACTTCATGCATTAAGACAAATTCATTCACTAAAACTGCTGCTTAAGATATAGTTGTAACTTTACTTTCATTTAAATAGACCGCTTCTCTATCTGGCAAATGGATCTTAAAGTCTTCCAGCAAGGTAAGTTTGCGTAAAGATTCCTGATCAGACACTTTGGTAGCTGAAACTCATTTATCAAATAAGAGGCTTTTCTCCCTTGCAAATTCAACATAAGACTGTGCTGACGTCTTTTTAACATTTCTAAACTTCTGGGGGTGAGCCTACGGAACAAGCTCACAAGCACACAAAATAGCAGTTTTTACAGCATCGTAGTTCATGCCATCACTAAGAGATAACCTGGAACATACTTCTCATGCTTTCCCAACCAGCTTACACTGAAGTAACAGTGTCCATATCTCCTTTGGCCATTGTAACAAAATTTCAATACGGTCAAAAATGTCAACTAAAGTTTGGCACCAGAGAAATATTTTTCCTGACTGCAAAATTGGAACGCAACTCCCCACTCACCTCTTAAAAACAACACAAAATGAGTTACAGCTTTTCATAGTATTGCAGAACAACATTTAGGCTTACAGACTAGTGACACTTTAATACCAGTGATCATGGCATGTGTGTATGTGTGCGAGTTTGGGTCAGTATCAGTGTGTGTGTGTGTGTGTGTGTGTGTGTGTGTGTGTGTGGGGCACTCGAACAATGGCTAAAAGTGTGTGTTGTAACCAAAAGCATGAATGGAAGTCTCTCTCTCCCCAAGCCCTTTTGACCAAATTTTAAATCCTTAGCTCCTCCTCTACAGCAGGATGATGGGTGCATAGTCACGCATCACTTCAAGCATTCCTCGACCTGCACAAAGAGAAAACAAGCTATTTCGCACCATTCTGTGTAAACTCTAGCGACCATTGTGTGTGATATTCCCAGGAGATCACCAAATACTCAATTGACTGATTAGATAACTGCATGAATGTGCAGGTGTTCCTAATAAAGTGGCTGGTGAGTGTACAATCCTATACAATGTGTGCATCCAACTTTGTGACAACAGTTTGTGGAAGGCCCACATATGGGTGTGATGATCAGGTGTCATGCATGGTACAGATAGGGCAGCATCATCGCCACCTGAGCTGTGTCCCCTACCCGATTTGCACTGCACAGGCATGGTGCAAATTGAGCCGGGGCGCAGTTCGGGTAACCACTGCATAAAAGTCTGGATATACTGTAGATGGATATACAGTTCATCATATGCTTGCAACAGGACATTGATATTCATCATATAGAATTTTTTTTATAGAACTTTTTTTTCTATGAGACTGGATGTTAATAGAACTTACATAAACTTAAGAATTGTACAACACAGAAACGCTAGATTTTTAAAGAAAAAATAATTCTGTTTATTAAATGTGTATATGAACGGGATCTTAAGAGAGCTGTGCATAAACGGATGCCCTCAAACACCAATGATCAGAACCAGTGTTGTAAAGAAGAGTGGGCCAAAGGCTAGAAGAAGAGTGGGTAAAGCTCCTACAGACATCTGAGACAACTCAAAGCTGTAACTGCTGCAAAAGGACAATGAAAAGTACTGATTTTGGGGTATGAATACTTATCAATTAAGCAATGTTAAGATTTTTTTTTAAAATAATTCTGAAGACCAGGCTTGGGGAGTAACGGAATACATGTAAAGGCGTTACGTAATCAGGTTACAAAAAACTGGTAACTGTAATCCATTCCAGTTACATAAAAAAAGAAAGTAATCAGATTACAGGTACATTTTGTTAAAAAAAAAAAAAGAAAACTATCAGGATTCATTTAAAAGAAATTAATCTTTCGACATAACACTATAGACTTGATTATAGTTCTAGAGGCACATTGAAATGGCTGTTTATCACAATGATGCTCGCTGGAAAAAAATGCATTACAGTCATGGAAATTTCGAAATTATATTGTCTATAAAGGAGAAAATGGAAACATCACAGTACAGTTCAAACTATGCCTTCAAGGTGTGAAGACACTGTCTTTATCGAAGGACTCGACATCTAATCTAAAGAAGCATTTAAGCACGGAAATAATGTTAGCTAGGTTAGCTAAAATTATTTAGTATTAGTTAGTGCTTTGAAATTCCCTGGTTTGCATGACTACAGTTGTGGGTGAGGTTGCCAGTTGTGCTGAATTAGCTGAGAACGTCCTTTATTTTGGTAGAAATTAACACGACTCCCCCCCCACAGTCACCCCACTCCATCCATTCTCAGTACATGGGATGCCTACTGTCAAACCCAGTAAGGGGAACTCCTGCCAACCCCCAAGGTCAATCAGTGAAATGAAGAAAGAACATGGCCTTGATCAACTTGTAATTTGAAATAGCCTAATGTACGTGTAGATGGTATAGACTTTTTTAACATTGTGTGTGATGGTAATGACCTTTTTCTCCCTTGTACTTTAGTTTCATTAGTTAATGAAATTTGAATGTATAATTATGAAACGTACAAACAAAGTACAAAGAACTGGATTTTTTGCTGAATCAAACTTTTAAACAAATAACATGTTTACTTAGGATATACTGTATAACAAAGCTTCTAAGATCATGTTGCAAAATTATGAAAATTTATATTTTTGATTGGTCACTGCCCTTGCAGATATGTGCTCCATTTCCATCATAACTTCAGTTAAAACTCTAAAGTTGTTCTTTTGTGATGTGGATGATATTGTTCATATTGCTTTTCTCTTGACTTTTTTAACATACAGTACTGTGCAAAAGTCTTATGCACATGCAAAGAAATGCTGTAGAGCAAAGATGCCTTCAAAAATAATGAAATTAAATGTTTCCACATTTAAAAAAATACTATAAAGAGCAGTAAACAGTAATAAATGAAACAAAGTCAATATTTGGTGTGATAAACCTTTGCTTTAAAAAAAAAGTAGTCTCAGGTACAATGTGTGCAGTTTTATAAGGAAATGAGCTGGTAGGTTTTACTGAGCATCTTGCAGAACCAGCCACAGTTCTTCTGGAGACTTTGACTTTTTTTGCAGCAAAACCCAGCAGCCTTTGTTATATTTTTTTTTTTGTCTGAAAAGTGGTCTCTAATATGCTGCTTTCTTTACTGACAAACATTTTTTTCTGTAATATTTAATTTAGTGCTGGAAAATGAATGTTTGGAATTCTAAAATGTTTTTGTACTGACTCGATAATGTAGAAGTCATAAAATAAAAATCTATAACAAAGTTTTTACTGAAAAAAAAAAACAGGGTGCCTAAGACTTTTGCACAGTACTGTATGTGACCTGGAAGTAATCCAATGTAAAAATGTATATTGTTTATGCAAAGAAAAGCTGTGCTACTGCCCAGCGCTGTATAATGTGCATGCTTCATGACATGAACATGTGCACTATACACCCCAGAGACTAATTATTCATTTGAAATCATGTTCAGTCATTTTCAACCCAATGAGTTGTCATACAAAGTAGCGACTTTTTGCCAAAGTAGCATGAGAATGTTTTCTGATAGGGCAGAAAAGATCAAAATAAAATAAAAATGACCATACATGTGCACTATAGCTATAAAACACAGAGGTTAATATCCATGGTTCAGCCAGGGACATTGCACTTCCACTGTTTCTCACATTCCCTCAAACAAATGATTACAAATCAAAACACTACACACACAAAAACACAAGCCATGTCATGAGGCCAACAGTGTAAGGTAAAGAGTTCCCATACTTTAGAGGAGGTTTTCTATCTGTTTTTAGTCTAAGTTAAGGGAAATAGCTCGGGACAGTATGCTTCATAACACATAATGAGCTAATAGCTTATAGATAATTATATGTTGCCATTTTTATGATCAAATCTTATTGTTTTTATTGATTAATTGTAGCAGTCCTACCATACTTTAATCATTTAATCACTGCTGTAGTAATCGCACACCAGCAATGCCACATGTTTTATATACAGTTGTGCTCAAAAGTTTGCATACCCTTGGAGAATTGGTAATATATGTAGAAAACATTAGTGAGCAGGCAAAACTCATTTCTTTTATTTCTTATGGGATTCATATTCAACTGTAGGTTATAACAGAATGGCACAATCATAAAACAAAACATGGCAACAAAGAAAAAAATGAAATGACCCCTGTTCAAAAGTCTGCATACCCTTAGTTCTTAATACTGTGTAATGCCCCCTTTAGCATCAATGACAGCATGCAGTCTTTTGTAATAGTTGTCTGTGAGGCCCCAAATTCTTGCAGGTGGTATAGCTGCCCATTCGTCTTGAAAAGTCTTTGGTCATCTTGCATGAACTGCACGTTTGAGATCTCTCCAGAGTGGCTCAATGATATTAAGGTCAGGAGACTGTGATGGCCACTCCAGAACTTTCACCTTTTTCTGCTGTAACCACTGGAGGGTCAGCTTGGCATTGTGCTTAGGGTCATTGTCGTGCTGGTCCAAGTCCAAGAGCGTCCCATGCGCAGCTTTCGTGCAGAAGAATGCAAATTATCTGCCAGTATTTTCTGATAACATGCTGCATTCATCTTGCCATCAATTTTCATAAGATTCCCCGTGCCTTTAGAGCTCACACACCCCCAAAACATCAGTGAGCCACCACCATGCTTCACAGTGGGGATGGTATTCAGTTCACTATAGGCCTTGTTGACCCCTCTCCAAGCAAAAGCTCTATTTTGGTCTCGTCACTCCAAATTACAGTGCACCAGAAGCTGTGAGACATGCGAAGGTGTTGTCGGGCATATTGTAACCGGGCTTTTTTGTGGCTTTGGTGCAGTAAAGGCTTCTTTCTGGCAACTCGACCATGCAGCTCATTTTTGTTCAAGTATCGTCATATTGTGCTCCTTGAAACAACCACACCGTCCTTTTCCAGAGCAGCCTGTATTTCTCCTGAGGTTACCTGTGGGTTTTACTGTGTATCCCGAACAATTCTTCTGGCAGTTGTGGCTGAAATCTTTCTTGGTCTACCTGACCTTGACTTGGTATCAAGAGATCTCAGAATTTTCCACTTCTTAATAAGTGATTGAACAGTACTGACTGGCATTTTCAAGGCTTTGGATATCTTTTAATATCTTTATAAAGTTCCACTACCTTGTTACACAGGTATTTTGAAAGTTCTTTTCTGCTCCCCATGGCTCAGTATCTAGCCTGCTCAGTGCATCCATGTGAGAGCTAACAAACTCATTGACTATTTATACACAGACACTAATTACAATTTAAAAAGCCACAGGTTTGGGAAATTAACCTTTAATTGCCCTTTAAACCTGTGTGTGTCACCTTGCGTGTCTGTAACAAGGCCAAACATTCAATGGTATGTAAACTTTTGATCAGGGCCATTTGGGTAATTTCTGTTATCATTATGATTTAAAAAGGAGCCAAACAACTATGTGATAATAAATGGCTTCATATGATCACTATCCTTAAATAAAAGACAGTTTTTTTTGCATGATCAGTCATATGTTCAAAATCAATGCCAAGATTTCACAATTTCTGCCAGCATATGCAAACTTTTGAGCACAACTGTATGGAGTGGAAATTTGACCCAGGAACTATTTTTTTGTGTGAGTATGTCTTACCCTTTAGAGCTTCTGTAGAACACACACTGCCATGTCATTGGAAGAGCTGCTCCATACAGAAGTTTTAGTTTAGTGTTATTTTTGATCTGTCTTTCTGTTTCTACCGCTCATATGGTTCCATACTGGGTGTGGAGAGAAGGCAGGGTTTATTTTGAGTGCACGTACAGTACTGTGCAAAAGTCTTAGGCACCCAATTTTTTTTAGTACAAACTTTTTATAGATTTTTATTTTATGACTTCTACATTATTGATTCAGTACTAAAACCTTTTAGATTTCCAAACATTAGTTTTCCAGCACAAAATTAAATGTTACAGAAAAATGTTTGTATGTCAGTAAAGAAAGCAGCATATTACATAAGAGACCACTTTTCAGACAAAAAAACATAATGAAGGCTGCTGGGTTTTGCTGCAAAAATAAGAAGCAAGTGTGACAGTCAAAGTCTCCAGAAGAACTGTGGCTGGTTCTGCAAGATGCTCAGTAAAACGTACAGCTCATTTCCTTATAAGACTGCACAAATTGTACATGAGACTACTATTTTTTTTTTTTAAAGGAAAGGATCGTCACACCAAATATTGACTTTGTTTCATTTATTACTGTTTACTGCTCTTTATAGTATTTTTTTAATGTAGAAACATTTAATTTCATTATTTTTGAAGGCATCTTTGCTCTACAGCATTTCTTTGCATGTGCCTAAGACTTTTGCACAGTACTGTAAGTATTGTTAATTGTAATGCTGCGGGTGCCTTCTCAGGCAAATCCTCGGCCACCTGCACGGGCTTTTATAACGTGGCGCTCTCATGCAGGTAATCAACGTAAACGTGCAGCACCTGGCCGCTCCTCTTCATAAACCCTCCGATTGCCCCACTCCACGTGTGGACATAGTTCTGTGCCAGCCAGAAGAATGGCAGCATGCTTCGCTGTTTAGTTAATATTGAGGCTTATGTTTAGAAAAGCGAATACTGAGGTTCAGGGCTGGATATATTTAATATTAAGGAAAGATTTAGTTCTTTCAAGTTTGGCCAAAAGACAGGGCCATTTTTGTGTTATTTTCCCACCACGCTACAGTGCTTTTGTGTTGAGCCCTAGGCTACAAGTTTCCCAAGCCTGCACCCTTCACAGTATCACACAAGCACTACGACACTCAGCCTTACTGCCCCCGGAGTTAGTTCAGCGGCTAGTGCAACAGTTTGACGCACACAACCTGCCTGGTTTGTGCCCCGCTTGAGCCACTCGTATTTTAGGCGGAGCCGTTTTGCGGTCCATCTCCACACTTGGTTCCACTCCACACCATATATTGTCCTCTCGGACAAGCGAGCCCTGCACGACGCTATTATACATCCTAGCACCAAGACCCATAACAATTAATAAAATCTTATGATAATTTGGACTCAGAATATTTCCTCTCCCCACCAGCAGAGGTCCCACTCTCCAGAATTCTAATGTGATCACTGCTACGTTTCACTTACGGGTCACTTCCTAGTTTAGGGCAGTGGAGATATATAAGCAGATCAAGGACATTCAGAGGAGTTGTGTTTCAGGGGTTAAGCATTTGAGCTAAATCAGAGAGGTTGTGAGTTCAAATCCCAGAACTACCAAATGTAGGAAATTAGCTGTTTAGATTAAGCTGCATGCATCTGTAACCCACCCAAATAATTGATGCTGTATCATTATGTATGTTCATATGCATATGTATAAATATATTTTTTGTTGTTGTTGTTATTTCCCTTGCCTGATGTGTAAAATGTTCAGACATAAATAAAATAAAATATATATTTTTTTTGTGTGGGTCGAAAATAAGTAATGAAGCCTGACGATGGGTGATGACGTCACATGCGCGCCAGCTCGTTGAAGAGAGATGTGGGCCACATGTGTGGCTATCACTTAATCTGATCCATCCTCGCAAATATTTTTCTAAATGGATGTCTGAACTGTTTTATTGCATTAGGTAAGTCACAATTGTTCTTTATTATCATGAATATTGTTTAAGTATTTTGCTGTTCATATAAGAAAATGTGGATGGCTAATGCTGTTCGTTAATCGGGTATAAAGTGTGCAATACAACACATATAAATTGTTTTCGCCGAATTAGTATATTTGGTAAACCTGTTTGCACATTTATGTTATGGAAATAATGTTGTAAGTTTAAAAGTTTTATTGTTTTTTATATAAGTCTCAGGTGGCAGGGTGGTCGGCGTGCGGCAGAAACGGCTCGTCTTCCCCGCTGATATCGGCATCTGGGATAGAAATAGAGAAAACCGTTAGTGAAAGCATCAGCTTCACCTTCCTTTCCCCCCTTTTATAGCTCCTCTTCTTCTCTGGGAGGGTGAATTGGAGCCGCGCCACTCATTGTCCGCCAGCTGCGCAGCATTTAGTTGCTCCGCCCCACAGCCACGTGCATTCCGGCTGTCCAAAACAAATGGGGTGCTGAAGTGGTGCTGTCTTTTCAGCACCACTCTGTCAGTCGTGCGAGGAGAGTTAGATGTCTTCTGTGTCCCTTCCCTGTGCTGCACGGTGAAATTGTAGTCCGGCAGGGAGAGGAACCAGCAGGTTACCCGGGCGTTGGAGTCTTTGGCCCTGGTCATCCACTGGAGGGGCACGTGGTAGGTGATGAGGGTGAAGGGCTGGCCCGCGAGGTAGTATTTTAGTTCCTACACTGCCCACTTGATGGCCAGGGCCTCCCTCTCCACGTCGGCGTACTTCTTCTCGGCAGGGGTCAGCTTGCAGCTCGCGTAGAGGACCAGGTGCTCCTCTCCATCGAAGACCTGGGACAGGATGGCTCCTAGTCCTGTTTCGGATGCATCCATCTGAACGGTGCAGGGGAGGCTGAAGTCGGGTTTTTGAAGGACCGGGGAACTTGTTAGTGCCTTCTTCAGCTCTTCAAACACCTGCTCTGTCTCCCAACTCCAGTGCGCCTGGTCTGGTTGGCCCTTCCTGGTGAGATCTGAGAGGGAAGAAGCAATTGAGGAGAAGTTTTGCACAAATTTTCTGTAACACTCTGCCAACCCCAGGAAGGCAGATACCTGTTTCTTGGTGGTGGGTCATGGGTATTCTTTTAATCTTTTTTTCCTGTGGCATCAGGTGCCCTCGGCTGATGCGGTACCCCAGGTACTGTGCCTCTGTGAGCCCCAAGTGATATTTTTTGGGGTTGACTGTTAGCCCTGACTTCCGGAGCACCCCTAGGACCTCCCTAAGGTGGTGCAGATGGTCTGACCAGGTGGAGGAGTGTATGACGACCTCGTCGATGTAGTCGGCTGCATACTGACGATGGGGCCACAGGACATGAGGCACTGGAAGGTGGCGGGTGCCCCATGCAGCCCAAAGGGGAGAACCCGGTACTGCCAGTGGCCTCCAGCAGTCGAAAAGGCTGTCTTGGGCTTGGCATCTGGGCTTAGGGCTACCTGACATTAGCCCTTGGTCATGTCGAGGGTTGAGATGAACTGGGCCCTCCCCAGCTGCTCCATCAGGTCATTAACCCTAGGGAGGGGGTAACCGTCGAACTCAGAGACCTGGTTCAGCTTCTGGAAGTCGTTACACAGCCGGATGCTCCCGACGGGCTTGGGTACCACGACGATGGGACTCCTCGATAATACCGTCTCGGAGCATCCGGCTGACCTCCTCCTCGATTGCTCTCTGGCAGGCCTCTGGGACACGGTAGGGCCGCTGTCTGACCACGACTCCCAGAGTGATCTTGATCTTGTGGTGGGCCAGATGCGTGAGGCCGGGGCTGAAGGAGATGTCATCAGCAAACTGGTCCACCAGCTCAGACAGTTCCTGGCTCTGGGCCAGCATGAGCTCCTCTCCTCAGTGGACCAAGGTACACTCTGATGGATCTGCGGAAAGGCTTGCGAAAGCAGACACAAGAGGGGCAGGCTCCGTCCATTTCTTAAGCAAATTAATATGGTAAACCTGGGTGTTTGCACGCTTACCTGGCTGTTGCACGCGGTAATTTACTGGACCCACCCTCTCGAGGACTGTGAACGGGCCCTACCACCGAGCCAGAAACTTACAAGTGGCATCTGGGAGGAGGAGGAGGACCTTGTCGCCGGGCTGGAACTCACACGGTTGGGCTGGACGGTTGTAGGCCCTCCTTTGTTCTCATTGAGCAGCCTCCAGATGTTCCTTCACAATCGGCATTACCTCGTCAATTCTCTCTTGCATCTCCTGGACGTAGTCGACAAGGGCTGTTCAAGGGGGAAGTCTGTTCTTCCCATGCCTCCTGGGCCACATCCAGCAGTCCCTGAGGTTGCCGTCCAAAGAGCAGCTCAAAGGATGTGAAGCCGGTGGATGCTTGTGGAGTCTCTCGGACGGCGAAGAGGACGTACGGGAGTAAGAGATCCCAGTTTCTCCCCTCCTCGTCTACCACCTTCCGGAGCATTCTCTTTAGCGTCTGGTTGAAATGTTCCACTGACCCGTCAGTCTGGGGGTGGTGGATGGACATCCTCAGGTGGGCAACTTGCAACAACCGACACAGATCCGCCATTAGTTTGGACATAAAAGGCGTACTTTGGTCGGTGATGATGTCCTTTGGTATTCCAACCTGGCTGAAGAGGAGTAGGAGCTCAAGGGCGATATTCCGGGAGGTGGCCTTTTGAAGTGGCACTGCCTCGGGGTAATGGGTGGCATAGTCCACGATGACCAGAACATATTCATGACCTTGGGCTGACTTTGGTAGCGGCCCTACGAGGTCCATGCCAATCTGCTCGAAAGGGACGCTTATAATAGGGAGGGGGATGAGTGGCGCGGGAGCGGGCTTGTACAGGGTGGTTCTCTGGCACTGGGGGCATTGTTGACATAAGCCCCGGACTTCAGCCTCCATTGCCGCCACAGGAACTGGTCCTTCAGCTTCTCCTGGGTGTTGAGGGCCCCCAGGTGCCCCTCCTAGAGGATGTGCATGGGCCAGGTGCATGAGGGCCCAGGTGCAGGGGATGACAAGCAGTTCACATGGCTGGCCTCTTCGCTCATTTCGATAATAGAGGAGGCCCCCTCATACCAGGAAGTAGGTGGCAGGCAGTCGTTGTTCTGGGTTCTGATGTACCCCCTCAATAATCCGCACCTGGCCCCAACAGTTCCTTAGCCTCTCGTCCTCCTTCTGCTCCCGGCCAAAATTACCCTCCCGGGAGACCTGCGAAAACACAGAGGATACAGGGTTAGTGGGAGAGGGGGTCTCACCTGCAAACGTCGCCCTGGTGTCCCCTTCGCCCTGGGCTAGGCATGCCAGCCGGACCCTCGGCCGCTTGGTCCTGGGTTTCTTCTTCCTTGTAACCCTCAGCCCTCCAGCGGTGGCGAACCCCGGCCAATCTCGTCCCAGGTTGACATGGGCCACTGGAACCTCCCGAGCGTCCCCATGAACACAGGATACCGTAAGTGAACCTTTAGTCTTGGGTGCTTCGATGAGGGAAGTAAGGAAATAAGTGCTCTTTTATTTAAGTGATGTCAAAGAGATGGTGAAGGAGTGAAGAATCTTAGTGCTGAGGGATGTCATCACAGTTGTCCCAGCATGGGGCACAGCGAGCTGGCTGGAGCAGCTTGGAGGCGGGACCCAGGGAGCTTGGAGCTGAAGCAGGGCGCAGGCTCATGGTGCAGGTTTGCCAGGGAGCTCTGTCTTCCTCACTGATATCGGCTTCTGTGGGGAAGAAGGAGAAGTGGATCAGCATCAGGGTACATGAAGAACTTGCTCACCTTACTGCACCTGCTGTGCCCTTTTATACTCTTCTGACTTCTGCAGGAAGGTAGAGACCCACCGCTGCAATCATTGGCTGCCAGCTGTATGTTTTTTTGCCACCCCAGCTTGCAGCAATGTGCTTCTGTGCTGTCCACAACAAGTGGGGTTCTGAACTGAAGCTGTCTTTTCAGCGCTCAGGCGGCAGTCGTGTGAGGAGCACGTCGTCTTTGTTGTGCGTGGGCTGCAGGCCCGCCGTCACAAAATCATTTCCTTTTAGGAAATTCACTCAAGATTTTAGATCAGAATAAAAAAAAAATTAAAATTACCAAATGTCTCTGCACACACACCAATATCACACAATCATCTATTTCCACCGTCACACATTGATGAAATGTTTCTTTCATGGAAGAAAAAGGGGTTATGTTGCTTTATGTTGATTTCTATGATTTCTGTTATTTCTTTTTCACAAGATGGTGCCGTCCTGGTTGCTCCGCATAGATTGTCCTCTTATTTACTTTTTTACCTACTTCTAATATCTCCTTTTGCACACACGACATCTGCACTGATCACTTATGACAGCAGAACACTTTTGAACATTGGTAACCACTATACTCAACTATTTCGCGACGGTTTATCCATGACCCAACGTGGCCATCTGAGATACTACGCAGTACAGAGAGGAACAATGGCCATGTGAGAGCTCCCTGGAAGTGATGAAAAAAGAAACACAGAGGAAAACACGCTGGGGTTCGCAACAGACTGAGGAACAAAGCACACAGTCCTCCCCTGCCCAGTATTCTGCTCGCCAATGTCCAGTCTCTTGAGAACAAGACGGACGATCTCCGAGCCAGGATTATATTCCAATGGGACATCAGGGACTGTAACTTACTCTGTCTGTCTGAAACATGGCTGAGCCCCTTGGTACTGGACCCAGCTGTAGCACCGTCTGATAACTTCTCCATTCTACGGATGGAAAAGACTGCGGAGGCTGGTAAATCCAGAGGTGGTGGGGTTTGTTTCATGGTCAACAACAAATGGAGCGACACCAGGAACATTACCACTCTGTCACGTTCTTTCTTGCCTCAACTGGTACACCTGACTATTATGTGCCATCCATTCTACCTGCCCCGTGAATTTACATCAGTCATCGCCACTGCTGTGTACATCCCTCCCCAGGCAGACACAAGCATGGCTCTGTCCAAGCCATATAATGTGCTCAGCGTTTACCAAAACAAACACCCGGACGCTGCATTCATCGTGGCTGGGGACTTTAATAAAGCCAACCTCAGGCAGGTCATGCCGAACTTTTATCAACTCCTGTCTCCTGTCCAACTAGAGGGGCATATACACTGGACCACTGCTATTCTCAGTTTAGGAATGGCTACAAAGCTAACTTGCTACTGGCTTTTGGTAAATCTGACCACGCCGCCATTTCCCTCATGCCGGAATATAAACAAAGGCAGGAAGCTCCGGAGAGGAGGGTGGTTCAGTGCTGGTCTGCCCAGTCAGAAGCTGCGCTACAGGATGCGCTTGATGATGTTGATTGGGACGTTGATGTTCCGGTTGAGTTCTGCTGACGTCAACAAGTTTACAGATGCAGCGGTTAGCTTTGTTAGTATGCTAATAGAACACTGCAAAAAATAACCGTCTAAATATAAGAAACAAATGCATGATTTAAGAAGATACAGACTAGAAACAAGTCAAATTATCTGCCAGTGCAGTAAGATAATTACACTTGGTAAGATTTCTTGAAATAAGAAAACATATCTAGGCTTTAGAAAAGAACAAAATGTCTTAAAATAAGCATTAAAACACTTATTCCAAGTAGTGTATTTAGTCTAATTAACTTAAAACTAGCTTTTTAATTAAAAACAAAAATTAAATGTTTAAACAGTTTGCTTATCTTAATTTGTGTGAAAATATCTTAACACCAGAGCTACTAAACAAGATAATTCCTCTTAATTTAAGAATTGTCATCATTATATATTCTGACTTAAAATGAGACAAAGCATTTAAACTTCAAACAAGACTATTAAAATCAAGATCACTCATACATATTGTCAACAATTATTTATTCAGATGAAGACTCTTGTAACACACAGTAGTTACCATGTAAAAACAAAGCAAAATCATTACTTGCTGCTTCTCAAAATACCAGACAACAGAGTTTATAGATGCTGAAAAGCTCCTCGATCCTATGTCATATTATCCAGTCAGTTTCAAAAACAGTGTGTATGTATTGACAAAATATAATCTGGAAGATGTCATTGCATTTAAAACTGGAAATTAAAAACCATACTGGATAATTGGAAAGAGTGTGGTGACTTAATACTGCAGAGTCTTATAATTTGTTGTTAGGTTGTAAATAAATGTGTTGGTGTTGACATAAAGCAAGCATTTGGAATAAATAATACTAATGAACAAGTGTGATTATTGAGCACTTTTTACTGGGCAACCATAAAACCAGTTATTACAGCTAAAACAAAGTCTTAAAAGATACAAGGCTGGCCTCAAATGATGCCTGTGATGGTAAATAAGCTTAATTTGCAGGTAAAATAACTAACTTTAAGCTTTGCTAACTAAGTAAGAAAAAAAAGATAAATAATCTTAAAACAATCATAATAATCTTACACAATCTGTTCTTGCATAGTATTTTATTCTTAAAATAAGATCAATAAGATTTTATGGCTAGAAATAAGATTGTAAGTCTTGACTAGATGAGGAGTTTTTGCAGTGAAGAAACAACGCACACCATCCCAATAAGGACTTTCTCAAACCAGAAACCATGGGTAGATAATACTATCTGAGCTGCGGTGAATTCATGCACAGCCGTGTACAATGCAGGGCTTATATCGGAGAATATGAGTGAGTACAAAGTGGCATGCTTCACTCTCTGACACGCAGTGAGAGCTGCTAAACTCTGGTACAGGGAGTGGGTGGAATCTCATTTACAGCTCAATGACTCCTGACACATGTGTCAGGGACTGAGGACAATCAGCACCTTCGGAGGCAAATCCACCACTGCGGTGAGAGCTGACTCTTCTCTGGATGACTAGCTGAATAATTTCTATGTGCACTTGGAGGCTAACTGCACTAGCACTAGCCTGCTAACGAGCACTACAGAAGGAAGCAGCACTGTTAGCGATGAGCGAGCGATTGCCGTCTCGGAGGAGAAGGTTTGGAGGGCTCTGAAGCGTGTGAACATCAGGAAAGCAGCTGGCCCTGATGGCATCTCTGGCCATGTACTGAGATCCTGCGCTGATCAGCTAGCTGGTTTGTTCACTTCTATCTTCAACGAGTCCCTAGCTAAGTGTGTGGTCCCCACCTGTTTTAAAAAATCTGTAGTTATTCCTGTGCCAAAAAACAATAAGCTCTCTTGCCTAAATGACTATCGTCCTGTAGTCTTAACATCGCTTGTCAGGAAGGTTTTTGAGAGGCTTATCAATAACTCCATCTGCTCCTCCATCTTGGACACCATCGACCCACTCCAGTTCGCCTACCACCCCAGTAGGTCTAATGAGGATGTGATCTGTCATGTCCTACACACCACCCTCACCCACACCAACAGCAACACAGGGAACTATGTAAGGCTGCTGTTTATAAACTATAGCTCAGCCTTCAATACCATAGTCCCACACAGGCTGGCCTCCAAGCACCGGAGCACCACAAGGCTGTGTCCTGAGCCCCCTGCTCTACCCTCTCTAAGCACACGACTGTGTGTCCTCTCACAGCTCCACTTCTATCGTCAAGTTTGCTAATGACACAGTGGCTCAGTCTCTCTCTGAACGTCAGTAAAACCAAGGAGCTGGTCGTGGACTTAAGGAAGAGGCAACAGCAGAACTACACCCCACTCAAGATTGGCGAGACCCCTGTGGAGAGAGTGAGCAACTTCAGGTATCTTGGAGTACACATCTCTGAGGACCTGACCTGGACTTATCACATTCAAGCTCAGGTGAACAAAGCCAGACAATGATTGTATCATCTGAGACTGCTGAGGAAATTCAGGGTCTCCCCAGCAATCCTGAAAACTTTCTACACTGGAGCCATAGAAATTTTACTAAGTCAGTGCATCTCAGCGTGGTATGGTAACTGCATAACCCAGGACCGCAAAGCCCTACAGAGAGTGGTACACTTAGCTAAGCACATTTCTGGGTCTGCTCTCCCCTCCCTGCATGACATCTACACCAAACGATGCAGTACAAGAGCTGCTAAAATTATCAGGGATTCCACTCACCCCAGTAACTGTCTGTTTAGCCTGCTGCAATCAGGTAGGTGCTTCCGTAGTCTGCTGGCTAAAACTGAAAGTCTTAGGAGGAGCTTCTTCCCTCAGGCCATCAGACTCCTCAACACGGACATGTCCACCATACAGATCCCTTAGGACTCCACAAGGACTCTACAGTCACTCAGCACTCCACTGACACTCTGCACACTGCACTTTGTCTTGTTACTACACGTAACATACTGCATATTTTGTACATCTGTTTTTGCACATTCCCTGCGGACTTTGTACATCCCTTTTGCACATTCCTGTACATACAGTATATTTCATATTTCTTAACTTATTTCCTATTATTTCTTAGTCATTTCTGATTTTAAAATTTTAACTTTAATTTAGTAGTTAATGCACAGTCTAAAGAGGAGTAGGCCAGGTTTCCGTTTCACTGCAAGTTATATACTGTATATAATTGTGTATGTGACAAATAAAAATCTTGAATCTTGAATCTATATAGACAACAGGTTTGCCTCTTTTATTAGAAATAAATACAACCTATCCCTGTCACACGTCTTTCACTCTTTGCAAGTCAGACATTATGTTCAAGTAAATATCCCACAGTTTATAAATAAACCAAATAGTAACACACTCATCTCTTTTTTTCAAATCCTGCCTCCAGACATTTGGTTTCCCACTTTGTCACTGCTTTTACTCAACATGTGATCTCAAGCTACTTTCAAGAAGCCTGGAGCAGTGAACTAAATGATACAGTGTCTGTTAACATCTGAGAAGAGAGTCTGTCTAGAATTTATAGAATTTTATTCTATAAATTATAGATACAGACTTATTCATTTCAAAGTTCTACACAGGCTATACTACTCCAAAACCAGGTTAAGCAAAATGTATGGTTCCATTTCTCCACAGTGTGAAAGGTGCAACACTACAGAGGGCTCTCTGTTACCTTTATTCTGGTTCTGCACTGCTCTGCACAATTTCTGGTCTAACATTTTTAAATGGTTTTCAAAAGCATATTTAAAATATTCAGACAGATCATAATTTAGCACATTTTTGGTTGCTCTGTGTAAGAAACTTCACAGACGGTCAAGGAGGAGGCAGGAACCTAGTGAACGTAAGGTTTAATCATAAACAACATAAACATAACGTGAGGAAGAAGGGAGAGAGAATGACCGAGCAATAGAGGCAGTAAGAGGAGAGAGGAAAAAAGAAAAAACTGGTTCCCCGTTCCCCAGACATGCTGTCATCTGGTCCTTGGCCAGCCGGGAAGCCTTCGGATCCCCACGACACCGGGCACTGGCACTGGGCCTCCTGGCGGATGGCAGCTGCTCCTCCCCTTTCAGGCCAACGGCAGTGACTCCTCTATCCTCTGGCAACCGCTCCAGCGCCACACTTCCTCGGCACCACGAGGGCTCTCCGACAGCGCATCCCTCCTCCCTCCTGGGTTTTGGCACCAATGTAACAAATTTCCCCGACAGGCAAGGAGGATCCTGGAACCAAATGAACGTAAATGTAACATTTAATCATAAACAACAATCATAACATAAAACACAAACACGTGTGCACCTCTCTCTCCCCCTCGGTGTCTCCAGCCACTCATTTATCCCTCACTCCCACTGATTAGCCAACTCGGTGCCAGGCATGCGTCCTCACAGCCTGGCCCCTCCCTCCTCCTTGTCACACTCTGGTATTCCCCTTGTGTGTATGTTGGCAATGTATATAGGAAAACTATAAAATGGAAGTGCTTTTTTGAATCATTTCATTTCATCGCCTGTCACATAATGATTTTTGTAAAGCTAGTATTAAAAGTTGAGATAGATATATAAATAAATCATGATGCACCACATTATCATAAATGGATCGTACTTAAAGCAGTGCAAGAGAAAGAGTGAATCTGCGAGTTCAGTGTCAATCTCTCTTGAGCAGGGACAGAAGAGAGTAGAATCATTCTCTGTACTACATATCGGTGAATATTGAGAACACTTTAAGCCCACTTCAAGCACTTTTATTAATTTTACGTGACTGCTTCAGCAGGACAATGTTTTCAGTCAGTGACGGCAGTTGACTGCGGTTGTCAGGGGCGGGGAAGGATGGAATTCAATAAAATGAAACAATTACAACAAAGAATCACAAGTTTCACAAAAAACACAAAATATAATTAAAGGGGAAGCTAACACAAGAGTAGATTGGGGACTTCTGAAGCAGCAAAATAAGTGGGCACATATAGCAGAGAAGATCACAGACATTATCTACATTTTCTTTGGTATTGAGACAAGGATGTCAATAAAGACATCACGGAATTCAGGACAAAAGTCCACTTGTTTGGAAACAGCTCATACCCAGCTATCTACTGCTTAAGAAAAGCAATGAGACAAGGTGAACAGCAATATGGTTCAGACACCAGACACTTTGTGGAGGACCAGTTCTATGTGGATGATGGGCTCATTTCCCTCCAAACAGAAAAGCATGTGATTGACCTACTCAGAAGTACACAAGCATCCCTCACCAAATCAAACTTGAGGCTTCACAAGTTTGTGTCAAACAGTAAAGAAGTACTAAAAACATTTCTATCTGAAGACCATGTCAAAGACATCAAAGACCTGGACCTTGACAAAGAAGTCACTCTTGCAGAGGAAAGCCTTGGGTTGGGAAGTAGCAACTGATACATTAACCTTCCAAGTATGAGACACCAATAAGCCCTTCACGTACCATGGAGTCCTATCCGCAATCAACAGTCTCTTTGACACACTTGGCATTGCAGACAGTTTCTGGTTAGAGAGCTCTCTACCGAGACCAGAGACTAGGACACACCTTTGGCACCAGAGTAATATAGTGAGTGGGAAACATGGAGAGACTCTCTACAAGACCTGTGATAGCTTCATTTTTCCCACATGTACACAGCCAGCTCTCTGTCTGTAGCAAAGAGGAAAGAAATCTGTGTCTTCTCAGAGGCTTCTACAATGGCAATAGGTGCAGTCGCATACCTTAAGACAATGTGCAAAAGTGGTCAAGTTGAGGTTGGCTTCATAGAAAAAGCAAGGCTGGTGCCACAAGCTGGACTCACCATACCCAGACTAGAGCTATGTGCAGCAGTTTTAGCAGTAGATATAGCAGAGTATATAGAATGAGAGATTCATTTAAATCTAGATTTAAATGAATCTAGAATCTAAATTTAAATCTGATCTTCTACAGCAAAGTGATGCTTGGATCCACATACAATGAGTCAAGATGCTTCTATACATCCACAATAGAGTTCAGAGAATCAGACAGTCCACAAGACCAGAGCAGTGGCATTATGGGCCAACAGAACACAATCCTGCTAACCATCTATGCACGCATTTCACCTTAGCAATACTACTTGGTTCATAGGACAAGCCATCCTCCACAAACAACCCAATACTTGTAACACTACACAGGATGAATAGGAGCTGGCTGACCCTGACTCAGCCACAGAGATCTGTTCCCAAGTAATGTCACCATCACAAAAGAGAAATCCCCAAGAGTTTTGAGACATTTGTTTCCTGGAACTCCCTTCGAAGAGCTATGGCTTCCCTCATCCACATAAAGCTCTTTCCTTCAATTCCACACCCAACCTATCCAAGTGCATAGGCTGACATCACTGTTCTAAAACTCATACTGCAAAACCTTTGTCCCAGGCCAAAAAAAAATTCTCCTTAGCATGCAGAACAGCCCTTCTTGTAGAGTATGAAGCAATCTTCAAAGGAAGCCCACTTGCAAAGCTAAATCCTGTCTTAGACAAGAATAGTTTAATCAGAGTGGGTGGCAGGTTAAAACATTGGAGCACATTGAGAAGAATCGTGGATGGAGAATCCCCACTAATACTTACCCCAGCAATGCTACTCACAAGTAAGGCAAGCATACCATTGCCATCTGGAACCATCACAGATATAGGTCTGTACAAGCAACAGTGGCATCAAATACACAAAGTTTAGCAAACCAGTTTTGGAGCCACTGGAATCAGGAGTACTGAATTTAAGATCTGCATAGTACATATGTATTGTAGTTGTAACATTAGCACCCTCTATTTTTGACTTTTAGTTTGGCACTCTTGAAACCGGAAACCAGAAACAGGAAATAAACTGTATAGCGCTTTGAAACACTTCTTGTTAAATCAATCCACAAACTTGCTTGTTTATGCCTTCTGTAAGTATTTATTACACAGTATAGACTGGGGATTAGTATTTCTTAAGTCTTTTGTATGTACATTGCCTTTAGCTTTTTCTAATTAGTAGTGTTGAAAAGTGCTTCTATGTAGATTAGCTTGGCTTGTATTATCATCTTCCGCTTCCCTAAAAGATGTAAGAAGTGCTTAGAACTGTGTGTAATTATAAATTTGAAATATCAAATAAGCACTGCATATAGAGTTGTTATTTGTTCACCATATTAGTAGCTAACTTTGTAGCAGCTATCCTGTTATATTATCCAGAACTGAATTGTGTATGGCCTAAAGTTGTCTTCTTTTTCTTGTTTTATACACTCACTGAACACTTTATTAGGAACACCTGTACACCTACTCATTTATGCAATTATCTAATCAGCCAGTCGCATAGTTAATGTTCACAACAACCATCAGAATGGGAAAAAATGTTATCTCAGGGATTTCAACTGTGGCATGAAAAGAATCTGAAAGAATTGGAATGGCAAGGTCAATTCTTTTGTTTTTGCTATACACTGAATACATTTGGGTTTGAGATCAAAAGATGAATATGAGATGATAGATCAGAATTTCAGCTTTCATTTCCTGATATTTACATCTAGATGTGTTAAAAAATTTAGAACATGGCACCTGTTGTGGCAGACCACCCAATTTTTAGGTGAGCAAAAATAATGGAACAGATAGTCTAAAAGTAAATTAAAGTAAATAACACTTAATATTTGGTTGCATATCCCTTGCTTACAATAACTGCATCAAGCCGGTGACTCACTGACTGTTGCATTTTTCTTTTGGGTTGCTTTTCCTGGCTTGTACTGCAGCTTCTTTCAGTTTTCTTTTTTTTTGGGGGGGGGGGGGGGGGGGGGGGGGGGGGGTTAAATGCATGCTCAACTGGGTTAAGGTCTGCTGATTGACTTGGTCAGTCTAAAACCTTCCACGTTTTGCCCTGATGAAGTCCTTTGCTGTGTTGGCAGTGCAACTTTTTGGGTCATTGTCTTGCTGCATGATGAAGTTCCTCCCAATTAGATTGGATGCATTTCTCTGTAAATTGGAAGACAGATTGTTTCTGTAGACTCATGAATTCATTCTGCTGCACCCATCATGAGTTACATAATCAATAAAGATTAGTGAGCCATTCCAGAAGCAGCCATGCAAGCCCAAACCATGTCACTACCTCCCCCATGCTTGACTGATGAGTTTCTATGTTTTGGATCATCAGTAGATCTTTTCTTTCTCCACATTTTGGCCTTTGGCCACTTTGGTAGAGGTTAATCTTGGTTCCAGAACTTTTGTGGCTCATCTCTGTATTTCTTGAAAGCTATTTGTTGAAATGAAAGATATCTGTTATCACATATTCATCTTTTGATCTCAAACCAAATGTCTTCAATGTATAGTGAAAACAATAGAATTGGCCTTGCTGTTCCAATACTTTCAGAGGGGACTGTAGCACTTTTAACAATGGGCATTGTCACAAAGCAGCTTTACAGAAATCCCAATATAAAAATTAAATTAAAATTTTAAATTTATGCCTAATAAGAAAGCCAGAGGCAATGGTGGCAAGGAAAAACAAGAGGAAGAAACCTTGAGAGGAGCCAGACTCAAAACGGAACCCATCCTCTTCTGGGTGACCTTGGATAGTGTGATTATAAATTATTTCTCCTCTATAACTGTAAACTATACAGTCAAAAAGTGCTAATTGGGTTAACAGGAACTTGAGTCTGAGCATCACTAAAGTTTTAACTTTAAGTCTACAATAGTAAACAGAAGATTAACTGTTCAGTGGAGACTTGAGGGTAAACTGTTCATAGCAATTGCAGTCTCGAGGCTATCCAAGGAAGAACATCCACAGCCATCTTTAGGGTGTCTGTATGGTACCATCTACAGTAATCACATGGTGATCTTTAGACATTCCAGATGGGGCCATCCTCAGCAGCAGCGAGTTAATTTCCAGTGATGAAAGATCAAAGCAGAAGTAGGGCATCCCCATGGATCAGGCAGGTCCAAAGAGCAGAAAGAGTCAGGATCACTGGTAACTTGGGAGCAGCATGTGTGTGTGTGTGTCCTGTAATGGTTTAAGAAGATGTTGATTGTGTGGAGAGTGCAATCTGGGACTCTGGCAAGACTAGCTATGACAGCATAACTAAAAGGGAGAGCCAGAAGGTAACACAGACATGAGGGTGCCCTGGGACAAAGCGGCCAGCCACTCCACCATCAATGCACCTGAGGTAATGCATGAGAGTGTGGGGATGACAGCATCCAATCATCCCAGTTTACCAAAACACAAAGAGTCCATGAACCCTCCTGATCTGCACCATTACCTCAGAGAAAAACTTATTAACAAAATGATTGACTAAACAAATGTGTTTTCAGCCTAGACTTAAACACTGAGAATGTGTTTGAATCCCGAACACTAATTGGAAGGCTGTTTCACAACTGTGGGTTTTTGTAAGAGAAAGAATTGCCCCCTGCTGTAGCCTTCATTATTCGAGATTACGACAAAAAGCCTGCACCTTTTGATCGAAGCAGGTGTGGCAGATCATAAAAGATCAGAAGTTCACTCAGGTACGACACGAGACTATTCAGTGCTTTATAGGCCAATAGTAATTTTTTACAATCAATGCAAAATTTTACTGGGACCCAATGCAGTATGGATAAGATAAGTGTCATGTGTTTATATCTTCTGATATAAATATCCTGATATCCTAGTAAGGACTCTGGCTGATGCATTCTGTACTAACTGGAGCTTGTTTATACACCTGCTGGAACATCCAGACAGCAAGACATTACAATAATCAAACCTAGAAGTAACAACAGCATGAGCTATTTTTTTTTGAAATGTAGTGACATTATATTTCTTATCTTAGCAATATTTCTGAGATGAAAGTAGGCTATCCTAGTAATATCATCTGCATGAGCTTATTGTGTCAATAATCACACCAAGGTCTTTTACTGTTACACATGATGTAATTGAAAGGCCACCCAGAGATACTATGTAATCAGAAACCTTACTTCTAGCTACCTATGGTCCTAGAATTAAGTAGGAGGAAGTTACTCAGCATCCAGAGTCTAATATCTTTTACATATTCCTCAAATTTATTAAGCTATTGTCTCTCATCTGGCTTTGCTGAACCATACAACTATGTGTCATCAGTAACAGTGGAAGCTAATACCATTTTTATGAATAATTTTCCCCAGAGGTAGCATATATAGAGAAAAAAGCAGTGGACCTAAAACAGAACACCAAACTTTATCTTAGGATACATGGAGAAGTCACCATTTACATCTACAAACTGATAACGATCAGTCAAATAAGGCCTGAGCCAGGAGAGAGCCATGACCTTAACTCAAACAACATTTTCTAGTTTATCAAGGAGAATAATATGATCAGTGGTATCAAAAGCTGCAGTAAGATCAAGCAACACAAGCAAGGAGACACAAACCTGATCGGAGGGCAGTAGTAGGCCATTTACCACTTTAACCAATGTTGTCAGTGCTGTGATGAGGGCTAAATCCTTACTGATAGATTTCATGAATGTTATTCCTATGTAGGTATGAGCATAACTGCTGTGCTACAACTTTTTCTAGGATCTTGGAGATAAAGGGGAGATTTGATATTGGCCTGTAGTTGGACAGGGGTCAAGATGTTTTTTTTTAATAAGGGGTTTGATAACTGCTAGTATAAAGGATTTAGGTACATAGTCAGGGCTAACAAAGAATTGATTATTTGTATTAGGTTCGATTACTTCTGGTAGTATCTGTTATCTAAAGAAATGTGTAGGTAAGGGATCTAGTACACAACTTGATGATATTGATGAGGAAATTAGTGAAATTAGCTCGGTCTCTCAAAGGAGAGTGAAGCATTCTAAATCACTGATCTGATATGGTTATTTTGTCATCTAAATGGTTAGTTATCAAATTGTCCGGCTTTAAATTAATAGTCTGAATCTTTGCCTAAAATTTTACATTTTGTGATTAAAAAATTCATAAAGTCATCGCTTCTAGATTCTTATCTAACACTGCAGTAAAGTTAACTAGGAGTAAGACCATCAAAGAAGCATACACACTATCAGTATTTAGTGGCGATGACTTTATGAATTTTTTAATCACAAAATGTAAAATTTTGTACCAAATGTAAAAGATACTACCAATTTAACTTGACACCATCTATGTTCTAATTTTTGAGTGGTTTGTTTTAAGGTATATATATATATATATATATATATATATATATATATATACACAGGTGCTGGTCATATAATTAGAATATCATCAAAAAGTTGATTTATTTCACTAATTCCATTCAAAAAGTGAAACTTGTATAATGTATACATTCATTCCACACAGACTGATATATTTCAAGTGTTTATTTCTTTTAATTTTGATGATTATAACTGACAACTAATGAAAACCCCAAATTCAGTATCTCAGA
>CM040461.1:18560703-18572160 GCA_022758105.1 Pangasianodon gigas | reverse complement strand
GTATGTAAATCATTTAAACTAGCAGTTAGAAAACCCCTGATTAAAAAAACCTGACCTTGACCCCTGTTAGCTGTCCAACTATAGGCCAAAATAAAACTTCCCCTTTATCTCCAAGATCCTGGAAAAGGCTGTAGCAAGGCAGTTATGCTCTTACCTACATAGGAATAACATTCATGAAATCTATCAGTCAGGATTTAGGCCTCATCATAGCACTGATACAGCGCTGGTTAATAAGTGGTAAATATAATGTCACTACATGATGCAGAAAAACTAGCTCATGCTGTTGTTACTTTAGGTTGGATTATTGTAATGCCTTGCTGTCTGGATGTTCCATTATGTGATTAAACAATTTCCAGTTAGTCCAGAATGAAGCAGCCAGAAGAACCGGAAGATATGACCACATTACCCCTATCTTATCCACACTGCGCTGGCTCCCAGTCAAATTTTGCATTGATTATAAAGAATGCTCTTGTGCTGCACTACCTGAGCAAAATTCTGGTCTTTTATGATCCACCATGCCTACTTCGATCAAAAGGTACAGGGTATTTGTTGGTACCTTGAATAGTGAAGGCTACAGCAGGGGGTAGACCTTTCTCTTACAAAGCCCCACAGTTATGGAACAGCCTTCCAGTTAGTGTTCGGGGCTCAGACACAGTCTCAGTGTTTAAGTCTGGCTGAAAACATATTTGTTTAGTCAAGCCTTTTGTGAATATTTTTTTCTTAGGTAAAGGAGCAGGTCTGGAGTGTTCACAGGCATAGAGTGTTGTGGTGAACTGGGATGTTTGGACGCTGTCTTACTGATTCTTAGCTGTCAAACTGGACTTCATGTGAAAACTCTGATGAATTTATTTATAATTGCATCTGTTAGCACCCAGATGAGGATGGGTTCCCTTTTGAGTCTGGTTCCTCTCAAGGTTCCTTTGAGTTCCTTTCTTCATCATATAGTCTCAGGGAGTTTTTCCTTGCCACCATCTTGTCTGGCTTGCTCATTAGGGATAAATTCACATAATTAATTTTGGTTTAATTTAATTTGAATGTATTTATTTCTGTAAAACTGCTTTGTGACAATGTCCATTGTTAAAAGCACTACACAAATAAAATTGAATTGAAATTGAATTCAGTTGCCACAGGGAACAAAAGGTAGCCCTAACCCAGGAGGCCAGAAAGTTGTGTGGTGCAGGAGGATTCAGACACACTAAGTTGTTAGCTCCTCTAACAGCAGAGCTTTCCTGGCTTCTATTCCTGAGGAGGAAGTTGGGAAGGAGTTAAAAGGAGTTAAAAATTGGAATTGGAAAACAACCAACTACCTATTGAAAGGGCATTGGGAGTGCATTGGTGCATGGAGTCAGACACTCTGAACTTTAGAGTTGCTGTGCAGGATAAGCCCCTAACAAGATGTGGTATACTCTCCATGATGAGTTCTATTTACGACCCACAAGGCATTCACACTCACAGCAAAGCAACTGCTACAAAAGTTATGCAGGTGTAGAACCCAGTGTGTGAGCATGAAGGAAGATGCGGGAAACAGGTGGATTTTCAGTGGATCTTCAGTTTCTTTTTTTTTTTTTTCAAAGTTTAAGCTCACACTCTCTACATGTGTGTTTGTGTGTATGTGTGTGTGTGTGTGTGTGTGTGTGCAGGCTCTGCTAGTTCTGTCTTTCTCTCTCTCTGGCACACAGCACTCACTGAAAGGACAAAAAAAGGCCTCACGTAAGTAGGCTGGCAGTAATAACACACAGGTGCCAATCATCACACATTACCTGCTGGTTCAACCCAAATACTCTCCACCTACAGCCGTTGCACAACCACGCCCCCATTGCCACATACCCCCACCACCTGACTGGGGCCAGGGAGCTGTTCAGACTGTGGCTGACTCCCTCCCCAGGTGAGAGTGGAAATCCAGCACAGCCACACCTGTGGACCACCTCAAACCTGAATGGATGAAGTGCCAGATACCAGTGATTGATCTATGCATTGGCATCCTTCATGCAGTGGAACTATTGGAGCAGGGCATGATTAGTACAGAGGGTAAAGGAGTGCCCTACTAGGTAGTATCGGAGGGTGAGGACCACCCACTTAATGGCCAAGCACTCCTTTTTGATGATACTGTATTTGCTCTCCCTTACCGAGAGCACTACCCCTAATACTAGGTGCAAACATACAATAATAGCCAGCCAACCAGCCCCTGGATCTGCCTCACTGGCCATGGCCTAACTTGAAGCCCACATACTGTCCAATTGCACACTAACTGATCAAGAATTTCATCAATGTGTGGCATTGGGTATGCATCAAATTTAGACACCATGTTGACCATCAAGACCACAGAGCTGCTTCA
Source organism: Pangasianodon gigas (assembly GCA_022758105.1). Classification (NCBI taxonomy): domain Eukaryota; kingdom Metazoa; phylum Chordata; class Actinopteri; order Siluriformes; family Pangasiidae; genus Pangasianodon; species Pangasianodon gigas. Next base: position 18,569,825 of record CM040461.1, on the reverse strand, counting down.
ATCACTATGGGACTCCTCGATTACTCCCATATTGAGCTTAGCCTTGAGTTCATCCCAAACCACATTTTTCTTGTGTGTATGGGCAGCTGCGTACACCATGCCTGGTCTCAATGTGCTGCTCTATGAGGTTTGTGTGACCGTGTAGAGGTGAAAACACATGTGAAAATTCCACTTGCAAATTATACTCTCTGGGACAGCGAGATATGGTCTTCAAAGGACCGGGGTGGATTAAGCCGGGTCTTTTTAAGGACACCTCTGGACCCATCTCTTTTTTCTTAGGAACCACTGTCACCAGAGCCACAGGAATGCAGTGGGGCTTGCGTCTTTATATAAATTGAATGTAGGAGTTTGAGACACAGGTTTGAACAGGGGTTTGAGACACCTATCCCAATTCCAAATGTCATAGTAAATGAACGTATGAATCATGTTTTTTAGCATTTGATTATACTGTCCATCTGTTTGGGGGTGGTAAACTCTGGTGTGAATAGAATTAATCCCCAATTATTTGTATAGCTCATGTAGTGTTGGTGATATGAACGTAGTGCCGTGGTGAGTCAGAATCTTTTTGGGGATTCCAACTCAGGAGATTAGTAGGAAGATTGCATCCACAACACTGCATGCTGAGACGTTGTGCAGCTGCACTGCTTCCAGAGTTTTGAGGGTTTTGTTTTATCATGTCTCAGTTGCTCCATTATAGGATTATGATGAGCCAAATGAAAAGCATTGCCTTGTGGCCCTTTGGCACCAGCACTTGAGTGTTTTTTGTGAGTATCTGCACTTGATATAACTTATCCTTAATACATGAAAACCCCCAACCAATTTGTCCACAAAATGAGTGGATGGGAGAGGCAGGGACTAACCGCCACCTCAACACTTTGTGTTTGGCCCTGAAAATGCATTAACACAGACACCATTGGATATTCATGAATATCCCCTGGGGATAGAGAGAGAAAAGAGAGTCATCTGGACCAGAAACTTCAACCAGGTGATCCTCCACCAGCTGAACGGCTTCATTCAGGCACATAGGATGGTGGTACTTGGCCCACTCTGCTGTTCCTGATGGGATTCAAGTGATGAACTGTGCCAGTACTACCACCAGTGGACACAGCTGGACATCTGGGTGCAGTAGTTTCTGCAGTACCCATCAGTCCTCAGCCTGCTCCTGAGCAAAAGCCTCAAAGCGCATCTGCTGCTTGTGGTGCAATTTGAGGAGGGCTTGGCGTTGGGTTTAGTGGAGACTGGTGACTCTATGATTCCACTGAGAGGGGAGGCTTCTATGGCAGCATCTGTGTCCTCCTGGGTTTTGGCACCACTGTAAAATGCAATGTCTGTGCATGAAATAAGACTTGGGGGACTGGGAGATTTTCAACAGAGCTTTGGGCTCACTTTTATTTCTCATGAGCATTTTTTAGTGTGCTTTCAAAAACTCAATTACAACAAAATTAAAAGAAATACAACTCAAAAGATTCATTGCCAGTGTGTGGCTTTTGCCTTGTTCAAGATCAAATTGAGGTTTCCAAATTCAAGCTCATGCTCTGTGTATGTGTGTGTGTATGCAGGTTCTGCCAGATCTGTCTCTCTTTCTCAGGCTCATGGCACTCAATGAAGCCTACTTACCTGGATGGTCATTAGTTAATAGTGAAAGTTCAACTAAAGCTTACACAATTTAAAAAAAATATTAGCATAAGCTAGCTAGTCATGGAACAAATACCAAGTTCATTAACTTTATATGAATGAGAGATGCACTGTTCAATTTTAAGCCAGCATAAACACCGCTTTACTGAGCTCAAAAATAAAAAACACATTTATACAATTTTTGTTTTCTCTACCATTTTACAGTTCCAATAAACAACCCTACCTAGACTTCTGCATTAAATATTAAATGTGGTCTGTTCTTCATCAGGATTCATAATGATAGACAAACACATTCTGCCTAAACACAAAAAAATTTACCTTCCATGTCTTTATTGAACACACTGACTAATCATTTACAGTCCACCCTGGAAAATGTATGGGATAGGGTTTCCGCCTAACAGCTCCAGAGTGCCAGGTTCACACCGCTTAGGTGAGTGTGTGGAGTTTTGCATGTTTTCCCAGTGTCTGTGAGGGTGGGGTTAGGGGGTTTATGCAGGTTTCCCCAAAAACATACTACTAGGTGGAGTTGTGTTGCCAGTGTTCCAGGATAGACTCCATCATGTCCTAACCTGGGTAAAGTTGTTTAAAATTGTTACTAAATATGAATAAATTAATGACTGCTTATTCTGCTGGGATTAGTCATCCACAGTGGGACTCTACTAAGAGCTGGCATGAGGCATGGAAGTCGTTTTAAACCTTTTACCACTCATAATCACTTAAAAGTTTATTTAAAGACATTCTGTTTGTTGTCAATCTGGACTGGCAATAAATGATTGAACAATACACAGACAACATTTTTGGGGTCTTTATTCACAGACTGCACTCAAAAGAGGACAGCATTAATTAATTAATTTTCTTTTGGTTTTTAGTACAAGTTAATAAAACAAATAAACAAGTACAGTACCAATTATTACAATACCAGTACTGCTCACCCTGGCACTTAACACTTTTCTGATTATGTCATTAGGTCTCTTAAAGTGAGTGTCCTTCTTAACAAAGAATTACAGCTGCTATTGACTGCTTTGGCAAACTACTAGTATGCAGCATTCTTTCTTCCATTAATATTGCCTTTATGAACCAATGGAACTTATTTAGTAAAGATTATTTCAGTGGCAGTAGTCAACTACCTGACTTTTTCATTTGGTTACATGTCTTTGTCCTCATGGTTGACACATCTTTGTCCTTAGGTTCATTGTTCATCTCTAGCTCCCTATTCAGATGCTGGCCTTCTCCTATTATCATGCACAAAGGACCCAGGGGCCCCAACTCTGGTTCTGCGGGCAAGTTAGGCTCTTCCACACCAGATGTGGCTTTTGGTTCTTGCCTCAGTTTGGTGTAATTCACTGTCTTGACAGGCCCTCCTTCTACTGGCTACACTGCATGAGTAGTCCCTTGGACCTCCACCACTCTGTAAACAGTTGCTGCCAAGGTGTCATGAATTTTATTTCTTTCTGGCACTTCTTCCTGTCGTAAATAAATCAGCTGACCGACATTCACTGAGGGGCAGTAAACCTCGTCCTGGTGCTGCACTACCCTCTCCACGGCCTTCCTTTCTTAGCACTCTTTAGCTCTGGTCTCAGCTTCCTGGAGATATTCCTGGTGAATTGCTAACCAGTCAGACCCACGATCCCTTACTTGTTCTTGGCCAAGCAGGTCATCAAGTAGTTGAGTGTGAAGTCATCTTAAATGCAACTCAGGCAGGTGTTCAGGCCAACGGTGCTTCTTTTCTGGTGGAAGTATTTGCAAGAGGTCATGTATTGTTCTATTAAACCGTTCACACTGAGGATTTTTTGAGGGTGTTGAGGGTTGGTGCAGGATTTCTTCAATATAATTCATAGGGTGGCACAATTGTTCAAGTGACTGATAAAACCTTCATTTTGGACTGCTTTGGCCATTTCTCTCAAGTATACTCCAAAGGAACTTTACTCAGTACAAATGGTATTAGAAAAGTGCTCACTCTCTGTTTCTCTAGCGTACCCCGAGGAGTGGGACATGTACTGCTTAAGATGTACCGCAGAAAGATCACTGATCAGCTGAAACCCATCTTTTACCAATGGAATCATTTCAAGACTGACTTGAGATGCTGCTAATGCTACAACATTATGGAATCTGTAAAGTTCCAGGATAATTTTGCCTTTTATAAGTACACAGGAATAAATGTAGAAATATAAATTCATATACTTAAAGTCACAGTGATGAATAATGGTGATACATCCCTATTATAAATAACAAAACCCAACAGTGACCTTTTACTGTTAAGTTTGACACAATTACGTTGCATTTATGCTTCAGTTTACCTAACTTTTTTATTTTGTAATTGCCACAAATGTATAACAAACCTTAACAAATAAAGATGAGTTTATACGTGAGTGAAAATCAAAACAAATATTTGACGGGTGTCATTTCAAAAGCTGATAGAGAGGACATATACATAAAGTTCATAGTTCTGTGAGTTCTCTGTATCTCTTGACACATGGAAAAAAAACATTACTGCACCACAGAGACACTTCCAAGAGCTGGCCTCCCAGCCAAACTGAGCAAATTGGCAGGAATGCACCTTGTATGGGACACCAGTCCATCGCAGTGCATCATGCACACACATTCACACCTAGGGGGGATTTAGCCAGTCCACCTGCTGGCAAGTTTTCGCAAATTGGGACAAAATTGTAGAAACCAAAGGAAACCCACACAGACAGAGAGTTCTCACAAACAGTAACCCATGCTCAGGATCTGGTGAACTAGTGGCTAGCATGGGGCGCTCTCACTGCTGCAGCCCGTGTTTGATTCCCGGTCAGGAAACCAACCCCAGCCACTGGAGGGTTGCATGAGCCAATGCACTCTCAGTGCCGGTCCCAAATGGGGAGGGTTGTGGCAGGAAAGGCATCTGGAATAAAACTTGTGCCTGAATCAAAATATGCGGATGGGTGATCTGCTGTGGTGACCCTAAATGGGAGCAACCGAAAGATGGAAAAAAGAGAAGTCAAGTTCTGGTTCCCATTTTGGTCACAACAACAGGCCATAAAACTTGGAATTATGGGTCTTCTGCCTGGGGGCAACCCCAGCATACTTGCTGACATTTGTAACGTGGTGACATTGAGCTCATCGTTGAACTTTGTCAGATTTTACAGAATGTTGCTGTTTTCTCTGTGAATAGAAGCCCATGTGCACCCTTGAATAGAGAGCAGTTTCATGTTAGTGACAACTTTGACTTTTATGGCCTTTAGTAGTTCCAAAGCAACATGAATGAGAGTAAGTATAAAGGAAGGTCACACATATAACTGGTTCTATGACTGAGGTAGAAGACTGCCAGGCAGGTGGGTTAATGAGATTGGTTAATGAGAGATTGACATTTTATTGGCTGCCCATGTGGGGTCATGTTAACAAGGTGACAGCTTTGCTAATGGTGCTTGGCAAGGAAACAAGCAAATCGCAATACACTGGTTTTCATTCTGTGAAAATAAAGCTGATTTGTAATGCCCATTTGTTAATACTGATATCCAATTACATACAGTCCCATCTGAAAATATTGGAACAGCAATGCCAATTCTTTTGTTTTTGCTATACACTGAAGACATTTGAGTTTGAAATCAAAAGATGACTATGACACCACAGATCAGAATTTCCTGATATTTACAAAATTACCCAATTTTTAGGTCAGAAAAGTATTGTAACCAATCATTTTAAAGTAAATAATGCTTAATATCTGTTTGCATATCCCTTGCTTGCAATTACTGCATTCTTCTATTGTGATGCTTTTCCAGGCTTGTACCTCAGCTTATTTCAGTTGTTGTTTGTTTTTGGTGGTTTCTCCCTTCAGTCTCCTCTTCAGGAGCTGAATTGCATGCTCAAGTGGTCTGGTCTGGTGATTATCATGCCCAGTATAAAACCTTTTTTCCCCAGCGAAATCCTTTGTTGTGTTCGCAGTATGTTTTGGGTCATTGTCTTGCTGCATGATGAAGTTCCTCCCAATAAGATTGGATGCATTTCTCAGACAAAATGCTTCTGTAGACTGAATTCATTCTGCTGTTACCATCATGAGTTACATAATAATTAAAGATTAGTGAACCCATTCCAGAAGCAGCCATGCAAGCCCAAACCATGACACTACCTCCACCATGCTTGACTGATGAGCTTGTATGTTTTGGATCATTTAGATCCTTTCTTTCTCCATGCTTTGGCCTTTCCATCAGATGAATGGTTTGCATCTTGTAGTATGGCATTGTGGAAGTGGGGGAATGGTTGCACGCCGGTTTATGAATGGGGGTGGAGCCAGAGAAGGTGAGTGTTAAGGATTACACACCTGCAGGAAATCTTGCTAATGCATGTTCCCTGTTTCAGTAAACGGCGACAAGGATAAAGAGGGGAAAGAAAAGCGCCTCGAGAGAGAGAGAGAGATGACCAGCACAGAGCACACGTGTGCATGTTTAGTCTGCTGAAAAGCAAAAGCAAAAATAAAGAGCCCTTTGAATTGTCCTCTGCCTGCCTCCCACTTCCTCATTTTCGACCCAACATAGGGAAACTGTCAAAGGCATCTATATTTCTGTCCCCGAAGTCTTCTTCGAAAGGCGGATTGTGATACCTTCACCCCGGCCCTGTAGAGGTTAATGATGTCACTGACTGTTTTCTGGTTTTTTCTTCACAGCTCTCACAATGTTCTAATCATAAACTGCAGTTTTTCTTTGGTTGACCTGTTCAATGTCTGGTTGTTAGTATACCAGTGGTTTCGTCCTTTTTTAGGACATTCCAAAGTGTAGTATTGGCTATCCCCAATGCTCGTGCAGTGGCTTTATTTAGAAATCAATTGATTTTCTGTCTTTTCTCAGCTCCAAACTGGCTTGCTTTTCTTCCATAGACAGCTCTCTGGTCTTTATGTTGGTTTATCCTTTTTAACAACAAAAGTAGTCTTCACAGATTAAACCCTGAGTAGACATTCAGAGCTATTAATTGTTTAAACAATCAATCTAACAGGGCACACCTGGGCAATTCTAAGTTGTTTAACGCATCTAGATGCAAATATCATGAACTGAAAACTGAAATTCTGATCTATTGTCTCATATTCATCTTTTGATCTCAAACCCAAATGCCTTTAGTGTGTAGCAAAATGGCCTTGCCAATTCTTTCGGAGGGGACTGTAAAAAAGTAAACAGTTCAGCTTGATGACTCTACACCTCACTGACTAAAACATCTTTCTGTGTTTCAGAAAAGTTCTGAAACACATCTACACCATGTCAAAAAATGTTCAGAATCCTTTAATGGAATGTTGGGAACATCTCATATATGGTTATTTGTAAGGATATTTGTATTTTAATAACTAGCTATGAATAACTTAAGCTTAATTAATCTTAAGCTTAATATCCTATGCAAACCAGATGAGTCCAAATTTTATTGTGCATATGATAATTCTAAATGACCATGCAATGTTTATAAGTGAGGGCCAATGTGTGCCAAGCTACATTTTGTAAATGCTGCCAAGGGTGCTTCATTATAATACTATGTATAGGGTCTGAATACAAATATGAATACATTTATTCAAATTGTTTATTCATTCAAATTGTACAACAAGATTCAGTATATTGTTCCCCCTCAGACTATGTTACATATATTACTATAACACTTCTCCTGGGATCAGATGGAAATGATGAGATGGGAGGCAGACTTGGGACAACTCAAAAAGGGGCTCTTTATTGGCCGTCAATACTCTGTTTACACACACACATGTACACACACGGCTCTGTGCTGCTCAGTTCTTGCTCTCCTGAGGCTCTTGTCTCTCTTTATCCTTGCCGCTGTTCACTGAAACACTTGTTATCCAAATTCCCCACAGGTGTGTAATCCTTATCACTCTCTTTCTCTGGCTCCACCTCCCATTCACAAACCAGCGCTCGACCACGCCCCCCACTTCCACAGTTACATAAGAAGAATTTCTACAAATGTTGCCTTCAGACTGTATTGACCCCAATAATTATTTCTCTAGTATCTAGATGTTTGCAGCATTTTTTGCAAAAAAAAAAAAATCTAAATTCAGATGGAGAATGTTGGTGGAAAGCAATTTTCAAGTCTTGACACAGATTTTCAGTTGGATTTAAATCTGGGCTTTCACTTGACCAAACACAACCTTCTTTTTTTCAAGCCATTCCCTTGTTTTTTTCCCCCCTGTGCTTTGGTTCATTGTCCTATTGGAACATATTTTCATCATAAATGCACGCCCTAAATGTCTGTCTGACCAGAACACGTTCTCCTAAACAATATTAATATATAATCGTATATAAACAATATATGCTCATATTTTAGATTAGATATTTTAGCCAATGAGCTCGGTAACCCCTTCCACTTTGTTATAATGGATTTCACAGTGCTCCTCAGAAGGTGGTTAGCTTTGCTGATGTTTTTTTTTTCTCCCAACAACTTAATCTCAAAGCTTCATGGGCAGTTACTTGGTCGTCATGACAAATGAACACAGGTGTATCCTGTTTAACATGCTATATCTTGAAAACTAAATACTAGTCCTAATTTAGACTGCTAAAAGAAAAAGGAGTGAGGGGGTGAATACATATCAATTATGCAGATTTTCGATTTTTTATTTTTTAAATAATTCTGAGGGCATCTAAATACTTTATCTAATTTTATTTCTGTAGAGTCAGTTCAAAACAGAAAAATATTCCATTCTAATATACTTAAATATGATGATGCAATACAGTAAAAAGAGAAATATTCACTGGGGGGTGAATACTTTCTGGATGAAACGTAAATTAAAATAAAGAAAGAAAGGAATACAATATAAGGAAAATAGTGTGCAAATATTTTTTTTGCAAACATATACTCACAGGCCAATATTTGGCATGGTTGTTCATGACAGAGAGGCTGGTTTGAGTATTTCAAAACAGGGGTGTGTTGGATTGCTAGAGATCGTGGCTGCTTTGCAGAGAGGGGGGATGTAAATTTCCTTGAGAGCCGGCAGCTGGATTCTCAATATTCTTTGAGCACTGATGATGACTCATTTTAGGGAATTCCTCTCAATGGCAGTGAAGCTGGTGTACCATGAAATGCAACCAGCGGTGAGTATGCTCTTGATACTGCATCTCAGATGTGTTCTGAGCCTGGCTGAGGGTGATTTGACAGGAAACCCAGGATCCAGTTGCAGAGGTGCTTGTTGAGGCTTAGATCCTTTAGCTTGGATACCACTTCACTAGGGATTCAATTGTATGGAATGCTGTAGTTAGGGTTAGGGTGGTGTGTAGAGCAGTGGAGATGATATCCTGTGTAGCTCTGTTGGCCCGGTATGAATAGTGGTGTTGAATATTTTATTTTATTTTATATATATATATATATATATATATATATATATATATATATATATATATATATATATATATATATATATACAGTCAGGTCCATAAATATTGGGACAGTGACACAGTTTTGGTAATTTTGCCTCTGTACACCACCACAGTGGATTTGAAATGAAGCAGTCAAGATGTGACTGAAGC
>CM040461.1:18517780-18553826 GCA_022758105.1 Pangasianodon gigas | reverse complement strand
AACTCTGTAAAAAATGGCTGTAATTCCTAAACGGTTAATGCAATATTTTTGTTAAACCCCTTGAATTAAAGCTGAAAGTCTACGCTTCAGTCACATCTTGACTGCTTCATTTCAAATCCACTGTGGTGGTGTACAGAGGCAAAATTACCAAAACTGTGTCACTGTCCCAATATTTATGGACCTGACTGTATATACACCTGTTTATTAATTCATTCATCAATTTTCAGTAACCCCTTTATCCTGGTCAGAGTAAAGGTGTATCCAGAGCCAGTCCTGGCAACACTGTGTGCAAAGTGGGAGAATTCACCTCAGATGGGATGGCAGTCCATCGCAGGGCACAATGCACTCACTCATATTCATATACTCATTTACACCTAGGGGCAATTTAACACAGCCAATCCACCTATCTGCATGTTTTTAGAGAGTGGCACTAAACCAGAGAACCCAGTGAAAACTCAGGCAAACATGGGGAAAACATGCAAATCTCCACACAGACAGTAGCCTGAACTCTCGATCAAACCAGGGACACTAGAGCTGTGAGATAGCAATGCTACCAACTGCATCACCATGTCAGGTTGTGTATTGTATTTCATGTTTTCTAGTTGTGTTCCATTCCTAGTCCAGTCCTGTGCTCTAGTCCACCACTTCCAGTTTTCCCTTGTCATCGCTTCTAAGCCATTTAAGGCATAAGCAGTTTAGACTCATTAGCTTCATGCTCACTCTGATAAGTTGATTGTTGTGTGAACTGTGTGCTTGGTTTTTGACTCTGACTTCTGCTCTCCCCCTTTGGTTTAATTTGTTATTTTGTATCTATTGATTGTAAATATTTCATATATAGTGAGTTTCTTTTCACTGGGTGTAGGGTTTCTGCCATTTTGTTTGGGGATTGGGGTTATGTGTATGTTTTTTATAATAAGGAAAAAAGGGAAATTCAGTTTATTTTTGTTTGGTGGCTTTTTTGTGTAGGTAAGTTTATGGGAAGCGAAACAATCCAAAAGCATGATGCAATTGCGCAGCCCATTGGGTGTCACAGCATGGATAAATTTACATGTGTGACTCATTAGGCAAAAAAAAAAAATGCATGTGACCCAGTGAGGCACACAGCACAACTCAGTAAAAATTTCCAAAGTTCTGTATTCCTGAAAATATCAGCTAAAATGTGAACATCAAGGGGGAAAAACATTTTCAGATATGGCAAACAAAGCTAGGAACACAGTAGAGGCCATTTTAAATAGCACTGAAACTCATAATGAAATCAGTGAGGCTCTTGAAAGAGATGACAGTATGAAGACCACAGAAAACTATTAATTTAATAGTTGGAAGTGTTCCTCAAAGAAGATGATGACTGGACTCCAAGTCATTAAAGTGTCTGCCTTGAAAAGCTGTTTCTGAGGCTACTAAGTAATGTCTAACTACATTGCACATTGTGTAGTTGTATACAAATAAAAAGTATAATAAACAAAAAAAAAACTCAGTTGCTTCATATTGCATGCAAGATTATTTTGCAGGACCACATAATTTCACATGCATGGTAAATGACTAGTGACTGGTTACACAGCACTCAGTGTGCCCCAGTGAGTCTCGCATGTAAACTGATCAGTGCTGGGCCACCCAATGAATCGTGCTATGCTACTCAGTTTGTCATGCTTTTGGATTGTTCTGCTTTCCAAATAATTTATGCCAATATGCCACAGTTAGCTTGCTGTTTTGTTTATTATTTTGGCCTGCATCATGCATGGGGGGTATTCCATGAATCAAGCTAATAAAAGCGGGGCTCACATGTATGCACAAGATATACAGGCAGACCTTGCAGTCAACTGAAGATAATAGTCAAAACTAAAATGCTTAATACATACCTGATTTCAATTAAAAAAGTACAAATAGAATACTATGACAAAGGCACGTGACTGAGGAATTTTTTTAAGGCCAGATTTTTATTTACTGTACTATATTCATGTAATTTTAGAGATTTTTTTAACCTGTATTATGCTGCTACTGCAAGGGTCCCTGGAGGACTAGTGGTTAGGCTGTGGCGCTCTCACCGCCACCTCACCAGCCAGGGAACCAACCTCAGCTACTGGGGATGCACAAGACAGTGCACTCCCAGTGCCGGTCCCAAGCCCAAGTAATATTGGGCATGGTTGCATCAGCAAGGGCATCCGGCATAAAAACTGTGCAAAATCATGATGTGTCGACTCCTAACGGGAGCAGACAAAAGAACAAAAACACGCTGCTTCTGCAAGATGCAAAAAATTACTGACCTTTTTTTGTTTTTATTGTGACTTTTACTTAATCTTTTCTAATAAATTTTAGCAGTGATTGGTTTTGATTTTGGAAAATATTGAAGATTTTCCTTGAACCTGTTATTGTTGTTATTGCTGTAAGAAATTAATTATAGAATATTATTCATGCTGTTGGTGAGTGTGCTGTGACTTACATCTGTGCCGTGACTTACATCTGTGCCAGAAGAACCTCAGTAACTCTGGAAAAAAAAAAACTCTTGTTGTGGATGATTCCACTCATGCTTTCATTGGATTAATATAATCTAATCAACTGCATGACAACTGGTGTCAGATGTGGGGATTTATCTGGATGTGCTTTCAATTCCATGAATTAATCCAGAGGAATATAGGACATTTGCAAAATAACGTAAGACAGTAGTGGATGTTGCAGTCGCAAGCAAATTTGTTAAGGCTTCACCCAAGATGAGGCATGGGCTGGCTGACGTCATCGCGCCCGATGACAACCATGTTGACTCAACTACAGTGTGAACTGTCAGAGACATTAAGAAAATCAAACACTCTCGGAGGATGGCTATGAAAATATTGACTGATATAAAGAAAATGATATATTATGAATATATGTCGGTACACTCTATGCTGGCCTCGTGATATCTTTTGTTCTTCTTCTGTTCTGTTTTGATAAATATGTTCTGAGCACGGACAATCCAGGACATAATCTCACTTTGTTAAAAATGTCAACCGCCACTTCTGTTCTCTGCTGACATTTTGTCTGACGTCTTTGTTTCTGCAGATATTTCGTCAATAATTTGGCAGGATGGACCGAGGGAGACAAACAATGGCATCCCTATCCTAGAGAAGGGTCTTTTGAAGACGATGATTTAAACTCAGCTATAGTTCTTGTCTTTGACGGATATGGCGACACTCAATGGGACTATAATTATATGACCGATGCATTAAAGAAATGGCTCGAAATGAAACCAATTTGGGATAAGGAACACCAGAACTCTAAAAATAAAAAGTCCACTGAGTCTACAAACTTAACAGAAAAGTAGTTTTATGCTTATGCTCCGCCCGCCCAGCCAGTGGACGGTATGGAACCGCCATACAAGGAAGGTAGAGATATGCTGGCTGCTACACAGTCTGAATCTAAATCAGGAAGCATCTCTGTAGTCGTCAAAGACACTCCTCTGCCTCAAGGTGCAACCGCCTCTGAGGAAGAGTCTCAACCTAGCCCTTCCAAGCTTAACGCAGCCGTCCCTTTTGTGCAGACTGGCAAATCTTTCACCATTTCTCCCTTGAGTATGACGGAAATTAAAGCCATCTCTGATACTCTGCCCCCTAGCAGCAATCCTGGCCGTTTTGTGGATTCACTGAAGCAATGCACGCACGTTATGCCCAACTAACTGGCCCTGATTTCCATTGCATCCTCCTAAAGGTGTTCAGAAATGATGTTATTAATTAACATCAAAGAATTATTAATTGACAAAATTCCAACTTTGAATTTTGCTCATGATGGTACACATGGACGGGGAGATGACACCCTCTACGACTGGTCCATGTGCGATCATTTGCTCAAGTTTTATGATGAACTTTTAAAATTCCTAAATGAAAGAACACAGAGTCAACAAGACATCTCGCACACGACCAAGGCTAAACAGGGGCGTAATGAGACCCCTAGTGCCTTTGTGATTTGTTTTAGGGAAGAATGGTAGGGCAGTTCACGTCTACCCATTTCTAACACATACTCGAAGCTGTTCATCAATACCTGTCTCAACAACATGCACCGTGATATCGCACAGCTCATTAGAGTCACCACACAGAATTTACAAACTATGACAATTGCCTCATTTGCAACTAGGGAACTAGAATCAGCTGGTGCTCACAAAAATGCACACGTTGGCTTTCGTCCCTAATGGTCTGCAACCCCAGCGCCCCCTCCCAGGCAAGACGCCTAGTAAGTGTCATTACTGTAACATTCCCAGGCACCAGGAAAAGCAGTGTAGAAAGAAACAACGTGACCTTAAAATTGGTGTGACTAGAAATCTAACTCGCACACACACACACACACACACACACACAAGGAAAGGCGCAGTGCTCTCAAGGTAGCGCTCCTCCCTAGTGCCATTTTCAACAACAGCACTAGGGATGCCCACAGAGTGAAGGAACCCCTTCTATGTTGTCCCTTGTACTGAGTTCCGATTCAAATTCTTTACCAATTGTAAATCTATATGTTGAAGGTGTTGTTTACCCTTTTATGGTTGACACGAGTGCCACGTGCACCTCCTTCAGAAAACAGTACAATGGGCCTGTATCAAATTCATGTATTAACTCTGTGGGAATCGATGGGGTTCCTGTCACCTGCCCTAAAACATTCTCACTCAAAACTGCTAGTCCAGATGATCCACAAATTCTCTTTTATCACAGATTAGTTGTCATTCCTTCCTCACCCTTCAATTTGTTGGGTCGTGATGTTTTGTCTGAACTTGAAGTTGGACTGTTGTTTATCTTTTGAAGGAGAACATTTTGTTCTCAGTTCACCACCTAATCTCTGTTTTTCTTCTGTCATGAGTGTGTGTCTGAGGCCTGCAGCGACCTTGTCATACCCACCGAGCTTTCTGAGGTTCCATCCAAACTGTGGTCCACGCACTCCACCTAAGTAAGCCATGTACAGGTAACACTGTTTGTTGCTAAACTTCGTTCGTCAACCCCTGTGTATTGTAAACAATATCCTCTTTCTGTGGAGAAGGAGGAGGGTATTCAAACTGTCATTGACTCGCTGCTCGAACAGGGTCTTATTAAACCCACTTGCTCGCCCTACAACACCCCTGTCAACCCAGTAAAGAAACATGGTAAGGGCAGGCGCTTTACACATTAATGACCTGGTGATACCTATTAGCCCAATTGTGCCTATGTTTCATCTACATCATCGGCCATTCCACATGATCATGACCATTTTACTGTTGTTGACCTCTGCAGTGCCTTTTTCAATATCCATGTCAGTGAGGAGATGCAGCCAATCTTTGCCTTTATGTTCAAGCAACGTCAGTATACCTGGACATGCCTCCTTCAAGGGTTCATCTACTCACCAGCTGTGTTCTCATGCATGGTGCATTCCTTGTTGCACTCGTCCTGCCAGAGGGCTGTTCTCCCCTGCAATACGCAGATGAAATTCTGCTTTCGGGGAAAGACGCAGACTGCTGTAGAAGAGGCTCCCTTGTCCTCCTCACACACCTGGCCCAGTGTGGTTTCAAGGCCTTGAAACTCTCTAAACTCCAATTCTGTCAGCCTCAGGTGCAGTATCTGGGGTTTCTCATCTCTCAAGGTCAGAGCAAACTCTCATCTGATCATCTGAGAGTCATACTGGAGGTCCATCTGCCCAAAACAAAGAAAGATAAAGCTCGGCTCCAGCCCTAGGTCTACATGACTACAATGCTCCGTTTCACCTCTATGTCACCGATGATGGGGGAACGGCCGTGGGAGTCTTGGCCCAAGAGCATGGCAGTGGTTATCGTCCAGTAGCCTACCTTTCTAAATCTCTCAACGCTGTGGGCATTCAGTTGCTGCCTCTGCTCTACTGGTCTCAGATGCTGAAAGAGTTGTCCTTTCGCACCCACTCACACTGCATGCACAGCATCAGGTAGTCACCATTCTTAATAATATTCAGACACAACATATGACCGCACAGTGTCGCTCAGTTTATGAAGCCACCCTCTGTGCCACACAGAATCTCACTATTAAACCAGTAACAGCCCAAAATAGCCCTACTGTTCTGCTCCACCGCCTTGTGCACCCCTGTTCGGAGAAACAGGCCACCGACGGCTGGTTGGAGCACGACTGCCTTACTGAGATTTCAGAATTATCATCTCTGTGCTCAGATCTTTCACAACACCTGTTGGAGGGTGGTGTCCACATATTTGTAGATGGCTAGTGTTCTAAACCCAATGACAATACAACTTTATGTGGTTAAGCATTCTGCTCTTTGCCTAATGTTGTACACAAAGCTGACTCAATCCCTTTCCTTTCAGCTCAAGCTGCTGAGCTTGTAGCTCTGATATGCTGTCTGTTAAAGATCAAGTGGTAACTATTTATACTGATTCGCGATATGCTTTTGGTGTAGCTCATGATTTTGGTAAGATTTGGCAAGCACGTGGCTCTAAGGCTGCTGATGGTAAGCCTATTTCACATGCCACGCTGGCCTTTTAGAGGCCTCACTGTTACCTAAAAGTCTAGCTATCATTAAGGTCAAGGCTCACGACCCAGGAGATTCTGAGATGGCTCATGATAACTCCCTAGCTGATGAAGTATCTAAATGGGCAGCCAAAGAGGGCACGCCCTCGCCTTTTGTGCACACTACAGCAACAGTGTTTTCTCTGTTTACCCATATTTTGCCTCCATTAGATATTGACATATCTTTTTTTATAAACACAGGCTACCAAACAGGATCTTTCGTTTTGGTCATCTGAGAACTGCTCGCCTTCAGATGAGGATGGACTCATTCGTTGCCCTCAAGGCCGCATTGCGCTCCCCTGCTCTGTTTTGCCATTTCTCGTGCGCCATTTTCACATGTTGGATGTTGGATGAAGGGGGGTGATTAATAACATCAACAAAAAAATGTCTATTCTCAATGTTGCTAAAACTGCTAAATTACTACTCAATGCATGTTTAATTTGTGCTAAGCTCCTTTTCAAGCTCTACAGATTGACTTCACACACATGTCACCTGTAAGAAATCTAAAATATCTACTGGTTGTAAGGAATTTAGCTCATTTAGATGTTGACTTAGTTTAATCTTCCAGTTATTATGGGAGTAAAGGTCATTGTGCAACCGCAATATTGATTATCTTGGGAAAATTCTATCAGAATTAATTTACGCCATTAACTGCTCAATTCATCCACCAAAATGTTTAGTGAGGCATCTACTAACTCTGGTAAGTTATCACTACCTTGGCCACCAGGAGTAATACTTCCTCAGATGATGACCTTTCTAGAGCAGGGTACTAAGATCATGCACCTTAGTCACTTAGATGGTGAGAAAGAAAACACAGCACAACATCACCCTGAACATTGACGAGGCTTTATTACACTAAGCTACTACACACATAGACTAAGACTACTACATACAACTAACACACACACATAGACATACACACTCATACACGTAGGAATATAGCATGAGAAGAACCAGTGGTGATAATCAGAAAGTTGAGTTCTTAGACAAAATTATGAGAAGTCACTAGACCCTGACCTGAGTGAACCATCAATATGTAGGCATTAACTTGTGAATTGGTTAGAGAGTTGTTAGTGTTACTGCACCAGCTTAATGAAGTTGGGAGGTATCAATACTTTTTTTGCTTGGGTGGTGAATGGAAGTAGTTGTTGGTGGTCAGCAGGTTCTAGTCGGACCGGAGTTGGAGGATCTTGGAGAAGTTGCTGATCATCGCCAGAGAGGGAGGATGGAGTCTGGATGGCTGGGCGAAGGGTCGAGTCAGGCGATGTTCAGCGATGAAAGTCTTGGGGTCTTCTGGTGCAAGTTCTCTTCCAGTTCCAGCTTTGTTCCTGTTCTAGCTCACTTGCTTTGGAATGCAGTTTTTATGCTAGTTTGACTGAGCCAGCCTACTTGGTTTTCAACCAACTGCGGGTCGGCTTGGAGACGATTGGTGGCCAGTTTGCCTGGTCCTCCAGCTAATTTGCATGTGACCCCTCCTGGGTCACATCCTTCTTAATGTCCATTGTAACTTATTTGTCTTCAATACTTATAATAACTGTGTGATATGAGATACTGAGATTTGCAAACCATCAACAGCTTCAGCACATGAAAACAAACACACAGACACCAAACACGACATACATAAGTGTGACCATTAGCTTCTGGATACAATGGTGTGTTTACAGAGTAATAACAGGTCTAATATTGTACAGTTTTATTAAGAGTAAGGTTTCGTTATAATGTTGGTTCGAATACATGATTTCAGAGGTAGTGCCATGCTTCCCACTAGGTGAGAAATTGCCATAATTGAGTTGTACATGTTAACCTTAGATCCTTGCCTTCCTGTTTGATACACTATGTAGTGAGGGCACATTCACTATATAAACTTGATGCACAAGCCAGGGACTACATTGTAATAGGAAAAGAAAGAACACAAAGAAAGAAGAAACACCTTTAAAGTTGAGAAGCATTGGGTATGGAGTTTTTTGCTGACTCAATTGAGAACAAAGGTCATTCCAAACTCAGGTAGTGTGGTGTGGATTGGGAGAAGCTCAGCCAGACATGTAATCCAAATAAAAGGCCCTTTTAAGTGTTGGTCAACTCGAGTTCAGCTTCAATGAGGGGTAATTTACACCCTTTGATTGGGGAGTTCCTGCATTCCAATGACCATTAGCATCCCTTAATGTTTGACAATTGGTCATTTAACCTAGACGGGCTGGAGCCATCTTAGGTCTGTTTGTTGTAAAGGAATGTCTTTGTTTGTCCTGTGTGTGGTTGGAGATACAGTCAATTTCTTCAGTTTGGTGATCTCTGAGTTACTACAGGTTATTATTGATAAATTCTCAAAATGGGTTGAAGCATTCCCCTGTGCAAAAGAGAACACAGGCACTGTTGTTAAAATCTTGGCAAAGGAAATCATACCTAGGTATGGTATCCCACAATTAATTGACAGTGATAAGGGTACACCTTTCACAGCCAGAGTGACTCAGAAACTCTATAAATATCTCAACATTGACTGGAACTTTCACATTCCCTTCCATCCCCAGAGTTCAGGGAAAGTAGAAAGAAAGAATAGAACCATTAAAGACAGACTCACCAAAGCGTTATTACAAAAGAATGGCCATAACTGAATGGATCTCCTGCCCTCAGTTCTTTGTGAGATTAATATGACACCGCATCCAAAATCACAACTATCTCCCTTTGAGATAATTATGGGCCAGCCATTTCCAACCCCTTGAACTAAAGGTAATCCTGGTGTTTCCTTTTCAGGTAACCTGGAGGTGATTGTCGGCGATTACACTCAATTACTGTTTGAGAAATCGAACAGTGTGCATGGTAATGTCTCTGCCTCTCTCCCTCTACCAACAGATAAGCCGACTCACCCTTTTCTCCCAGGTGATGCTGTATTGGTAAAAAATCTCAATCCCAGGAAAGTGGGGGAAGCAGCCTTTGGCCCTCCCACTAGAGTGGTAGCTGTCGCACACACCACTGTCCTCACCGACTCACAACCCCTTTGGATCCACGCCAGCAGGTTGAAACGGTGCCCTGTTCCAGTGACATCTAAGACAGGAGAACATCCGCAATCAAGCAGCCCTTAGGGGGCCTCATCTCATCTCATCTCACCTTTTCACATACACATATAGCAAACTTATGTATTAGCTTTGACACGTGTCTGATAATCTGACAGGAACCAGAACTGCTAACGTTCCTAGACACTGGTTTTGTAGACTCTTTGGTACTCTTTGGTATTCTAGAACTTGCTCACATTGTAATCCTGATAAACTAACCCAGTCTTTGCTTAAGAAATAAGTAATTCAGCAAACATGTTTATTATACTCCTAGGAGGGGCCTTATGCTCCTGTGTATGTAGTCTTACGCCTCAGCAGCAGTGTGGTGGAAATTTGGCCTGTGCCTTTTCTTTAGAAATCGCTTGCAATTTGTCTGACGTTCATAATGCATCGTGTTGGGTCTGTCATCATATTGGTACTCAGTGGTTGTCATTTCCCTTAGACAATAATACGGCAGCGGCGGTCAACAAGAACAGCTCTTCCTGTCTCATTCCCCCTCCTATCGTCTGGCTGCTCCAGCTGACTGCCGCTTTTCGCTCAGGTCATAACATGACTGACCAAGTGCCTAGCTGTAACTTCGGGCCTGAACACATGTCATGGTCTCCCTGGGGGAAATTGCACCCCTCCCCCTGATTTGCTATTGGACAATTCTCAGGTATTCATTGTCCCAGACACATGTCTCTGTTCTAATGGTAGTAACCAGTTATCCCTCAGCAACTCTGAGTGCAAAACTCGCGTAGACGTGATCGCCCCAGAAGAGGGCTCGGACCCATCCTGCTTTATTAATGATAAGGGTTTTCCTCCTTCTACTGACGGTCTTCTCACACAATTTAATAAATGTCCCTTAGGTTTTATGACTTCAACCAACACCATCTTGTGGGTATGCAGAAATAAGGCCTATACTAACATACCTCGCCATTGGAACTGGCCAGGGCGCTGTTATCCTGCCTTTGTTGTCCCTAGTGTTTCTGTTCATACATGCAGCCTATGGCACAGCACTAACCCTTGTTTGTCTCAGC
The DNA here is from genome assembly GCA_022758105.1 of Pangasianodon gigas. Taxonomy (NCBI): domain Eukaryota; kingdom Metazoa; phylum Chordata; class Actinopteri; order Siluriformes; family Pangasiidae; genus Pangasianodon; species Pangasianodon gigas. The sequence goes on along the minus strand of CM040461.1, from coordinate 18,543,290 downwards.
ACCACCTTAATCACAACTTCCCCAGGCACTTTGAGGGATATACCCTAGCTGACCTCTGGACTACTCCAGGGGCTAATATTGGCTGGTCACTATTCCTTGACAGAGGAACCACAGTAGCCTTGAATAAAATAAACGGCCTAACTTATATGCTGTTATCTCTAGCCAATGACACTGAACAGGCCCTGAAACTAAAAGGCTGAAAGGCTTTAACCTGAAAGGCTATTAGAGTAGCCTTTTGTTCAGAATAGGCTTGCATTAGATCTCCTGACTGCAGAGTACGAAGGTGTCTGTAAAATGCTTAACACCTCATGTTGTTTCTTTATTCCTGATAACTCTCATAATGTCACCGATATCATTCACCATATGAGAGAAGCTATAGTCACTCCACCGCCGGCTAATGCCTCATGGTACGCATGGTTCTCCTCTCTTTGGGGCGGTTGGGGCTGTTGGATTTTGCATTCCATTATACTAATTGTTGAGATTGTTGACCTTTTTGTTGTTATCTTGTATCTTTCAGTGTATTTCTGCTTGTGTTAGGTGATCTGTAGGTGCCCTAGTTAACAACACTTACGTAGCAGTTCCACTCGACACGATGAAATAGGTCTTGCTTATTGCTGGGCATGACTACCCTCTGACCTCTAGCATACGCGGCCTTAGAAGGTGACTGTCGTTTGAGGTTGGGGCTGTTGGATGGCCCAGTGAGTAATGAGACTGTTTTTGATGCTCCATAAGAGCATGCACTGGTCGCGTTGGGACCTAAGAGGGCATTGATATATTATGAATATATGTCGGCACGCTCTGTGCTGACCTCGTGATATCTTTTGTTCTTCTTCTGTTCTGTTTTGATAAACATGTTCTGAGCATGGACACTCCGGGACATAATCTCACTTTGTTAAACACGTCAACCGCCACTTCTGTTCTCTGCTGACACTTTTGTCTGACGTCTTTGTTTCTGCAGATATTGCATATAGATAACTCAGAATGCTACACCTTTTTTGTATAAATACTCCATGTCTGCCTCAGTAAAGTTTGAAGAGCTTTGCTACTCAAACACTGACTTTGTGTGTTTCTTTGTGTGTTTCTCAAAATCTATCAGAGGTTGTGGCTGCAGCGCGAACACAGACTTCTTCCTGATTCCAACCCAGGAAAGTGAACCCAGGAAAATCTATCAAAGAAAAGAAAAGTAAGAGAAATTAAAAAGAGAGGGATTAAAAAAAGAAAGAAAGAAAGAAAGAGTGAGAGATATTAAAATGTCCCAGGAAGAATTACACATGGAGCAATGCAGCCCTTGATCCTGACCAACCTCCTGACTGGCTGAAGGCTCGAAAACCAAAGCAGGAATAATGAACAACTGCAAATGATGATGGCTCCAATACTGAACCATATTTCAAGTTGTGCCCAATCCCCACAAAAATCCAATGTCCGCTGCACTCTGGTGGGACACAAGTGAGAGCTTACAGCCTGCTGTCAGAGAGAGGCAGATGCCTTACTCTGATTCATCCTTCCCTTTAGAGAATCCATAGAGGTCACGCAACATTACGGTTGTACCATTTGCTGCTGAGCTAGAAGTCATACAACAGTCACCCAACCACAATTAGAAGGAAGCTGGGAGAACTCAGCCAGTTCAAAGAGTCAGCCGCAGAGTTCGCAGAAGAGGTACATCACTTAGTCACCCTAGCCTACCCTGTGTGGTACCCGATCTACAGGACCAACTCACCACAGATTTCTTCCTCAAGGGGCTTCATAACCAAAAAGTGGCTTATGAAGTAATGAGTTCTCGGGGATCGGGGATCCTCATTCATTAATGGAGGCTCAAAGACTTGTAGAGGCCCATGAGCACAATTATCGAGCCACCATGGGGCGTGACATTGATGCAAAGAGCAGAGCCAGGCATATTTCCCATAAATTCCAAATTGGTACCTGGAGTAGAGATTGGGAAGTCTTTGTGGTTCTGATACGTGACCCTATTTTTTTGGGCCTAGATCTTTTGTGGGCCACAAATGTAACAATCCACAAAAGCTGCAGAGTTTTCATTGAGGAGGAGCTGGTTCCCACTAAGATTGTCGGGGGTGATGGAACAGACTATCACATTGCATGAGTGGTCCTGGAGACAGATACAATGTTTCCATTAGAAAGCGAATGTCTTGTGTGGGGCGAGGTTGACAATCCAAAGCCTGGTGTATGTGCTGTTTTGTAACTTTATCTGATCACAGAAACTGTAACCTCAGGAAGTGTTGTCACAACCATGGAGCAACGGGTGATTGTAAGGCTCTGCAATCTTTCCAGCAATAAGACCACTTTACTGAAAGGGGCCTATCTTGGTCTCATAGTAGAAACTTATCCAGATGAGATCTTACCAAATTACACACAGAAGGAACAGGACTGTAGCCTTCAAGGACAGAGTGATGACACCCTTCAACCAGAACTCAGAAGACTGCCGACTGCTACTGACTTACCTGAGCACCTCCAATCCCTTTATGCTGCTTCAAGTGGAACATGAAGTGAGGCGCAGCAACAGTGACTGGTTGAGCTCCTGCTCTCATACAGGATTCTCTTCGCCATTTCAGATGCCGACCTTGGCTTCTTAACAGCTGTCATGCACAGGATAAACACTGGAACCGCTGGGCCAGTACATCAACTGATAAGACTCCCATTGGATTTCAAGAGGAGGAGGGGGAGAGGCATCTTAAAGCCATGCTGGAAGCAGGAGTCATTACACCTTCCTCCTTGGAGGGCATCACCTGTTGTGTTAGTCTGTAAAAAGGATGGTGTAGTCCGCTAGAGTGTCGACTATCGGTGCCTAAACATCCTGACAACCAAGGATGCTTATTCTCTTCCCAAAATTGTGGAATGCCTTGATGTCCTTGGTGGAGCTTGTGTCTTCTCCACCCTAGACTTCCAGTCCGGGTAGTAGCAAATTGCAGCAGATGAAATGGACAGAGCGAAGACGGCATTCATCACTAGCTACATTCTTTATGAATACACCCGTATGCCCTTCAGATTGTGCAATGCTCCAACCTTTTTCCCAAGGGCAATGGAGCTTGTTCTTCAAGGACTTCAGTGGGAAACCCTTCTAACTTCCTTGGATGACATCATCATTCTGGGTAAAGGGGTAGACGAGAGCCTTGATCAACTCTCAGTCGTATTCCAACATCTTGAAAGTTATGGGTTAAAGCTGAAGCCATCCAAGTGTGACCTGCTTAAAGAAGAGGTCCATTTCCTGGGCCATGTCATCAGTGGTGAAGGTAAACATCCCAACCCAGCTTTGATTAGGGATGTGGAAGCTTGGAAACCCTCCACAAGTGTGCATGAGCTGAAGGCCTTCATTGGACTGTGAAACTACTACAGGAAGTTTGTTCCAGCATTTTCTGAGTTGCCCAGTCCTCATAATGAACTCCTCTGAAAAGAAGCAACATTCCTGTGGACTGAGGAGCACCGGAATGCCTTCACACAGCTCAAGGAAAAGTTAACTTCTGCACCAGTACTCAGATATCCTTCAGCAGAAGGGTAATACATTCTGTACACAGATGCATCAAATCACAGTATCGGAGCAGTGTTATCACAACAAAAGTGGGGAGAAGAAAGAGTTATCACTTATGCAAGTGCCCATCTCACCCCAGGTCAGAAGAGATACTGTATAACAGGACAAGAGTTGTTAGATATTCTCTGCTACATGCACCAATTTCAACACTACCTGCTTGGTAAGAATTTCCCTCAATGCACCGACCACAACAGCCTTACCTGGTTATTAGCCTTACCTGAGCCAGTACAAATTTGACATCGAGCACAGAGCAGGAAAACACCATTCAAATGCTGATGCGATGTCAAAATGTGATGGTGAGGTCCCCAATATGTGTAACTGCTATCAGGCAGGGAAGAATGTTTCAGATTTACCATGTAGAGGCTGTAAACCCTGCCAAAGACTTCATGACCATTGGGAGAGGTTTGAAGAAGACATTGTTGTTGATGTTGATGTTGATGTTGTGCCACTTTCAGTAAGGTGCATTGAATGTGAAACAGAAGAACATGATGACATCAACAACATTGGCACAGGCGGAGAAAGCAGGCCAGCTGCAGTGTTGCTCGGAGCTCCACATGTAAACTGGTTAGAAACCATTACCAAAGAACAGCTAGCTCAAGAACAAAAAGCTGATCCTGATCTCCCCATCCTGTATGAGTAGAAGGAGAGTGGAATCCTTCCCACAAAGGAGGGATCATCGATAAAATCGATGTTCGGTGTATATATGCGTGATTTATGAAAGATGAGATTCACAAACGTATTCAGACCCTTTGCTGTGGCACTCCAAATTGTGGTCAGGTACATCCTGTTTGCTTTAATTATCCTTGAGATGTGTCTAGAATTCAATTGGAGTCCACCTGTTTCAATTTGAATTGTTTGGACATAGTTTGGAAAGGCACAAGGTCTGTAAGGGCTCACAATTTACACTGCATTGTCAGGACAAAAAGCAAGCCATTAAGTCCAAGGAACTGTCTGTGGAACTCTGCAATCAAATTGTGGAAAAGGCATAGATCATGGTAAAGATATAAAACAATTTCTAAGGCTTTGAGTGTTGGCACAACCAACTTCCTAGAGTTGGCTGTCTGGCTAAATTGGGCATCTGACAAAGAAGGGACTTGGTCAGTGAGGTAAGAAATAACCAAACAGTCATTCTAAAAGAGGTCCAAAAGTCCTGTTCAGAGATGGGAGAACCTGTTGGACAGACAATCATCTCTGCAGCACTCCATATATAAGGCCTTTATGGCAGAGTGGCAAGACTGAAGCCACTGTTGATTAAAAGGCATGTGACAGCATAAAGGACTCTGGCAACATGTGGAAAATGATTCTCTGGTCTGATGAGATGAAAATTGAACCCTTTGGGCAGAACAGCAAGCACTATTTCTGGCAAAAAACAGGAACTGCACATCACCTGGCTAATACCATCTCTACAGTGAAACATGGTGGTGGCAGCATCATGCAGTGAGGGTGCTTCTCAGCAGCAGGGGCAGGGACACTAGTAACAATTGAGGGATGGATGAATGCAAACAAGGAACATCCTTGAAAACCTCCTCCAGAGTGCACACAAACTCAAACTGGACTGACAGTTTATGTTTCAACATGACAATGACCCTAAGCCTACAGCCAAAACAACACTGGAGTGGCTTCCGGGCAAGTCTCTGAACATACTTGAGTGGACCAGCCAAAGCCCAGAAGCTTGTAGAGACATATCCAAGAAGATTTGCTGTAATTGCTGTAATTGCTGTAAGCTGTAAGACTAGCTGTAATTGCTGGCAAAGGGGCTTCTACAAAGTATTGAATAAAGGGTCTGAATGCTTTTGTGAGTAAGAGATTTCAGTTTTTGATTAATTTTTGAAAATCTCTAAAAACATGTTTTCATTTACATGTATGGCATTTGGCAGATGCCCTTATCCAGAGTGACTTACAGAAGTGCTGTAAAGTCTCTATCAATAAATACTGTACATCCTGTTACTGGTTTACTAGGTCACAGACAAAGAATACTATCAGTCTAAAAACTATGTTGGGGAGGTAATATAGTAAGAAAAGCACACAGACAACAGAAGTTTTTTAAGTGCTAATTTAAGTACTTCATGAAGAGGTAGGTCTTTAGTCGTTGTTTGAAGACTGGCAGTGATTCAGGAGTTCGGACATCTAGAGGAAGTTCATTAAACCACCTAGGTGCCAGAACAGAGAAGAGTTTTGATGCATGCCTTACTTGTACCCTACGAGATGGTGGGACCAGTCGACCAGTGTTAGAGGATCGGAGAGAGCATGGTGCAGGGTGTGATAAGTGTTTTAAGGTATGTCGATGCTGGTCCATTTTTGGCTTTGTAGGCAAGCATCAGTGTTTCAAATCTGATGTGGGAAGCTACAGGAAGCCAGTGGAGGGAGCGTAGCAATGGGGTGGTGTGGGAAAAATTAGGAAAGTTGACAAGTCAGACAGCTGCATTCTGGATCAGTTGCAGTGGATGAATGGTGCTCAGAGGCAGACCTGGCAGGAGCGAGTTGCAGTAGTCCAGTCTGGAAATGACAAGGGACTAAACAAGCACCTGAATGGCCTGTGTGGATAGAAATGGACGAATCCTTCTGATGTTGTAATGGAGAAACTGGCATGAGTATCTCAGATTAGCAGTGTGGGAGGAAAAGGACAGTTCATTGTCCATGGTTATCCCAAGGTTGTGTGCAGTGACAGAAGGTGATATCTGAGAGTTTTCCAGGGAGATCACAAGAGCCTGACATGGTGATGAATCACCTGGGATGAACAGCAGTTCAGTTTTGCTCGAAACTGCTGTTCATCTTTTGCCCACTTCATCATTATAGGCGATTTACTTTAGATTGATGGGTAAAAATGATAATTACACTGCATCCACAATTTTAGGCAAGTCAGTATTATGATCTGATCATTATTTCTATGCATATTCTCCCACTCTTAACCATATAAACCTGAATGATAACTGTGTATAATTATTTTCAGGCAAAGTTTAATTTTTTAATGAGGGTGGGTGTGGCTTAAAGTGATTAACACCCTAGATAAGGTGTGCATAATTATTAGGCAGCAACTCTACCTCAGGAAAATGGGCCAAAGAGATTTAACTGAGACTGAAAAGTCCAAAATTGTAAAATGCCTATCAGAAGAATGCAGCAGATTGCAAAATTATTGATGCGTGACCACTGGACAATCAAACGCTTTGTTTTGAATACTCAACAGGGTCGCCAAAAAATGTATTGAGAAGAAAAGATGCAAGTTGACTGCAAAAGACTTAAGAAGAATAAAACATGAGGATACCAGGAACCCATTAACCTCCAGTGCTACCATATTTCAGAATTGCAACCTTCCAGGAGGAAGCCTGAAACACAACCACCACTGAATAAAACTCATAAGCTGAAGTGTCATGACTGGGCCAAGAAATACCTAAATACCAATTTCTCAGGTTTTAAGGACAGATGAAATAAGAGTAGATGGACCAGATGGGTGGGTGGGTGGATCACTAATGGACTGTGGGTGGGTATCATTAACAATGAGATAGTTGGACCTTTTCGGGTTGAAGATGGACTGCAAATAAACTGCCAAACCAACTGCCAGTTTATAGAAGACACTTTCTTCAAGCAGTGGTACAGGAAGAAGTAGGCAACATTCAAGAAGGCCATGATCTTTATGCAGGACAATGCTTCATCATATATATCAAGTGCCAGCAAAGGCATCAAAGATGACAGAATGATGACCTGGCCCCCTTCCTCACCTGACTTAAATCCTACTGAAAACTTCTGAGCCATTCTCAAGCGTGAGATTTACAGTGAAGGAAGACAGTTCACCTCCTTGAACAGCATCTGGGAGGCTGTTGTGGCTGCCTCAGCTAAAATATCAAGATACTGACAGACTCAATGGATGGAAGGCTCATGGCAGTTACTGAAAAGAAGGGTGGCTATATTCATCACTGAATAGTTTTCAAGGGCCAAAATTGTTTTTTTGTTAATTGTTATATGTTATTTTATGTTAGCTATTTGTTAAATAAAACTTTAAGACTGAAGAATAAATAAAAAGTGAAAAGTAAATGATTTGAAATTTAGTTTCCTAATAATTGTGCACACTAAAAGTTACCAAATAACGGTGCACATTAACAATTTCCCCTGAGACAGACAAATCTCATTTTTCGTTTGTTAAAAATGCTACAGTATTGTGATGTTAAATAAATATTTAGGATCAGCTGAGACCATTGCATTTGTTCACCAATAAAATTAAGCTGAGAAATACTATTTGCCTAATAATTGTGCACACAGTATATATCCATTCGAAATCAAACCCACAGCACAATAACGTGCAACAATAAAGGGGTCTGAATACTTTCTGAATCCACTCTATAATATACACTGTATATATACAGTGCTTTCAAAAACTCAACCAAATGAACAAACAAAGAGCCTGTCACTAGCTCATAGCTTTCGCCCTGTTCATGTTTATACTCTATCGGCATGTGTGTGTTTCTGTGTGTGTTGCATGCTCCAGCAGCTATGTCACTCTCTCAGCAGTTACTGAAAGCACAAAGAAACACATACATAGACTGGCAGTAATAAGACACAGGTGAGAATCCTCATGCGTTACTTGCCAGTTCAACCCGCCTCTGCTTTGTCCGCAGCTGATGCTTGACCATGCCTCTGCTGCCACATAAATCCACCACACGACTGGGGCCAGGTAGTCATCTAGCCTACAGCTGACTCTCTCCCCAGGTCAGAGTGGAATTCCAGCATGCCGCCAGCCTGTGGACCACATTGAACTTGAATGGCTGAAGTGCCAGATACCAATCCGTGCATTGGCATTCTTCATGCAGTGGAACCAGTGGAGCGGGGCATGATCAGTACAGAGGGTAGAGTGCCCTAATAGGTAGTATCGTAGCACTCCTTCTTCATGGTACCATATTTGCTTTCCCTTACTGAATGCACAACCCCTACTACTAGGTACAAACCTACAATAATAGCCAGCCAGCACCAAGAGCTGCCTCACTGCCCATGGCCCAAGTGGAAGACCAGACACTGTCCAACTGCATACTAACTGATCGAACAGTTCATCACTGTATGGCATTTGGACACCACGTTGACCACCAAGACCATGGGGCTGCTTCAATCACTGTGGGACTCGATTACGCCTATGTTGAACATAGCCTTGAGATCATCCCAAACTACATTTTTCTCTGTGGTGCTCTATGAGGTTTGTGTGATTGGGTAAAGGTGAAAACACATCTGAAAATTCCCCTTGCAACCTGTCCTCTCTGGGATGGCAAGAGACGTTCCTTTTAACAACAAATGCAGTCTTCATTGGTGAAACCAAGAGTAGACATTCAGATTTATTAATTGTTTGAACAATGAATCTAACAGAGCACACCTGGGCAACAAGAAATAACTGTTAGTCACATGTTCCAATATTTTTGATCTCTTTAAAAAGGGTGGGTTCAAACAAAAGGTGCCATGTACTAAGTTCTAACTAATCAATGCTAATTAATGTTATTCACTTCACCTTTCAGTGGTTTTAATATTATGTCTGATCGATGTGAGTGGATATGTATCCTCCCGTAACTTCCTGCATAGATAGCAGAAGAAATATTGTGTTATTTTGCACAGTTGCCAAAATGTAGTTAATCCTGCATAAGTGGAAGTTACTAGCCTCACAGACAGGCATGAAAAGTGTAAATGTAAATTATTTCAGCATGCTGTAGAATTTAAGATATGTGTTGAGATTGATGTGAAGACAGGAAAGGGTGATATTTGGAATAAATCTGGTTTGCAGAAGGCATGGGGAAAGAGCAGTAGATTAAAGAGCACTAAGGCCTGTGAGTGGATTAATGTGATTCTGTGCAAGACCCCACAGAGGCTGCAAAAGGAGGAGAAGAACAAGATCAAATACGAAAAGGAAAAGGCTGAATCCATTGCAAAAGCTCTCCAGGACCAACTGAAGGAAGAAAGAGAGAAAGTGGTCAGAAGAAAGACTCAGGAAAAGTTCCAACATGAAGAAAACTGAAGAAACCCAAGACAAAGGAAGAGATAAGCATGCAGCTCTCTGATTCAGACACGGAGAGCGACCGTGACAACATGAATAAAAGTAGAGGAGAAAACACCAGAAAAAAAAGGCTCATCATGCTTCCATTGGTGGCAGTACTGCTACCTAAGGCTGTTAGAGTTTTGAAGGAATTAAGAGGCTGAAGGAAGTCTGTGATATGGATGTGAATAACATTTATCAAGTGCTTCAGAAAGGCAAAGATAAGGAGGATTTCTACAAGGCACTAATTCACTGGTGTGAGGAGGAGGTGAAAATTAATGTGGACTGGAAAAAGATAACAGCCTGCTCGCAGACACTATATGAGTCTATTGAGGATTGTACCCAGAGACTGAATGGGTGCTTTACTGACCATAGCGGGATGTTAATGGATGAGAAACAGATAGCTGACTCCTCACTTATCCCTTTGATCAGAATATGTATCTAGATGGACTGCGCTGACCCCATGAGAAGGTCTGTTCTTCAAAGTAATAAGGAACTACTCAAACTCGGAACGAGCACAAGGAATTTTCACCAAGTCTGTTTGGCTGCACAAGAAGCAGAAGCAACTGAGGAGGGGAGGTACAGAGTCATGATGGTTTCAACCCAACATCAAGCTGATAATGAAGAAAAACAGCTGCGGTAAAAGGAAAGGACAGAGGAAAGCTAGAACCTGACATTACTACAAGATGCCTGAGCACTGGAACAGAGAAGGCAGAAAGTGGAACATGGAGGAAAGCACTAAGTCTAGTGCACCCCCTGCTGACAGAATGGTGGAACAGTTCCTGACTCTTCCTTCAGGCATTCAACACTGGACTCTGTACCAGCTTCCCAACACCCAAGTTTTTAGAACACCTTCCTCTGCAAGCTGTCTCTGCTGCCCTCTAACAAAAAGAAGATGCTGACCATTCTCAAAGAACTTGCAGCGCGGCATCCTGAAAAAAGCTGTAAATGCATCTAACTCAGGTGTTTGGCCTGTTCTTAAAGCAACCTCATCTGATCAACAGAAAGACTATTGTCTGACAGTAGACTATCAGGAACCTAACAAGTGCAAAAAGAAGACTACAACACTTGTAGCTGACCCAAACACCATCCTGAAATCTTTATTTTCAGCACGTCATTAGTTTTCAGTCAATGACATGGCTAAAGGCTTCTTGTCATTTCCACTACACAAAGTCAGTCAACCTTGGCTGGCTTTCACAGTCAGAGGTTATCAGTATGTCTAGACATGCCTTGCACAAGGGCTACACAACTGTCCGACCTTCTATCATCAAGCATTGAGAAAGCATCTGATGGAGATAACATTGATCATTTTTAAAGTGATGCAACATGTTGACAACATTTTAATTGTTTCAGAAACAGAAGAACATAATGAAAAATAGAAATGATGTTCACTCCTGGATTTCCTGGCGAGCAAGGAAAGGTAAATTTAGAGCTTTGGTCATGAATTTTGTAACATGGATGTAAAACATTGTATTCAAAGTTACTTTATGCCAACCCACATGCATACCAAACATCACATACTTGCTGTTATTGAAACACTCATTAACATTATGTTATCTGTTAAATGATCCAAAGCATCATAATGAACTGGTGGCTATAGGCATGATACATATAAGGAATGACATTAAAAATGCAACAAGATTTTTCAAACCATAGTGCATGATTTTTAGAGTCATTGTCCTTTCAGGAGATGTAAGGTAACCTGAAGCATTTGGTAAAGCTGTGTTCTGTGGAAGCTGTGAATGGTGGTAAGAGCAAGGGGATCTTTGTGTTCCCAGGGAAAGAACAATGGTCTCATTACAGTCCTCAGCCTGTGTTTACCCTTTCTTGGGGCCTCCCTGGGTGAGTCACCCCCCTTTTGACCTTAGGTTATCAGATTTATGGCTGAGGGTCCTTGGGTTTTATCCTGTGGACCAGCCATCTGGTCTTGGTCAATGGCCTAAATCAACAGGGTTCAACAGGGTTCCTCTTGGCTGAGAGGGTTCATCCTATGGTCAGGGATGTTCTAATGTTTGCCCTATTGTTCAGAGAATAGCTGAGATTAGACAGACGCAAGCATTAACTTGGTTCCTCAGAGTCTGCAAGTATGGATCCATTCTTTTATGGTTCCTGTGGCAACTAAGTGGAATTCTTATGTAAAGTTTGGTCCAGGTTTCTGTGGTTTTGTTGCTGCCCGTTCACTTAAAATCCTACACTCAGAAAAGCAGATGTTCATCTGTTGTCCAATAGTTTGATACAGTATTGTGATGGACTCAGTAAAGACATTTCTTCTGCTAGTAAGTAAGTTCAGGAAGCATGAGAGGATAAACCAGAGGGTGGACCTTCGCTAATACCAGGTCAAAAAGTGATGATCACTTTGATCACTTTCCCCAAGAAAGGCTTAGAGCCTGATTGGGATGGTCCTTTCACTGTGCTTTCAATAACTCCTTCAGTAGTAAAAGTGCAAGGAAAACACAGGTGGATATATGCCACTCAAAAGTTGTTTAAGGGGAATGCAGGGCATGTGAGCCAGTAGGAATAACCACTCCTTTTAGTGGTGTGGGGGGTGCAATCATGGTGAAGAACAACTCTGTTAAAACAATGATGACCAGATTTAGCCCTATACAAACAGCTCACATAGCCACATGGCAACTAATGGACAATCAAGATGGGGGTGAACATACACTAACGTATTCACCCGACACCCTTACTGCTTTGACATTATTTTCTGTGTTATAGGTTACGGAGAACATACCTGGCAGATGAGAGAGTGTGAGGAACATCCATAGCAGAATAAGACCTGCATCTTTGACACAACAACTTCAAGAACTGACTATTCATTTGCTGCCTAATATATCCCACCCATGACAGCTGCCATTCTAATCAATATTATTCACTTCACCTGTCAATGGTTTTAATGTTATGGCTGATCGGTGTATGCGCATACAACAGGAGTGAGTACACCCCTGTGCAATATCACTTAAATGTCAAATGATACAATTTTGAATCACCTTAGAGTAATTACATTACTTCTAAGTTGAATAGTAGGGTAGTTTCTCTTAAGTAAAATAAAAAATTAACAGTTTAGATTTACTATATCAAAAATACAGGCCTAACAGTAGGAACTCAATGCATCAAAAGTCAGTACACCTTTCATTATAGAGATTCAAATCTTTTATTTTTGTCAATACTTTGTATGTCCACCTGTTAATGACCCAGTTATGGTATTTATTTTGTATTGTTTATTATTTTCATCATTCATGGCCTTTTTTTGCTAAACATGTAAGGTGACATTTGAGGACTTTTATTTTGACACGTAATTTCTTGGTTTAGCGGTCATTTTGTGAGCATGATTAAGGTATGCAGAGAATCCCTCACGGTGATTCATGATGACTTATGGTGATTTCATTGTGATTCTACAGTGATCTCATAGTGATTTTATGGTGAATCTACAGCAGGGGTGTCCAATCTTATCCACAAAGGGCCAGTGTGGGTGCATGTTTTCATTCCAATCAAGCAATAGCCACACCTGATTCTACCTGTTTAATCAGGTGATCTGGCTTTCAGTAGTCTCAGGTGTGGCTTCTGCTTGGTTGGAATGAAAACCTGCACCCATACCAGCCCTTTCTAGATCAGACTGGACACCCCTGATCTATGGCAATTTGTGATTAATAAACTGAATGTGTATCATCAGTAAAAGACTTGACCATCTTTAACCAGACAGCTACAGTAAGAGCTTGATCCTCATCGATCTGTTGAGCTGCTTCAAAGAATGGTGTAGTTAGAGAAGAGAATTGAACGTCAATCTCCGTTTGACTCTGATGACATTGAGTTCGTCAAGGGCAGTACGGTTACCCTCTTCATGGATCAAGGTTCAAGCAAGGTTTCCATTGGATGGCTCTGCAATTCCACAGGCAGCAGTTAGACAGATTTGATGGAGTGGTCAAAGAAAGAATACAGTTCTAATTTGTTTTGTGTTTTACAGTGAGTACTAAAAACTGAAGAGTAATCAGATTAATTCTGAAAGGACAATTTTTCTGGCTACATATGGCTGTATTGTGTCTGATTCAAGGTTTATACATATAATAGACATTGTAGTAAGTGTACTTTTTCTGCTAATTGGCTAAAAAATCCAATCAATTAATTTTACATTTAAGGGTTGATGTTTCATTGTACAGTGTATCAAAGTACTGAACTTATATTTCATTTTCCATTGTCAAATTGACTTGATGCATTTTGAATGTGAATATTATGATGTTATCTTACTCTTTTGTTAACTTGCAGTCGTAAAGGGAAAATGTCAAAGTCAGATATAGACGTAAGAGAGTTGGATAAGCAGAGTGACAGTCACCATGTAGAAACTCAAAGTGAAAGTTTATGTGGCTCATAACACACGTGTCCGTACTGAAAAATGCTAGCATATCAGCAAGGAGAACTACAAAAAAGAGAAAGAAACACTGTCCTTTCATATAACTGATGGGAAATTGAAGCCTGTAGTGCACATGAGTGTCTTAAAACAGCCAATTCAGTCTCTGAAATGTCTATCTTAATTGATACTTTGGAGGCAGCAAGAAATAATGTCCTGAGTGCTTATGATGAAATGTGGCAGCGTGTATCACCTACTAATGAAATGAGAAGAGCTGATGCATGTGAAGCAGTCACTGCTGACATCATAAAAGTCATCCTTGAAAGGATAACAGGATGGAGATTTTGATGCTGAAAGGGAGAAAAGCTCTCTTCGTACCTTGCTAGATCATCAATATGCATGCTTAATCTTTGGATCAATTATCTCAGATGTCAGTCAGGATACTAGCAATCATTCTAGCCAGTGCTCTGTTATTTCAAGTTTACCAGCCAAACATGTGGATGTTGCTGCAGATTTGGCAGCCAAAAAAGCTGTCTACAATGCTCTGTTAGAAGAAACAAAGCATAAGGAAAGGATACACCAGCTGAAAGAGCAGCATAAAAGGTCTACTGAAGCTGAGCTAAAGGAATTGGAGCAAGTACAAGCACAGAAGAGCTGTGCAAACTAAGTTAGAGGTCTATGACAAGGAGATTGCTAAAGAAGCTATGTACCTGTCTTTAGAGTGTAGCAAGATCAAAGAGGAATCAGGCATCCCTTGAATAAAACTAAACAAAAAGGGCAAGATACATTTCAAAATGTACCTCAAGAAAACACAAACATCACAGCTGCTCAATCTTCAATAGGAACACCTTTACAGGCTTCAGTATTTCAAGATAGTTTAGCTCTGAGTGGAGTGGAGTCCTCTTTTATCACACTCATTGAGAGAAAAACTATTTTGTCTGCTGAAAAGTAGACAATATATTCTATATTCTATATATTCTATATTAAAAAGTATATGAGTGGTCCTTTCAGCAAAGTTTTGGAAGGCATCGTCTTTAGAACTGATGATGAGGCTTATCAGGATGCATGGAATAAACTGAATAGTCATTATGGTCAACTGTTTGCCATCCGAAAGGTATTTAGAAAAAAATCGGCTAATTGGCGTAAAATTCACTCAAAGGATGCCATGGGCCTTCGGAATTTCTCTGAATTCCTGAATGTGTGTCATGTTAAAGGTCTTCAGATGCTGAATGATTATCAAAAGAACCAGAAACTTTTCCAGACTTTAAAGAGTTCTCTGCATTTGTGTCAGCAGAAGCAGAAATCACTTGCAATCCAATAACTTCTTTTCATGCTCTTCATGCTTTGGAATCTGCCACTGAGAAACTGACTAAGAGAAGAGGCCAAGAAAAATAGAGTTCGAGTTTTCAACACTCAAGCAAAATGTGAAGATCAAATTTTACCAAGGCCAGTGATCAGAGCTCCAAGTATGTTTTGTCAGGAAAGTAATCATCACTCCACAATTGCTCTGACTTCTTCAGCAAACCTTTGGAAAAACAACAGAGGTTTGTTCAAACTTTGCTATGGATGTTTAAAATCTGGACATATTGCAAAGGAATGCCATCATCGTCTCACATGTAATACCTGCAAAGGGAAGAATCCCACTAGTCTGCATGACAACAACTTTGAGAATGGTGAAGTCAGCACCTAAAAAAGTGTCTTCCAAAAGTGTTCTTAATGATACTACAAACCTCTGAGTGTAGTGGCAGTGTAGCTGGAGAAGGACAGACTGAAAGCACTTCAATGATTTTACCCATATGGATATCAACAAAACAGAATCCTAGTTGTGAAAAACTTGTGTGTGCTCTGCTGGACTCTCAAAGTGATACTACATTTGTTGATCAAGGAGTGAGCAATGCTCTTAAAGCAGAAGCAAGTCCAGTGAGGTTGAAACTAACCACTATGCTTGGTAAAGATGGAGTTCTGCATAGTGAGAGAGTGTCAGGGCTGCAAGTGAGAGCATATGAGTCAGGCAGTTTTATTGATCTTCCTCCTGCCTATACCAGAAACTACATACCAGTAAATCATGATCACATTCCAACCTATGAAATTGCCAAGAGCTGGAGTCCGGAATCTTACAATAATTGCAGACAAAGTACCAAAGTACCACCACTGAAGGATTGTGAGATTGGTCTATTAACCCTGTGACGCATGGTGGTCACAACAGTGGACAGCTATTCAATAGCCATTTTCTTTTAAATGTACGGGTTTCAATGGTGTAACTGCATATCAGCCACTACAATGGACACTAGTGCATCACTCCATAGGCTTCCACCCAGTGGCCAGCAGTTGTAACTGCAACTAAAATTCTTTTCAACCAAGATGGCCAGCAGACAGCCACAAAACTTGATCATGGCAGGAATATCTTGCCAATTCTTCTATTGTAGAAGACCCTTGCAGGTAAAAATAAATAAATAAATAAATAAATAAATATATATATATATATATATATATATATATATATATATATATATATATATAAAATATGGTGACAAAGTAGCATCTAAGGAAAAATATAATTGTTTTATTTTTCAAGTATCTATTTCAAATAAGGAGTAAATTTTGATTAACCATGTGTCCACTAAATTGGATATCATGCATCACCAGCTGTATTTCAGCTACAAGTCATACCATTGCTTCAACTTTGTTGTTTTGAAAATACTTAGTTTCTAGTAACTTTTGTGGTTGTAAATCAGTTTGTTTATGTTATCATTATGTATCTTGCAGGGTATTTACTGTAAAAACAATACTTTGTGCAGATTAGTTCTATTGTCTGTGTAACGGTTACCATCTGGAAAGTCAAAGACAACCAGTTTGAGGGAGACTTACGTCCTTTTTTAGAACACAGAGGAGGCCATCGAGGTTGCTGATGAAGCAAGAAAACTTTGTCAAATAGGTGGCCTAGGGCTGCACAAATTTGTGTCAAACAACAGAGCTGTTTTGGACAGTATTCCCACATCTGAACTTGCATCTGATGCTAAAGATCTAGACCTCGCATTTGATGATTCAGACTGCTTTTGGTTCAAAATCAAGTTGAAACATCAACCTGCTACTCGTCGTGGCATATTGTCTACAGCTGCCTCTGTTTGTGATCTGTTAGGGTCCATAGCACCTCTTCTGCTCAATGCAAAGAGGATACTGCAGGAAATATGCAGTCATAGCACTGGATGGGATGATTGGGATGATTCTTTGTCAGAAGAACTTCAATTATTGTGGGAGCAATGGAAACATTATCTTCATGATTTGCAAAAAATAAGCATACCCAGGACATATGCACCTACAGCTGTTACAAAGCCAGCAGTTTGTATCACTGCCTTGCAGTCAAGGAGCTCCCTCCTGTCACTCCAGCAGATGTGATCCATGTCCTTGAGACAGAATTTAAGGATACTAAAAAATTCACGAGTGAGTTTATGAAAAGAGGTGTAGCTGAGGAAGTAAATGACTACGGCAAAGAAGGAGAAATGTGGTATTTACCACATCATGGTGTCTTTAATCCAAAGAAGCCAAACGAATTGCGAGTGGTGTTTGATTGTACAGTAATATGAGTGTTACTCATTGAATCATCATTTGCTTCAAGGCCCTGACATCATAAACAATTTGAATGGTATTCTATCAGATTTCTCCAACATCCCTTTGCACTTATTTGTTGTTGTTCTTTTGGCTGCTCCCATTAGGGTTTGCCACAGCAGGTCATTGATCCTCATATTTGATTTGGCACAGTTTTTATGCTGGATGCCCTTCCTGATGCAACTCTCCCCAAGTTTTTATCTGGGCTTGGGACCTGCAATGGGAGTGCCCTGTTCTGTGCAACCCCAATTCCTGGGGTTGATTCCCTGGCCGGGAATTGAACCCAGGCCACAGTGGTGAGAGAGCCGAGGCCTAACCACCAGTCCTCCAGGGACCCCTGCTATATTCCGAGAAAATGTATCAGTTTCATGTGCATGAGACTGACAGAGATTTCTTGCATTTTCTTTGGTGGAAGGACTTCAGAAAGAGCCCCTTGAATTTCGTATGATGGTTCATCTTTTTGGTGCCACTTCTTCCTCAGGATATACAAACTTTGGCCTGAAGCACATTGCAGATGAGAACTGCCATTTGTATCCTCTAAGTTCACAGTTCATTCTAAGCGACTTCTAGGTGAATGATGGAGTGACTAGTTTAGAGAACACAGAGGAGGTCATCAATGTTGCTGTTGAAGCAAGAAAACTTTGTGCAATAGATGGCCTACGGCTGCACAAATTAGTGTCAAACAACAGAGCTGTTTTGGCCAGTATTCCCACATCTGAACTTGCATCTGATGCTTGGCATACAATGGCAAAGAGAAGTAGACTGCTTTTGGTTCAAAATCAAGTTGAAACATCAACCTGCTACTCTTCGTGGCAAATTGTCTATAGGTGCCTCTGTTTGTGATCTGTTACTGTTCATAGCACCTCTTCTGCTCAATGCAAAGAGGATACTGCAGAAAATGTATGGACAGAGCACTGGATGGGACAATTCTTTGTCAGGAGAACTTCAATGATGGTGGGAGCAATGGAAATGTTATCTTCATGATTTGCAAAAGATAACCAGGATATATGCACCTATTAGCTTTGGGAAAGCTGTCAAGGCTGAGTTGCATCATTTCTCAGATGCTAGTACTTATGAGTACGGTCAGTGCTCATATTTGAGACTCAGCAACAAGGATGGAAATATTCATTGTGCCCTAGTAATAGGAAAGTCAAAGGCCTCACCCCTATAGGTCATAATTCCCAGACAAAAATTGACTGCTGCAGTAATGTTTGCTAAAATGAGCAGTGTGCTTAAAAGAGAACTAGATTATGCTGATGTTGAGGAAACATTCTGGAGGGATTCTAAGGTAGTGTTGGGATATATTAAGAATGAAGCTCGTAGGTTTCATACCGTTGTTGCAAATTGTATACAAAGGATAATTATCAGTACAACCCCACAGTATTGGAGATATATTCCTCTGGGAAAGTCCTGCTGATCATGCGTCCTGTTCAAGAACTGCTGTCATCAAGCTGGTTCTCTGGAAGCCAATAGAGATGACTTCAGAGCTCTCCTAGGGACACCCTGAGGTGAAAATGGTTCAAGTCTTGAATACAAAGAGTATTGATAAACTGAGTTTGATCAATCATCTGTCTAACTTTTCTTCCTGGTCCCGAGCAATCAGGGCTGTTGCTCGCCATTTGAGAAGAGTCAGCGAAGATAAATCAACCACCTCAGTACTGTGTCAGAACGACAGAAATCTGAACTTCACATAATCAAATGCCTGCAAAGTCAAGTCTACAAAGATGAACTAAAGGGATTAAAAAAAGGAATACATGTCCCATCTCACTGTGAATTGTATAGAGTTGTTGCTTCCTACATCAGAAGAAGAAAACATAGGAGACCCACCGAGGAAAAGAAAATGGCTGATCTGCCATTAGAGTGAGTGACTCCATCGCCTCCATTTACATACACTGGTATGGATTGCTTTGGTCCATTTCTCATTAAGCAGGGAAGAAGCATTCACAAAAGGTACGGCCTTCTTCTAACCTCCATGTGTTCTCATGCTGTGCATATTGAGATGCTCACTGACATGACAATGGACTCTTTTATTAATGCTCTACCCTGTTTCATTGCTATAAGTGGCACTGTGCAACAAGTCAGATCTGATCAAGGAAGTAACTTTGTGGGAGCAAAAAAATGAGTTGAGAGATGCACTTAAGGAAATTGACACAGAAATAGTGACCACCTTCTTGTCAGAAAAACAGTGTGATTTCATTAAATGCAAGTCATGCTGGTGGAGTATTGGAACAACAGATCAGGACAGTGGGATTAGTTTTAAACTCCACACTTTCACGTCATCCAGAGAGACTAGATGACTCTTCCTTATGGGCCTTTCTATATGAAGTAATGGCAATTGTGAGCAGTAGGCCACTTACAGTTGATTGTCTAACTGATCCCAAGAGTGCCAATTAGTCCAAACCATCGACTCATGCTGAAGTCAACTAGCTCTTTGCCTCCAACAGAAAGGTTTGTCAAGGAAGATGTGTATGCATAAAAGAGATGGAGACATGTGCAATACCTGGCGGAACAATTCTGGAGTCGCTAGTGCAAGGAATACCTTGCAAATATAGTTGCCCATCAAAAATGGCATGTCTCCAAGAGAAATCTACAAGTTGGTGATATTGTCATTGTGAAGGATGATGATCTACCGAGAAATGCGTGGAGACTTTGTAGGGTAGAAGAGATTGCTGCTGGTAGTGATAGACTCATCAGAAGAGTGAAAATATATCTAGGTGATTCAAAGCTTAGTGCAAAAGGCAAGCTCCGTAACAAACCATCAGTGATTGAAAGACCAGTACAAAAGCTTGTTCTGTTAATGGAGGGCAACTAGTAGTCACTAGTAGTAGGTTCAAAGTTCTTTATTTGTCACATACATTGCATACATGTGATGTATTAATGTAGTGAAATGTTTTTGCTTAGTGCCTCGTCCCACAGTGCAACATGATACATAATAAAACAATATAATAAAAACTGAATTTAATAAAAGCAGAATATAATGAATAAAATAGAAAAATAGAATAGAATAGAATCTATTAGACAAGACATAGATGTTATATGTAAAAATATGTAAAAATATGTTTAGCAGCTTGGAGGAATCTTAGCAGCTTTTTAGAGGACGTAGTGTGCAAAGGAGTGCAAGGGTTTTTGTTTGTCCATAGTGCAATTGTTTGTGTATGTGTGTCTGTGTGTGAGGTAGTAGTATGCAGACTTCTCAAGTGTCCTCATTCAGTAGCTGGATTGCCTGAGGGTAGAAACTCCTCCTGAGTCTCTCTGTGTTGGTCCTCAGGATCCATCAAAGCAAACAACATAGCAAAAGGTGTGAATTATGGATGAAAGATAAACCTGCATCTTGTCTAATGTGAGACACGAATGTCTTTTGATGAATGTCTATTGTACTTATCGTTGATGATGATGATGATGATGTTGTCAAAGATGATGATGATGATAAAGATACAAAGGTCAATGAGAATCCAATGGTTGTCCAAACGAATCACCATCCACCATATGCTTCCAGGCAAACATTTTAGTCTTGAGCGAATATTCCCAAGCAGTCCACGATAGGGTGTGAAGTAGAAGTCTTAGCATAGGAATGCTTCCCATATTCACACAATGAGCATTACAGTAGTAAAACTACCAATATAAAGAGTTCTTCTAGAATACAATATACAAACTGAGGGTTAGCATGCTAACAAACACATTCAACGTGAAACAAACATGAGAAACAAATTACAAATCATATATAAAGTCAACTGGAAGAAAAGAACAAACCAAACGGAAAAACACTTACATTGACTGAGCTTGAAACACAAACGTTTCTCAATCTGGACTCTTCAGCAGGGCAGGTAGCATGAGAAGCAGGCTCATGAAGCAGGCTTATTTCATGTAAACAGGATTAGATCGCGGCTTTATAAGCGGAGGTGATACGGGAAGTCTGTTGCAGCCGTGTCTTGCCCGTTTTTACGAGAGCAACCTGTTGCGGAAGGTGCGAGGATAATTCGCAGAGCTTTTAGAATTAATCGCGTTTTGCGAGACAGACCGGATCCATTAGCACAGCGCGATAGTCCACTTTTTGAAAGATATCGTTTTTCACGTGAGGGTGTCATTTACATAATTAATTTGTTGGAACCTCATATTAAAAGTTCGACTCGTCGGAGTAGGGCTTTAACAGCAGCACAAACTGTGTGCATCGCGTTGAGATTGTTTGCGAGTGGCACTTTCCTTTACACTATTAGAGATGCGGAGAACTTGTATATGTATACAACAGTACACATACAGTACATGAACAGTATATGTAGTTAATATTACCATTTTGTAGAATATTCTTGTATTTCACCTTTACTTGTTCCCAAGTTCTAGTGGGTCCCGTGGTGGCTCTAATATAAAAGATTAAAGTAATTATGAAAATTAAAAAAAAAAACGAAAAGTACATAATATATACTGTAATAAGTGATAAAAACATCTAACACCGTCACTACTTATGCATTTAATTTGTCTGCAACTTTTTGCCAACCCTCTCTCCTGGCTTTTGCAGCCTTTGAGGTGTTCCCTGACATTTTTATTAAATTTAGAAACTTGCCATAGCCCTCCATTAAGAGTTCTTGTTCTGTCGCTGAGAAAAAGTGGGCACGCTCTTTGGCCATTGTGGGCAACCAATAGCAGCGTTGCTGATCAGTGTTTCTACTATCGATACATAGCCCCTTTTAAACCAGCACATGAACGCGCAAAGATCTCAGATAACTCAATCCAGCCATACTAATCATCAACAACAGGTGTGTTCAAAGAACCGAATTAGCCAGATAATGATTAGGTGGATCATATCATCTCGGATGTGTCTTTTGATCTCGGATATAATAAGCGACGTACGAAGAACGGGCCCCTGATGTAATCTGAGCTGCACCAGAACATCTCCCAGTCTGCGTCCTGCGGCGTGTCTTGTAGCGTGGCTTGTGATTGGTCAGACCAGCACTGCACCTCGCACGTCACCAGATCTTCCCTCTGCAGCCTTTGTTTATATTTTGGGAGTAGTAAAATGGCGGCGCGGTCTGACTTACTGAGTGGCGGTGTTTTTATCACCTTATAGCAGTCCCTGTGCTGTGTGTAAAAGTGATCCAGCGTCCTTTCTCCCCCTGTACTGCAGGTTATGTGCTGATAGAAATCCGGCATGACTTTTTTCAAGTTAGCCTTGTTAAAGTCACTGGTAATCATCAGCGCTGCGGGTACAGTGTTTGAAGTAGTCCAATGTCCCTGTGAAATGTCCGTAAAACAGTGTCTGTGTGTGCCTGAGGTGGAATATAAACAGTAATGATGATGGCGGCGGTGAATTCTCTGGGTAAATAAAAGGGACGGCATTTGACTGCGAGGTATTCCAGGTCCGGTGCTCCCTGAGCTGCACCATTTGTCGTTGATCATAACCCACACTCCACCACCTCAGATTTTCCCCAAGTTCTCCGTCCTGTCCATGCGGTGAAGGGAAAACCCAGGCAGCTGTACAGTGTGGTCCGGAATGGTAGGCGTTAGCCATGTCTTGGTGAGGCAGAGAGCGTTGCAGTCCCCGAAGTCTCTCTGGAACTGTATCCAGGCTCTAGGGTCTTCCAGTTTGTTGTCAATGGACTGAACATTAGCTAACAGTATGCTGGGCATTGGTGTGGAGTATGCCCTGGCTCGTACCCGGTTCCTCACGCCGGCTCTTTTCCTCGTCATCGTCGCCGCCGCCGTCTCAGGAGAGTAAGTCCATTGTTTACCTGGCTCAGAGTGATCTCCAGAGACCAGTCAGGGTCGTGATGAAAATGGTAATTAGAGTTTTGAGTAAAGTCTATTCCAATGTTGATTAAAGTTTGTCGGTCGTATGTTATGTGTCCGTGGGTTAGCTCAATAATAGTGCAGAAAACAAGATAAAAAACAAGGTAAAATACACAAAAGTTGCAGTGTGGGTTGTGAGCACTAACGTAGGCAGCCTTCCTTAGCGGCGCCATCTTGTTCATCTTGTAGTAACTGCTGAATCTTTCCTTCTTAAGATGTCACAGAATAGTATTATGGGTATAATTTAAAAGTTTTTAAATGTTTGTGCTGTTATACATTTCTTAAATGTTTTCAACATTAACCTGAGGTCATTTTGTAAGGAAATCATTCGTGCTTATGCACTTGGTATGTGTGGTATGCACTCATAATGGTGGGAGTGTTAATAGGCCCAGTTTTGGTACTACTTTATTATTTTTCATCCTTCATGGCCTGTTTTTTTTTTTGGTAAAGGACTTTTATTTTGACACATAATTACTTGCTCTAGCGGTCATTTTGTGAGCATGATTAAGGGATTCAGAGAAGGAATGGGACTCAGATGCACACAGTTCATTTGCATAAAGGTCTTATTAAAGTTCACGGTTGACAAGGGTTTCAGCACTTCAAGTTTTGGCTCCTGGTTTAAGTGGAGAATAAGGTAAAAAGCATTAAGTTCATTTTGTAATAGGGGAAGATTTCATACTATTTATGATTTGTTTAGTCGTGTAATGATACATGGTTATTTTGATTCTGTCGCCATTTTGGCGATTATAGGTATGGTAAATTGTATGAGGTGTTAATTCATTCTCGTTATCATTTCATACTTTGTTTGACACAAATTTGTTTCAAAGTTTGTTTATTCTTTAATTTTGTGTTTTACGTTCTTTTTTACTGTTTAGCTGTTATGGTGATTCATGATGCCTTATTGTGATTTCATAGCGATTCTGCGGTGATCTCATGGTGGAGAGCTACACCACCTTCATTTAAGATGACGGACTCGATCCTCCTCAGCATGGAGGATTACCGTCAGAGGATACCAGTGTTGCACAAACGTATGGAGAGATGTTCTGCAGTTCTTCAGAGAGATTTTTCCAGCTACTCTTTTCTGGTGGGGTTGTGTTGCTTTACCTTTCTCTTTAAAATATATGTTCTATTGGAAGTCAGTCGACATACAGTTAGGTCCGGAAGTATTTAGACAATGACAGAGTTTTTGTGATTTTGCCTTTATACACCACCACAATGGATTTGAAATAAAACAATCAAGATGTGATCGAAGTGTAGACTTTCAGCTTTATTTTAAGAGGTTCCACAAAAATATGGCATTTACCATTTAGGAATTACAGCCATTTTAAGCAAAGTACTTCCATTTTCAGGGGCTCTAAGGTATTTGGACAATTGACTGACATGAAGTTAATTGACCAGGTGCGGTCCATTCCCTCGTTACTTCAAGACAAATGAAGCAGATAAAAGGTCTGGAGTTGATATCAGGTATTGAGTTGGCATTTGGCAGCTGTTCGACTGGAGCTACCAATATGAAGTCCAAGGAGATCTTAATGCAAGTGAAAGAGGCCATCATTAGGCTGAAAAAACAACATAAATCTATAAGAGAGATAGCAAAAACCTTAGGTGTGGCCAAATCAACAGTTGGGTACATTCTTAAAAAGAAAGAAAGCACTGGTGAGCTCAACAACATCGAAAGACCTGGAAGACCACAGAAGACAACTAAAGTGGATGATCGCAGAATCCTTTCCTTGGTGAAGAAAAACCCCTTCACAACATCAACAGCAGTCAAGAATACTCTGGAGAAGATAGGCGTATCATTGTCCAAATCTACAATCAAGAGACGCCTTCATGAATGTAAATACAGAGGGTTTACAACAAGGTGCAAACCACTGGTAACATTCAAGAACAGGAAAGCCAGATTAGACTTTGCCAGAAAACATCTAAAAAAAGTCTCACATGTTCTGTAATAAGATTCTTTGGACTGATGAAACCAAGATTAACTTGTACCAGAATGATGGGAAGAGAAAAGTATGGCGAAAGAAAGGAACAGCTCAAGATTCAAAGTATACCACATCATGTGTCAAACATGGTGGAGGCAGTGTTATGGCATGGGCATGTATGGCTGCCAATGGAACGGGCTCACTGGTGTTTATTGATGATGTGACTGCTGACAGAAGTAGCAAGATGAATTCTGAGGTGTATAGGGCTATACTCTCTGCTCACATTCAGCCAAATGCTACAAAACTGATAGGAC
>CM040461.1:18465110-18517680 GCA_022758105.1 Pangasianodon gigas | reverse complement strand
ACCTAAACATACTGCGAAAGCAACTCAAGACTTTTTGAAGGCAAAGAAATGGAATATTCTTCAATGGCCAAGTCAGTCGCCTGATCTCAACCCAATAGAGCATGCTTTTCACTTACTGAAGACAAGACTGAAGGCAGAAAGACCCACAAACAGGCAGCAACTGAAGGTGGCTGCAGTGAAGGCCTGGCAAAGCATCTCCAGAGAGGAAACTCAGTGGAAACTTGATGTCCATGGGCTCCAGACTTCAGGCAGTCATGGACTGCAAAGGATTTTCATCCAAGTATTAAGTATTACAATTATGTCACTTTGTCCAAATACCTTTGAGCCCCTGAAAATGGAGGTACTTTGCTTAAAATGGCTGTAATTCTTAATGGTAAATGGCATATTTTTGTGGAACCTCTTAAAATAAAGCTGAAAGTCTACACTTTGATCACATCTTGATTGTTTTATTTCAAAACCATTGAGGTGGTGTATAAAGGCAAAATCACAAAAACTCCGTCATTGTCCAAATACTTTTGGACCTAACTGTACATGGCCAGGTCATAGTTTTCACTTTTTTCTTCTTTAAAAACTCTTGCTTGATTTTGGCAGTGTGCTTTGGATCGTTATCATGCTAGAATATTCCTCTTCTGCCAAGCTCCATATCCTCACACTCTCACCTTCGTGCTTCACTGTTGGGACTATGCATTCACTGTGGTAGTCCTGGCCAGGTTCACTCCAAAAATGCTGTTTTTTGCCAAAGAGCAAGGGTTTTTTCTTGGATGCTGTCCATAGAGGTTGATGTTGTGCAATGTCCTTCGCACTGTCTGAGCTGCCACAGAAACTCAGATTTCCATTGATAACCCCTATGCCAAGTCTGAAGCACTTGCCTGTCTGTTTTTTCAGAGCTAGTTCTGCAAGTAGCGCACTATCCATGGCATCATTTTAGAAGGACAGCCACTGCAGCTCTGATTAGTGGTACTATGGCTCATTCTATACCTCCAGAATACTACTGCAACTATGTTTCTAGTGATTTTTTGTTAGTCAGTGATCTTCCTGTATCCTTTTCCATCTTTGTGAAATCTTACAATCAGATTTTCAGTTCCTCTGGCAATTCTTTTCCATGTGGAGCCATGATACAGACATGTAGATAGACAAGGCCCATGGGTCCAAAATTGAGAAGGCTCTGTTGTTCACAGGACACAGAACATTTTATAACCATGTTCATTCAATTAGGCTAATTGGAAATCACAGGTGTACTCAATTTTGTTTTAATGATCACAGATTTTTTTAACTGTGTCAGTCATCACAGTTCACAGTTCATCACAGTGTATTCAGTTTTGTTGGATTGAGTTTCTACTTTGGGGCCTGTATTTTCAATATAGTATTTCTAAAGTGTTTGTTTTTGATTGTTCGCAAGAGGAAATACTCTACTTGTCAACTTGGAAATAATGCAATTATTGAGAGGTGATACAATTTTGAATCATGTAACATTTAAGTGATCTTGCCTAGGGTGATCTTACTCACTTCTGTTGTATACTGTATTTATATTAAATAGCAGGTAACTGACTTAACAGAATATTGTTCATATTATTATTGTTAATCTATTATATGTTTTAATACTGTGACTCCCTGAGAATGAGTCATGAACTGACCCAGTCAATTTTGCTTTAATGCTGGTAGTCAGGGACTGACCACAGGCATTCATGGTGCCATCTATAAATGTCATCTCCACAACAACTTTTGCACTCATGCAGCCCCATATCATCACATATGGCAATTTTTATAACAGTGGCCCTGTGTGGTGTGGGAGAGAGGCTATAACTTAAAAAATGCATCTCCTCAACTGTTTCATAATAGAAAGATTAAATTTAAATATAGTCATGTGTGTGTGTAAAGAGGCTGTGGGCTTGACTGTGTTGACCAATCAGTGTGTGCCATTTATGAGCACCGAACTCGAACACTACTGTGTGAGGAATAATAGACTCACGCATGTTTCAATTGTGCATGCATATTAAGTTAACTGTGCTATTTTCATTTATGTTTGACTTTATTTAATCTGAATGCATAATATGGTAATGTTAGTGTGATCTATGCTGTTATGCTTCTGGCGTTAGTATGGTTGTTACAGTGAATTCTGTGGTGAAATACAGTGAATTGTAGTGTTGACTTAAAGAATATAAATGGATGTAGTTAGTTTTTATAGCTTGTGATATTGTAATTTATATTTAATTAATATAGAGCTGTGCTGTGATTCTTAGCTTGCACATGCGCAGTGTGTCAATCACACAGTCAGCACATGAAGATCTCATGTTTGAGAACCGTCTATATCCACGCACTAGGGATGCAGTACTTATTATAGAGAATGTTTGAGGTGGAGTATAGTTGAATATTTATTTTATGCATATAATATTCACAAGGACCTGTGTTGTAGTTATATATGTTCAATTGTATGTATCTCATTATTGTATCCACCTTATTTTCAGTGTTCCGATGGACTCGGTCTGTTCTGTCTGATGGTTTTGTGTAACACACCTGGTTAGCCTTTTCTGGTTATTTCAGCCGACTAGTTTGTATTCATCACATCATCTGCTGACACTGCCATTTAATGTGTCATACAGTATTTAATGTTAATAGTTTATGGATTTGGAAAACTAGCTGAAATCAGCAGCTTTACAAACATATTTTTCAGTGTGAGAGTTACTCATGATCTTCTTTATATATATTTTCAGTATTTGGAAAACATATTGTAACTACTCGAGGCTGTGGCGGGCTGAGCACAGACACACAGGAGGCAGACATAGGGAAAAATAAGGTGCTCTTTTATTTACAGCGTTAAAGTAGGATAGGAGTGAGGGGTGCAGCATGAGGGAGAAAATTAGTGGCGTAGTAGTCTTTCTGCCTTAGGGCTCGGCGCACAGGGGTAAGTAGCATCAAGGTAGGACACAGGAAGCTTCTTGTAGTACTAGGGTGAAGAATCTTGCCCTGGCACCATTGGGGAGCGTGGTCTTCGTCGCTACCTTCGGTCTCTTTGAGAAAGAGAAAAAGGGATCAATGGTTTCTTGAAGACAAATCTGGCTCACCTTAAAGTGCCTGCCGTGCCATTTTATACTCTCCTGGATTCTCCAGGAGGGTGAGGAGCTGCTGCTGTAATCATTGGCTGCCAGCTGTGTGTGCTTTTGCCGCCCCGCCTTGCACCCATGTGCTCCTGCGTTATCCACAACAGTGATGGTCCTGAAGTGGCACTGTCCATTCAGCACCTGGGCGGCAGTCATGCGATGAGAATGAAGTGTTTGTAGCACGGAGGCTGAAGGCCCGCCATCACAATATATTTATTTAAAAAAATAGCATGATAGAATTTTATCACATAATAGTTCAAACAGAATAGGCACCATGAGCCCTTCTTTTTTCCTAGAAACCTCCCATTCGACATTGAGATCGGGTTAATCAATTTAAAAAATATGTTTAAAAATGAAGAACCTTATTATGGCTCCTCAAAAGCTCACAAACATGCTGATGTGGCTAGGAATTTTTTTAATAATCAATTAAACAAAATACGGTTCATCTTAGGAATTTTAATAGGGGGAAATGTTAGATTCATGTAACTGTTTCTCAGACCCTGAGTCAAATCAAGCTAAAATTTGTTGTACTGTATTGTGCTATTGTGTGAGTGGATTTCTACTGTTGACTGCTTACTTACTTAAAAACATGGTGGCCATCAGCCAATCACAATGCAGTACTCATTTTCCAGTTTTAGATTTAAGTTGCAGTCATGAAATTTTAATAGTATCTTCATCTGTTTTTAGTGTTCTATGCATCTTGGTGAGAACTAGCTACTTGTGGTGTGGTCTACACACAGTGCTTGGCCCCCACAGATTGCCGCTTGTGGCTATATTTATTTTTATTATTATTATGATTCTCCGCTAAAATGGTATTAATAGCAACAACCACAAGTCTTAGAAACACCAAATTTGGCCAAAAGGTGGAGTATGTCCCCCACTACTCAGGCAAATGAAGAGACCCACATAGGCCTGATGGTGGCGCAGTAGCACAGGGTTTTACATTGTGGTCCACTGATTCCTTGGGTCCCCCCC
The DNA here is from genome assembly GCA_022758105.1 of Pangasianodon gigas. NCBI lineage: Eukaryota > Metazoa > Chordata > Actinopteri > Siluriformes > Pangasiidae > Pangasianodon > Pangasianodon gigas. The sequence goes on along the minus strand of CM040461.1, from coordinate 18,513,607 downwards.
CCCCCCAAAAAAAAGGCCATTAATAACCATTTCTCAGCGTGTGAACCTCAATAAATATCAGAAACATGCTGATATTTGTAAACAATATGGCCACTACTGAGGAGGAGTCTAATATACTCAAACAGCTGGACTCAAGACTTAAAATGATTTGCACAAAACCTGAAAAGTATATACAGGAAATTGTCCTGGGGTCATATACAAAGTTTGGGGCATGGTCATGCATATGGGGTGGGGCTGGGCTAAGTTCAAATAACTGTTTCTCGGGAACCTGTTTCTGTTTCTCTGGAAATCTGTAAGTGGACCTTTGATGACCTGATTACTTAAAAAACATGGCCACCATCAGCCACTCTGCTTTCAGCAGGCATTTAACTGGTTAACACTGACCTACTGTCATGAAACTTGAATGGTAGATTCAGGTAGGGAACCACTACTATCTGAAGGAGTCTTACTCAAATTGGACACTGAGGGCACTATTCATGTTTGTGCACACAAAAACAAGCACATCTCTTGAAAAATAAAGTGTAAGTGAAAATTCTTTTTTTAGGCTGTATTTTGCTCAAACTCTTAAAAAATTGCTTTTGGACCATTTAGTCCAAATTTAATTTAATTTAATAGTCCAGACAATTTAATTTTCTGCCTACAAAAATTTGCAATAATTTCCATAATATATGAAACCTTTTTTTGCAAACGAGTCATGGGACTTTTTGGCCAGTCTTCACAATCTTGATGTCAAAATACTCAGGTGAGTGTGAAACTCAATAATTATCAAAAACATGTTAACCTTTGTAAACTGCCATACATCAATCAATTCTAAGGAGGTGGAGACTAATTTACACATACAGGTCTAGCTCAGGATTGCTTGAATGGTTTCATACAAAACAGGGGGCGGAGTTACACCGATCAGCCATAACATTAAAACCACCTGCCTAATATTGTGTAGACCCCCTTTGTGCCACCAAAACAGCTCTGACCTGTCGAGGAATGGAATCCACAAGACCTCTGAAGGTGTGCTGTCGTATCTAGCACCAAGACGTTAACAGCAGATCCTTTAAGTCCTGTAAGATGCGAGGTGGAGCGTCTATGAATCAGACTTGTTTGTCTAGCACATCCCACAAATGCTCGATCAGATTGAGGTCTGGGGAATTTTGAGGCCAAGTCAACACCTTGAACTCTTTGTCATGTTCCTCAAACCATTCCTGAATGATTTTTGCAGTGTGGCAGGGCGCATTATCCTACTGAAAGAGGCCACTGCCATTAGGGAATACCAATGCCATGAAGGGGTGTACTTGGTCTGCAACAATGTTTAGGTAGGTGGCATATGTAAAAATAACATCTACATGAATGGCAGGACCCAAGGTTTCCCAGCAGAACATTGCCCAGAGCATCATGCTGCCTCCGCCAGCTTGGAAATGGAATAAGACATTCTGTCGCTTCTAACCAGGATTTTAGCAGTGCAGCACAGCAGCTTGGAAATGGCTTGGAAATGACTGCTGATTAACATGTAGTCTCAGTGAGCCGGGTTTCAGTCACTATAATGCGATGACATCATGAATATGCTAATTAGTGCATGACATCATCTAGCTACATTTAGCAAATTTTCAAACAGACTTTAGCTTTTCTTGGCCAGGTCAATCTTGTAAAAGAGATTTTATCTCAGTGAGCTTTTTTTTTTATCTTAGTTAAATAAAGGTTACAATCTATTTCCATGGAAAGTAGTTGACAACAGTGGTACAAACCAAACAGCACCATGTTATATTGTTTATTTCAAAGAACAAACCTGGCTGTTAACAAAGTACATTTATTTTTAAACTAAAGTGCATAAAATTAGAAAATTAGAAAATCAAAAGATTTAATCTAGGCTCTCAGTTCAGTTCCAGTGTCAATTTTTACACTGTTTCACACTGCGAAAATATCCCTTAGTCAATATTTCATGTCATATTTATTAATTTTAGTCAATTTTACTCTGACTAAAATGGCATCAAATATTAGTCAGCAGTATTTTAGTTGATGAGAAAATGCAAAAATTAAACCAAATATATCCTTTTTATATATTAACTTAAACATGTATTAACAAAAACATGTGAAAACTGCCTTTGCTGTGAAAACGTGATCTCCTGAAATAAGAAAGAATTCAATGAGTACACTATTGTAATACAATATTGTGAATTATTTATGCTTTAGTTATTCATTGTCCATGTTTTAGTGTATTGTTATGGAAAGAGCATATTTACAACTCATGTGTATAGGATGCATTTGGGTGAGTTAATTAACTTGCTAGTAAAGCACTTCAGTTTACCGGTGCTCATTCACTGTTCAGCTTCAACTCATGTAGCTTAAGCAGGTCAGTCCCTGACATTATTGACTATGACTGGATTATTTGAAACTATTGGTGCTATTCTTTCTAGATTTTTTTTCATCAAAAAACATTGTTAGTGCGTTGTTAATATCTTGCATATCATTTTTTTCAACAGTATGTTTTAATTAAAATCGGTGTTAGTGCTCGAACGCACTCGAACGCACACAGTTTTTGCATTTGAATGTGCATTTTTATCTTAAATTCGACAAATGTTTGAAGTTTGAAATTTAACAGGTGCCCCATTGACAGGTGCCATTGTAATGAGATAACAAATGTCATTCCCTTCACATGTCAGGGGTTTTAATGTTATGGCTGATCACTCTAAGTTCAAATAACTGTTTCTCAGGAACTGAGTCTGATTATTCTGAAATATGGTGTGCTGAATCATTCTGGTAATCTGTAACTGGATTTTAATTAGGGCCCAAGAACTGAAAGTGTGCAGGGCCCTATTGTTTTCCTAAGGATTTTTTTTTTTTTTCAAGCACTCTGCAGTGCCCCCTTTTACGATGCATATATTGTACATACTTGTACCTATATGTACAAAACCCAGAACACCTATTGTTCTCATCAACAGAACAACTTTTGCGCAGACACTCATTAGCTCTGCCCAACAGGAACTTTTAAACACTCCTCCTAGGGGATGCATGGGGAGTCCCAGTCATAGCGCCACTAACTGGCAGCAGGAAGTGTGTGACTTACAACAGACTTTGCAATAATCCTCCTATATTTACCCAAATCACCTCAATCTTGGTCAGAATAATATCAAGACACAGCTGATGTAAAATTGTGAAAGGATTTTTGATCTTAAATAGTGTTGCCATGGTAATGCATCAAACATTAATATTCTTTTCGGGTGTTCTTGAGGCTCTCAGCATGCTTAAAATTTCATGAAATTCAGCATACACAACAGAGTTGTCAGCTGTTAGGCGTAGGCAACACCTACAGTTTTTTATCTACAGTCACCAAACTCGGTACATATATTGTTCTCATCAAGCCAGACAACTTTCAAAATGACAGTCATTAGCTCCACCCAACAGGAAGTAGGTCATTTTGGATTTAATGTGGATTTTTTGAAAATTGCAGGCTTTGAACTTTAAAATCCTCCTCCTAGAGGATTCATGCAATTGTCACCAAACTTGGTCAACACATTGAAGATGCTAAATTTTGATATCATAAATGGTTTCACCATGGTGAGGCAATAAATTTATGGCAAAAAATGGGAAACAGGAACTGTCTCATATCTTCTGCACGCATTGACTAATTTAGATCAAACTTGAGCTGTATGTTTGGTCACGGGACTGAGCACATGGATGTGACTATTGTGAGTCATGGTCATAACGCCACCAACTGGCAGCAGGAAGTGTGTCACTTAAAACAGGCTTTTAAATAGTCTTCTTATATTTATCCAACTTGCTTCAAACTTGGTCAGAGTAATGTGGAGACATGGCTGATGTAAAATTGTGAAAGGATTCTTGATATCTTAAATAGTGCTGCCAGGGTAATGCATCAAACTTTAATACTCTTTTCTTTGTGTAAGCTCTTAGCATGCTTAAAATTTCATGAAAGTCGGCACACATGTCAGAGTTAACAACCATTAGGCATAGGCAAAAGCTAAGACATGGGCGTGGAGGGGGGCTCTGTAGCACCCCCTTTTGACTAAAGTAGTGAGGTCAGTTTTACCTACTGTCACCAAACTCAGTACATATATTGTTCTCATCAAGCCAGACAACTTTCAAAATTACAGTTATTAGCTCTGCCCAACAGGAAGTAGGTCATTTTGGATTTAATGTGGATTTTTTTGAAAATTGCAGGCTCTGATTTTTTAAATACTCCTCCAAGTGGATTCATGCGATTCTCACCAAACTTGGTCAACATTGTGCCAAGACATTGAAGATGCCAAAATGAGAAGGGATTTTTGATATCTCGAACGGTGTGGCCATGGTGAGGGATTAAATTAATGACAAAAAAGGTAAACAGGAAGAGTCTCATATCTTCTAAGTGCATTGTCTGATTTAGATCAAATTGATGTTGTATGTTTGGTCATGGAGGCTATGTTGCACCCCCTTAAATGCATGTGCCAACTACACATTACTTCACTACAATTAATTAATGGCTAATAAGGATAACAACATATCTCTTATCTTCTTCATACATTATATCACCAAATATGAGCTGTATGTTTGGACATGGAAGCTGTTGTAAAGCCTTAGACCGGGGCTTAACCTAACAGATCAGCGCAAAAACAAGTTACTCTACAGCACTCGCTTCACTAGGCATTGTTTTCATAAATCCACCGGGTGGCGATGGCACCCTAGGGCTTGGGCCCATCATTGCTGCTTGCAGCTATATTTTCTATTGGGTTACTTCAAAAACATGGCTGCCTTACAAAATGTCTTTTAGCAACATTTCATACAATTTCAGACATTTCATACTTAGTACAGTTTGTGAGCAGTCCTCACAAAACTTGATAACTATGTTCATTTATGTCATCTTTATTGTTCTATGAAACTTGGCAAGAACTGGCCATTGGGGTGATATTTGGTGAATTTGCTTAGACCCCATTAATTGCTGCTTGTGGCTATATTTAATAATTGCAGTAGTTTTGAGGACAAGGCTGGCCTATTAGGGCGGGACAGTATCCATCCCAGTCAGCAAGGTGCTGCTCTCATTTCTTGCTGCATAGCTCATAGTCTCAACAGGCCTAGTTAATTGGTGACAGTCCAGGGCCAGGAAGCAGACAAGCAGCCTAAACCAACTGTCTGCTACTGTAGCTGCCTTGAGTCTTCACTCAGGTTCCACCATATTGAGATTGTGTCTGTTCCTGGGCTAAACAAAAATGTAGAAATACTCAGAAAGGTTGTTTTAATAACCTAATTAACATTAAAATTAGATCATACCAAATGCACACCCAGTACCTTTGATCTAAAGTTAAGACTGTTAAATATTAGATCTCTTACATCTAAACGCTTATTGTAAATGAAACTTTCACTGATCAGGAGTTTAATGTACCCTGTTTAACAGAAACTTGGATTAAACCAAATGAGTATGTAGCATTAAATGAAGCTAGTCCCACAGATACAGGTATAAACCCTTGTCTAACTGGCAGAGGAGGAAGTATTGCATTTATTTATAATGATATTCTAGGCATCACCAAAAACCTGGACATGAATTTGACACATTTGAAATTCTTTATACTAAGATAATACACATAGCCACAAAAAATAAGTACACCAAGTTTCCACTAATTATTATTTACAGACCCCCCCTGGCCGTATTCTGAATTTCTTTATGAATTTGTGGATTTCATCTCGAACCTGGTTGTTTTTGTAGACAAAGCATTAATTGTTGTAGACTTTAATACTCATTTTGATAATCCACAATACCCTCTGAAAATAGCATTTGTGTCCATTCTAGATTCAGTAGGGGTTAGTCAGAGTGTAATAGGACCCACCCACACCAGTGGACACACTCTTGGTGTACCTTAAAATACACCACTCAAAAATTAGAGCGTAAATGGCATCAAACTAAATTGGTAGTACTCCAAACAGCAAGGAAGGACAGCCTAATAGAAGATAAAAATAATCCTAAATACTTATTTAATACTGTAGCAAACTAGCAATAAGACCACCAGAGAAGCATTCACTCCATCAGTATTTAGTAGCAATGACTTTATGAATTTTTTCAATGACAAAATGGAAACTATTAGGCAAAAAATTCAGCCAGACAATTTGATAACTAACCATGTAGATGACAATATAACCATATCAGATTAGAATGCAATTAGAATGCTTTACTCCCCTTCAAGAGACCGAACTTATTTCACTCATCAAAATCATCAACTTATGTACTAGATCCCTAACTTACACACTTCTTCAAACAGATACTACTTGAGACAATAGAATATTTATTACAAATAATCAATACTTGGCACTATCTAGGTACCTAAATCCTTTACACTAGCAATTATCAAACCCCCAATTAAAAACCTGACCTCGACCCCTGTCAGCTGTCCAAATATTGGCCAATATCAAACCTCCCCTTTATCTCCAAGATCTTAGAAAAGGTTGTAGCACAGCAGTTCTGCTTTTTTCTCTGTATATGCTACCTCTGGGTACAATTATCTGTAAACATGGTATTAGCTTCCATTGTTTCAGCAAAGCCAGATGAGAGACACCAGATTAATAAAGTTGAGGAGTGTGTAAAGGACATTAGACACTGAATGCTGAGTAACTTCCTTTTACTTAATTCTGACAAAACAGAAGTATTTCTACTAGGACCACAGACAGGTAGAAGTAAATTTTCTGATTATATCATAACTCTGGATGGCCTTTCAGTTACATCATGTGCAGCAGTAAAAGATCTTGGCATGATTATTGACTCCAGTTGCTCATTTGAAGATCATGTAGATAATATTACTAGGATAGCCTTCTTTCATCTCAGAAATATTGCTAATATAAGAAATATAATGTCACTACATGATGCAGAAAAACTAGTTCATTCTTTTGTTATCTCTTGTTTGGATTATTGTAATGCCTTGATGTCTGGATGTTCCAGTAGATGAATAAACAATGGGTTCGGGTTATGGTTAGCAGCCAGAGTCCTTACTATTACCCTAAGATCACAGACAACATCACCCCTACTCTTATCCACACTACATCAGCTCCCAGTAAATAAAAGTATTGATTATAAAATATTACTATTGGACCTATAAAGCACTGATTGATCTCATGCCGCAGTACAAACTTCTGGTCTTTTATGATCTGCCACATCTTTGTTGATATCTTGAATAATGAAGGCTACAACAGGGGGAACAACCTTCCGTTTAATGTTTAGGATTTAGCTAGTCTTGCCAGAATCCCTGCTTGCACTCTGTGCATCTTAAATCATTACAGGACAAGGACACCTAATAATCTCTCTCTCTCTCTCTCTCTCTCTCTCTCTCTCTCTCTCTCACTCACATTCTCACTGTCTGTCGAACGACACATGCTACTCCTGAGTTACCAGTGATCTTGACTCCTTCTGCTCTCTAGACCTGCCAGATCCATCCTGATGTCCCACTTCTGCTTGGAGCTTTCATCACCAAAATCACTTACTGCTCCTGAGGATGGCCCTGCATGGATAGGCTAATGCGATTAATGTGGATGGTACCACACAGACAACATAATGATGGCTGTTGATGTTCTTTTTTGGATAGCCTAAAGACTACTAACAAAATTAGCACTTGACTCTATAGTATTCAGTTGTAGAACAGAAATTATGTATAATCACTCTATTTGGTTTCAACCAGAACAGGATGGGTTCCCTTTTGAGTCTGGTTCATCTCAAGGTTTCTTCTTCTTATCGTCTCAGGGAGTTTTTCCTTGTCACCATCGCCTGTAGCTTGCGTTTTAGGGATACATTTTTATATCCTGATTTCTGTAAACCTGCTTTGTGACAATGTCCATTGTTAAAAGTGCTTTAAAAATAAAACTGAATTGAAAGTAAATGGACAGGGAGACATTGTTACTTTTTAAATAAGTGGCTGATGTGTTCCTATTGGTCTGGTGTGGGTAAAGACAGCTGAGTTTTGCACATACTGCAGACTTGTTCAGACCTTGGTCCAGGATTTGTTAAAGAACAGTGTTGCATTAATTGAGTCCGAATGTGACAAATGCACTACTGATTTGATATTGTTGGGCCTCAGAAGGTTCACACTCATCCAAGTCTTTAGGTCAGGTAGTCATCCAGCACAGGAGGAGGCAGCAATATCCAATTCTTAAAAAATTCTGGATTTTCTTTCCTGTAATTCTTAACACATGTAGAGTGAGGCAATGCATTGTAATTTGGGGTTCGTGAATGAATAATTTCCCTGGATAGCAGGGATCTGCTTAGCTCCTTTAGGAGAATGCCTTATCAAAGCAAATAGGATTCAAAAGGAAAGAAGCAATGTAATCCAAGGCTAATTGGATGAACTGCCTCCTCTTCCTGCCTCCCTGCCTAGGCTTCTGTTCAGTTGTCTCCATGGGGACTGAAAAGCCACTGAGAAGGTTATTACTAAGTGTCCTCAGGGGTATTAATACCTTCCCCTTGTTCAGGCATATAAATAATCTAATTCAATGTCTAGCTAATTAACACCCCCATTTCAGCCTGGGTAAAGAGCTATAATAAGCCAGGGACAAACTTTGGGAGAGAAAAACACCCACATACACATACTGCATCTATATACACCTGTGCTGAAAAAGAAAGAAAGGAAAAAACCAAAAAAAAAAAATGAAGTGGCAATTGAACACTAGATTTAGGAAGCAACTCCAGCTAAGGTGCACTATTGCTATATTTACATAACAATAAACATCATGAGCAAGGATTAATAGATCTGCATTATTCATGATAATTATACCACATAATATGTTGTATGTACAGGGTTCCTGGAGGACTAGTGACTAGGCCACGGCACTCTCAGCACTGTGGCCCAGGTTCCATTCCCGGCCAGGGAACCAACCCAGCCACTGGGGTTGCACAAGACAGTGCACTCCCAGTGCCGGTCCCATGCCCTAGAAAAAATTGGGGAGGGTTGCACCAGGAAAGGCATCTGGCATAAAAACTGTGCCAAATCAAATATGCGGACCAATAATCTGCTGTGGCGACCCCTAACGGGAGCAGCCAAAAGAAGAAGAAGAATATGTTGTATGCACAGATACTTTACAGTTACTTTAGTCCTTGCAGTCCAGGGTCATTTGATAAAGTGAGATTGAGATTGAGATTGGTGAGATTGAGACTGGTGGAACAACCAAATAAAACTATAACCCTCTGTGAAAATAGCTTCCTTATGTATGTACAAAATTGTATTATTATATTATATAACTGCTTATTCAATTCAGAGCCATTGAAGCACTGAGTGCACAGCAGTAGAACCTGGACTGCTGGACAGGATTCCAGGTGCCACCTACCCACAACTAAAAGAAAATTAGGGAATTGAAAATCTACTTTGGTTCAAATGTACTAAAGCTGTGTCTGTGAATTGCACTTGATAAACATAGATGTGACTATACTGAATTCTGAATATTATTTTTTGTGACCAGATGCAGCGCAATTCAAGTATATTATCAAAAGGTGTGGTTAAGCATGCTGCTTTGATATTGAATCAAAGCATCTCCTCTCATTCTGCTTAAAAAACAGGGGTTCACAACAGGGACAGCACTGGGTGGTTGGGGGGTCCTTTTCAAATTTTAAATTTATATATTTTTTTGTTGTTGGGGTATCGACATAGCACCCCAGGAATGACATGTTGCATTACTACAGACTTCAGACATAAAGTTGAGAGAGAGAGTGAGTTCACTGGTCACATGATTGCTTCATGTGATCGTGTTGAGAGCCTGCTCCATTACCAAAACGGGAATTGTCTGCATTTATGAAGTGCCCCATAGCTCCGGATCACACACACGCCACGTTATATCAATTAAAAAGAATGTTTGAATAGCTTTCAAATGAGACCAGCCCATGCCTCTGTGATCTGTGGTACCCAAGAAAGAGGTCGTGGAACTTGGGCATTTTAGCTGACTTTGGAGCTCTGTTGAGCTGAGGTGGTAAGAAGTGCTCTCATAACATTTTATAAAAAAACATTTTTCTTTTCTCAATCTAAATATCAGAACACTGTTGTCCCAGCACCATTGTACTGTTGCTGTATGATTTCTCATAGGCTGAATACAAGACTAGCTGTAAAGTCGGTAGTGCTAGCTAGCTAGGATTTGGCTAATAAGCCATGATTACTAAAAGTACAAGTTCAAGAAACTTGTACTTACATCATGCATGAAGAACCTCCACCTTTACATAATCACTTCCTTTTTTTCTGAAAAGTAGTAGGTTATTTCACTTGTGTTTTCAGGTGTGAACATACAATGCAGATCATTGCAATTTTCTCAAGAAGTCGGCCAGCATCAGTCACAGAGAATGGGACCAATGATATGAGCAGGGTTATTAGAGCATTACCTTAGAGCAGGGGTTCCTAAATGTTTTGGCAAAATGACCCCAAATAGACATTATGAATTTTCTGTGACCCAAAGACTTGACCATTGTACATTTTTTTTTAATTCCAGATTTATAATATAGGACTACTGTAACACTTGAACATTTTCTCAGTAACATACAGACTATATGTGTAATATAATTGACTAAAAGCCAAAGGAATATTGCTTGTGCTGACTTACCAGTCTAGTAGGAAGTGTTGTGTATTTACAGGGAAATAAGGTATGCCAGGGTGGTGTGACACGGCGCACTGAAGGGTCTGGTTTATAATTGGCACATAAGTTTGCAAAGATTGAAAAGCAGCATTCACTAAATGGCATGTCCAACCTAAAACATCCCTGTCTGTCTGGGTTCCAAGTCAAACTGTAAAATGTATAGGGATTTTATGCACAGCAATGTTAAACACACTGATGAGCTCTGTCTCTCTTAAAACATTCCACCAGCATTGTGATTATTGTCATGGGCTGCGTCTCAAATCAAAAACTCTTAATTTAATAATCTATAAGATTCAGAACACTGATATGCAAAAGAAACATTTAGGTGGGTTCGAAAGCTACATTTTTAAAATTCAAACATTAACTGTAATGGGAGAACCAGACAGTTTTAATACTCAGTATTCAATAATGGTCTAGAACAGTACACGGTAGTACGCAATTTGAAACACAATGCTGGTTTGTTCAGCAGAGGTAGATGGATGGGGAGATTTATCTATTTTACACTAGTACTGTGTGTCAGGATAGTAAAAAAGGCTAAAATAAAATGTACCATATTAATTTAAATGTAGCTTGTCTGAATGTGACTCCAAGTAACATTTCAAAATATTAGCACAAAAAGTAAGTGTTTGATTTTTCAAATTTTCTAATTCATTTGTAGACACCAATGTGAAAATTGGGGTCCACCAATGGCTCCCACTTGACATTGTTCCTCCCCACAGCGAACTCAGACAATGCTGAATGCCTCTGCCAAGGAAAATATTATGAGAACATGATGGGCGACTACATTTGGGGGCTGCTTTGTGAAAGTGATTTAAAATATAATGGTAAATCTCGAAAAACTACGCACTTCTAAATCTTTTGTGGTCATTTTTGTATAACTTTAGTATACATACATATTAATTTTGATTCATATGTTGCTTTTTTCTGACTTCATGTGAATGAAAAGATGCAAATTCACCCTTTTTCACAATGAAAATAGGCAAATTTCAAAATACCAATATCCTCATCACAAAAGCAAAGTTTGAGGGGAATTATAGCCATTTTCTATATTTTTGCGGTATAAGCAATTAGGAAATAACACTTACTAACCAGGAACAAAAAAAAATTATAGGAACCCTGACTATTTGTTGTAACCACAATATTTCATCTTGAAACATTTTCAGACATTGCAATTGCACACAAAGCACTGTAGGTTTGAGGGCAATATTAAATATATAGATATGATGAATGAATTAATCATATGAATCGTCACATGAATCAATTTTTTTAATTTGGGGTGCATAAAGGAAACAGTATCTTAAATGGAGACAATACTCATGGATGTAATTTTATATAGCACATAGATTATTATAATAAATTTCTGAACTCCACTTAGGTGTACTTACAGTGAGCAGTAACCATAGGAAATGACTGCTTGTTCCGCTTGTCCATTAAGCCAGCATAATATGCACTCTTACCTTTAATATATGCTCAATACATTAGACCACTACTATTATAATATACTCATACTACTAAATGTTTATTTGAATCTTTGGCCCCAGATGAATCATTGAATGAATCTGGATCATTTAGTGAGCATATGTTAATTAACCATTATCTAGAAAGCTGCCATAGGCTACACAGGCCTTGTCCAGCATGATCAGATTTTAAATGTGGTACAAGTGTAATTATTGCTCAGAATATCATTCTAAAAAAGTTAATACACATACACATATGCCATCATAAAAACATATACACAACCTGCTTTTTTCCCAGGTGATTCCCTGATTCCCCATCATTGTCATATTCATCAAGCTTTTGCCCATATAAGATATCTTTTTCAATATTGTACGTAACATCCAGCCCAGACATTCTACTTCCAGACTACCATAAGGCTCCCTTCCCTCAGATTTTGAAATTCTTCTTTGGTTGTCTCTCATTTCTTGTTTGTTGACTATAAAAAGCATATGGACTTCGCGAAGTTTCATAGCCTTACAGTTTGCTTGCATTCTAGTAGGTTCTGGACTGGGTATTGGCTGTTTTTGCTGCAGGAAACCTCATGGATCCTTATTCTATACCTGAGTGAATGTGGTAAAGATGCCACTAAAAGACTGATTTCATGGAAGCAAGGCAAGCAATCAGCTAACATTTCACACTGTTGAAGCCAAGAGCGGATGGAATGAGCCGGCACTGAAGACAGTTTTCTCCAAATGCACAGTCCCCCTCCAGATGTACACGGGTGTACTAAATAGATGGAGACACTTTCCTTTATGACTACTAAATCACCTAATCATTCTAGGTAATCCCTGTCTGTCCACTAATAATCCAATAATTTCCTCGAAACAAGGAAATCGTGGTTTGGTTCTCCCATGTCACTCCACACATGTAGAAAGCCCTGAAACCCAGAATGAGGTGACCATCCCTGAGCCTTAACCTTACCTTGCAGAGGTGTTCAGCAAGTCTCAAGTGTCGAAACTGCTCCCCCCCCCCAGAGGGAAGCTTACCCCTTATCTCTTCCAGAAATCAAAGCTATGGAGGAAAATATCCCTGAGGCCCTTACCCAAGGTTGCATATGCCCATCCACACCTTGAACAGCAAATGAAACGCATGATAAAATAGTCTACATCCCATACCAATTCAGTTGAAATTAAATATGGAATGAGCTCAAAGTCACAGTTACATCCAAATTTGTTGAACAGTGTATGAATTACAGTAGAGGTGTGTTATTCCTTCTTTATTTTGCTTAAAAGTAAGCAGAAAAATGGTCTTGAGTAGATTTCAAGTTTGGAAATTTGCATTTGGAATCAGTTGCTGTTAATTCTCAATATCAAGTCCAAATAGCTGTCACTGCCAGTGAAGCAAGGCAGCATTAGACTGAAAAATCAACAAACCCATCAGAGAGATATCAAAAACATAGTGTGGCAAAATCAACTATTTTGGTAATTTTTTTTTTAATTAATAATGCAGTGGTGAGCTCAGGGCACCAAAGGGCCCAGAAGACCACAGAAAACAACTGTGGTGAATGACAGAAGAATTCTTTCCCTGGTGAAGAAAAACTCTTTCACAACAGTTGGCCAGAGTAAGACCACCCTCCAGGAGGTGGGCATATCAGTGTCAAAGTTAACAATCAAGAGACGACACAGTAAATACAGAGAGTTTACCACAAGATGTCAACCATTGGTAAGCCTCAAAAACAGGAAGACCAGATTAGAGTTTGCCAAAAACATCTAAATACACACATCAGGAACAACATCCTATGGACAGATAAGACAATGATCAGATTGTACCAGAATGATGGGAAGGGAAGGAACTGCTCATGATCTGAAGCACACCACCTCACCTTACCTTATGGCGTGGGCATGTATGGCTGCCTGTGGAACTGGTTCCCTTGTATTTATTGATGATGTGACACTTGACAAAAGCAGCAGGATGAATTCTGAAGTTTACAGGGCTATATTGGCTGCTCAGATTCAGGCAAATGCTTCAACACTCATTGGATGGCACATCAGAGTGCAGATAGACAATGACTTAAAGCATACTTCGAAAGCAACCAAAGACTTTTTAAGACAAAGAAGCCTTTATTTGTAACATACACATTACAGCACAGTGAAATTCTTTTCTTCACATATCACAGCTTGTTAGGAAGCTGGGGTCCAAGCGCAGGGTCAGCTATGACATGGTGCCCCTTGAGCAGGGTGGGTTAAGGGCCTTGCTAAAGGGCCCAACAGTGACAGCTTGGATGTGCTGGGGCTTGAACCCCCAACATTTTAAGCAGTAACCCAGAGCTTTAACCACTGAGCCACCACTACCCTTAAAAAAGATCAGGAGAGAGCGTGAATGCAGTCCCCCACTACCAGTTAATAAATTATGCAGTTGAGATTCCCACATTTGGGGACTTTGCAGGGGTCAGCACAACCAGAGTGCAATGGCTGAGCCTTGACTGGGTGAAGCACCTTCTTAATCATGATATCTCCCCTGCCACGTAAGAAGTGGAATGCTCTGCAATGACCAAGTCAATCACCAGACTTGAATCCAATTGAGCATACATTTCACTTGCTGAAGGCAAAACTGAATGCAAAATGGCCCAAGGACAAGCAGGAACTGAAGACAGCTGCAGTAAAGGCCTGGTCGAGCATCCAGACTTCAGGCAGTCATTAACTGCAAAGAATTTACAACCAAGTTTTAAAAATTCCTATACTGTTCACCTGATTTTGATTTAAATACCTTCAAATTAAATCTGAAAGTCTGCATTTTGAGGTCATTTCATTCTTTAATTTCAACATAGCACGTTTGCCTCACACCTCTAGGCTTGGGGGTTCGATTCCCACCTCCGCTCTGTGTGCATGGAGTTTGCATGTTCTCCCCATGCTTCGGGGGTTTCCTCCGGGTACTCCAGTTTCCTCCCCCAGTCCAAAGACATGCGTTGTAGGCTGACTGGCATCTCTAAATTGTCCGTAGTGAGTGAATGGGTGTGTGTGCGATTGTGCCCTGTGATGGACTGGCACCCTGTCCAGAGTGTCCCCCGCCTTGTGCCCCAAATCCTCTGGGATAGGCTCCAGGCTCCCCGCAACCCTGTGTAGGATAAGCAGTACAGAAAATGGATGGATGGATACTGTGGTAGGCAGCTAAAATATCAGTATCTTTGTCAATGTCTAAATATTTATGGACCTGACTCTGTATGTAGACTTCGAGAACAGAAATATAGAGGCCATACCACAAGATGCAAACCACTCACTGGCAGTAAGAATTGGAAGGCCAGATTGGAATTTGCAAAGATATACAGAGATTTCACAAAAATTCTTGAACTAAGATTAATTTACTTCTGTTATCTGACTATCTGTTTCAATACTTTTTTTTAAAAATATTGGGTATACTGCCACCAAAGGTGCCATGTTCTAAATTGTTAAACACATCTAGATGAAAATATCAACATATAAATGAATGCTATAAATTCTGATCTCTTGTCTCATATTCATCTTTTGATCTCAAATCCAAATGTCTAATAAACAAAGTCAGTATTGGATGTGACAACCCTTTGCTTTTTAAGAAAACATCAGTCGTCTCAGGTATAATTTTTGCAGTTTTATAAGTAAATTAGCTGGTAAGTTTTACTGAACATCGGAAGGGCGTTTCACACTGCGCTTAACCCCAGGTAGAGGAACGTTTCACACTTGTAATTTAGAAATGGGGTAGCGCCACTTTTTACCCGGGGTTATGAAACCCTGCTCCAAAGCAGGGTTGGAACCACTTTTGTGGTGTTAACCCCGCATTGCGGCGCCAAAGGTGTACAGTGTGAAATGATGCAGTGTTAGAATGTTATGGCAAGATGCTTAGCAACAGACACCCAATCAGAAATTGAACAATGCATGCTTCATATCACGTGCTTTGTACAGTCACAGAAACCCCACATGTTGTGTAAACAGTAGTTGCAGCGTTTGAGGGAAAAATAAAAATGATGCTACTGTACAAGTAAACATAAGTCTCTACATGCTTAAAAAGAATTAAAAAGGAACATAATTTGCTCCTCTGTGCTTTCTTTCTTTTGTCTTTTTGTCTTTGTTTTCTTGCCTTTGTACGTCTCAGGAGGCTTAAAACAGCCAAGGAATATTTATGTGGCGACATTTTTTCTCACTGATGGGAAAGCATGAGACAAGCCATTATTTAAATCGGTCGCATGCTGTATTAATCCAGTCATGGTTGTTGACACTGCAAATATGCAAATAAGAGTGTTAACCCAGGGTTTAGGAATGTACAGTGTGAAAAGTCAGATTGTGAATACCCAGGATTAATTGTTAACTCCTGGTAAAGTATGAGCAATGTGAAACGTGAAACAAGATAACTCAGGGTTCCGTTTACCCATGGTTTAGAATGACCCAGGGTTAACTATTTCAAGTGTGAAAAGCCCTTTAGAGACTCTGTCACGGATCTTCTGAAGAGTGTCACAACTTGCTTTTTTGCATGCAAATCCAAGCAGCCTTATTTATTTATTTATTTATTTATTTAAAAAATAGCCTTTTATGTAATACATGCTTTCTTTCAGGGCTGTTTCTGAACATTTGTGGACCCTAAGTGACAACTAACTCAGGGCCCCTCCCCCATACCAATCATATAATTTTACATGCAACAATGCACAAAATTAATACTTCTTTACCTTGGATGAGGAAGTAACAGTTTAATAAACAATGAAATAAAAACAACTGAACAAGATATTAGGTAACTCTAGATCAGGTGTGTCAAAATCAGATTCTGCCTGGGCCACATTTTTTAGCATGTATATTTAAATATACATTTAACATTTATAGTTAAATTATTACAGTGCTTGAAAAGCACTGTATTGTTATTCCTCATACTTTTTCTTTCCCTTCTTATTATTATTCTTTATTCTGTGACTAATACAGCCCAATCCGCTTAATGTACAGACTCCTTCAAACTGTGTTTCGAAGCTCTCGGTCACAAGAGATGTGATATGTATTTTTGGTTTTGATAGCATTAATAGCTTTTAAATTGTTTAAGTTTAAATTATAAATTCTGTAATAGACACCCATTAAAAGTACACAAACTGACTGTTTGTCAGTTAAGAGTTCCACGAAGTCACAAAGGGCCAATCACACACACAGCGCAGGTGTACAAGCCTGCCCTTTGTCACAGACAGGAATTTCTGCTCAAAATTAATCCGTTGTCTATTCACTGCCATGCATAAATACCACCCTGCCTGCTAATTGCCACAAAAATAAATACCTCCTTGGCCTCTAATTTCCCCAAAGCCCAAATATAAGTACTGCCCTGACTGCTTTTGTCCCAAAACCCAAAATTAATCCCCCCTGGCCTCTAATTGCACTGCAGCCCAAATATAAATGCCCCCTGGCTGCTAATTTATCCAAAGCCCAAATATAAATACTCAGAATGACTGCTAAATGCCCCAAAACCACAAATACCCCCATGACTGCTAAATACACTCAAACCCAAAAATAAATGTACCCCGGAAGACTAAATTACCCAAACCCAAAATAAATACCACTGTGATCTCTAATGGCTTATACGTACTTATCACTCACAAACAGCCGTACATTTCTTTACGTAATCAGTCTCATAGAATTACTTGGATATTAATATTCAAGGCTTCAAGTATTAGTAAAGTAACTAGCGCTAAATAAATTATTAATTAGTTTTGCCAATATCAATTGCCTTAAATTAACTACTATTGCTTAACTATTAATTAAGAATAATAACAGTGACTTTTGGATAAAGTTATCCAAAGGTGTCATGTGACAGAGTCAGATGCAAATGCAAGGCTTGGTAAGTTCAGATATGAGCACACTGAGCTTTACTTCACAAAGAATTCTTAGTGAGAGTCTGTATTTATAGGGTGTGTCTGTGATTGGAACTCGGGTGACTGTGAATATGATGGTGGAGTGTTGTCCTGGGGATTGTAGTCTGTGGTGCCCATACTTATAGACTGTGATGTGTTTTGGGAAGTGAAGTTTCTAGTGGATTCCGGCACTGACATGACAGAACTCTAAGTCATATTCAGCCACAGTTCTTCGTCCCTGGGTCACAGTGAGAAGCTGTTCCCCAATTTCGCGCCCTCAGGGGAATGATCAAAAACTTGCAGAAAAAGTTCCATGAAGCAGTTGTACGAGGATAGGTGTTCCCCTCCTTGGAACCAAACCACTGTAGCCCAGTTCAAGGATTTTCCGGTGAGCAGGCTGATGAATTGGGCATTTTTTTTGTTGCTCGGAAACACCCACTTAACTTGAGAAGTAGAGCAAGCACTGTGACAGAAAACCTTTGCACTGGGCGGTCTCTCCCAAATACTTGTCTGGATGGGAGATGAGCAAACTTGGAAGCACAGCTGGGGCTCGGGGAGCAATGATGGCAGGGGAGAGAGCATTGGTGAGCATGGTCAAATTTGCATCCAGGTGCTGTTGATGTTCCCCCACCAGCCACCCTGGAATTTTGCCTGTCTTGCTTTCCTGCTGCATCCATGAAGTAATCTGTCATGGAACAGAGTCAGAGATGGAAGCAAATGCAGTTTAAAGTTTTTATTGAAAACACTGGTAAACATATCCAAAACGTGAAACAAAATCCATAAACAGAGAAAGGCAAAAAGTCAGGCGATCAGCAAACAACACTATGAAGGCAATACCAAAAATCTAAAAACCAGAAAGCAAGGCAAGATCAAAACCCAGAATGTCTAGACACAAAATGCAAGGCTTGATAAGTTCAGGTATGAGCACAGAGTGTTACTTCGTTAAGAGTTCTTAGTAAGAGTTCATATTTTTAGAGTGTGTGTGTGACTGGGATCAGCTATGTGTGTTATTAGAACTGTGGTGACTGTGAACGTGATGGTGGAGTGTTGTACTGGGGATTGTAGTCCATGATGGCCATATTTGTAGGCAGTGATGTGTTCTGGGAAGTGGAGTTTCTTGCGGATACCAGCACTGACATGACAGAAGGTTTGGAGTTCTTTATTAGTAGCTTGGCTTCGGCTTTGATCTGAGAAACAGCAAACACACAAGCAGTTCAATAGCATAATATTTATTGAACACAAATCAGCAAACACAAATTGCAAGCAACTAGAATGGATGATTTGAATGAGTGGATATTTAGATCTGCATGCTTGTGTGCATGCTGAAATACGAGGGCGCATGTTGTGTTGGTGTGACCATGCGCAAAAATAGGGTATGCTTACAATTGACTCGAGAACAAAGGGAGCATTCTGATGGCCATGCAACCATGCACAAAAGAGGAGTGAATCAAATACTGGGAAAGGAAGGTTTCCACGCCACTTGGGCATTGGGAATGGACCTTTAAATAACTGTTATGGATTTATAAGGAGCTCTAGCTCCAATTAATTGATCCCAGTTTTCAAATATGTGGATTACGAGGTAGACTAAGAGCCGCATGATGCATTTTATATAAGCCTAACAGGTTATATATCATAAGAAACAGCATACAATCAGGTCAAATTTAGGTTACTGAATCACTGTACTAGAAATAGAAATTAACTATATTTCCTATAGTTATTTAAGCCCAGATGCTCAGTCTAACTTTGAGTTGATCTTGTTTGTGCATGTTGTGGGGAGATGCGTTGACTGGCTTATGTGGTCCGAGGCACAGAAATCAAAGTCTTGAACTCTCCAACGTGACTGGCGATGCAAGTAATGATCCGTCTCGGTAGGATTCTTGTGAATCTGTTCATCCTGAGGAAAAATAAAAATTGTGATCTTGATTTTAGGTGCACAGAATGGTCGGGCTGCTTTGTGCGTTACTCTCAACAGCTTTGGTGGCAGTTGGGTTCAAATTGCTAGTGAAATAAAGTAATGAGAAAAGACAGATGAATGTGTTTTGGTTGAGTGGAATCTAGTCTTGCTTTATATAGGGCACAAGCGCTCACATAGAATATTGGCTTTCCACCAAATTGTTTCTGCAGAGTATGTCTGTTTTTGTCTGTTCACTAAGTTGTGGACATGAGAGAGAGAAACTGTCCCTTGGAGGCTTTTATCCCATGGGGTCTTAGGTGGAGTCACCTTCCCCCTTCTTCTTATAAGATGCAAGAAGTGGTGGTGCCTACTAATGGTTAGTGGCAGTTTAGGTACCTGTAGGCCTAAACCCAAATATAGACTGATCAGCTATAACATTAATACCACCTGCCTAATATTGTGTAAGTCCCCCTTGTGCCACCAAAACAGTTTTGTCCCATCGAGGCATGGACTCCACAAGACCTATGAAGGTGTGTGCTGTGGTATCTGGCATCAAGACTTTGCAGCAGATTCTTTAAGTCCTGTAAGTTGCAAGGTGGGACCTCCATGGATTGGACTTGTATGTCCAGCATATCCCACAGATGCTCGATCGGCTTGAGATCTGGATGTGGGGAATTTGGAGGCCAAGCCAACACCTTGAACTCTTTGTCATGTTCCTCAAACCATTCCTGAACAATTTTTGCAGTGTGGCAAAAATTACCTAAAAAAGTACCTACATTTAGGTAGGTGATACGTGTCAAAGTAACATCCATATGAATGCCAGCACCCAAGATTTCCCAGCAGAACATTGCCCAGAGCATCACACTGCCTCTGTCAGCTTGGCTTCTTCCCATAGTGCATCCTCGTGCCATCTCTTCCCCAGGTAAGCGACGCACACACACAGCACACTGGCCATCCAAATGACGTAAAAGAAAACGTGATACCTCCTGACTGCTTTTTTGCCCCAAAACCTAAAAGTAAATAACCAGTGACCTCTACTTACCCCAGCCTCAAATACAAATACCACCTTCACTGCGAATTGGCCAAAAATCCCAAAATAAAAACCTCATGACCTCTAATTGCCCCAAACTCAAATATAAATATCCCAGAACCCAAAAATATATACTGTCATGAACTGTAACTTCCCCAAACCACTGACTGCTAATTGCCTTAGAACCCAAAAATATATTACCCCAAACCATAGCAACGAAGTGGAACACTGTAGCTCTGCTCTTTATTTTTACCTTTTATCAGGCTGCGTAGATGGCTGCAGTTGCAGGTAATTCAAGGACAGACAGTAGGTCAAGTGATTAACAAACACCATATCAGAAGTAAAGGCAAAATCACAAAAACCAGGAAAACAGATCATATCAAAAACCATGAAAGAGCCCAGTAATACATAGGCTTGGCACATCAGCTTCAAAAACACAGCACTAAGTGGACACTTCACAACAACTGAGTGTGTGGAGTGTGCTTACATAGGGGAGTGTTTATTGAGTCCAGGTGTGGGTAATCAGTAATCTGGTGACTGTGACATTCGCATGTGATGCATAGGTGTTGTAATCCTTGGCGGCCATATTTGTAGGTTATGGTGAGTTCTGGGAGTTTGACGCCATATCCGGCATTGACATGTCACCTTTTTTAGTTTCTTTCAAACTTTCTTTCTTTTCAAACTCAGCTCTTTTCAAGCACTGTGTATTTCCTTCCAGAAATGCAAATCTAGTTTAAGTTTTAAAGCTTGCATTATGTAATAGACACCTATTAAAAGTAAACAAACTGTTTGTCAGTTGAGAGTTTTGTGATGTCACAAAGGGCCATCTCTCTCACACACCCACACACATTGTAGGTGTCTATGCCTTGACAGAGAGGGCCACTTCTCCTCAAAAATAATTGTCTGTCCATTCACTCACATGTATAAATACCACCCTGCTTGCTAATGGCAACAAAACCCAAAAATCAATGCCCCCCAGACTGCTAATTTCTGCAAACCCAAGTAAAATATACCCCTGAATGCTTAATACCCCAAACCCAAAAAAATTCTACTACTTCTAATTTCTTCAAACCCAAATATAAATACCATCTGACTGCTTTTGGCCCCAGATCCCAAAAATAAATACCCTTTGACCTTTAATTGCACCAAAGCCCAAACATAAAAGCCTCCCTGACTGCTAATTTTCCCAAAGCCCAAATACCAATACCCCAATAACTGCTAAATGCCCCTGAATCCATAAATACCCTCATGACTGCCAAATACATCCAATCCAGCAGCCCCCCCCCCCCCCCCCCCCCCCCCCCAAAAAAAAAGATATAGCCCTGAATGCTAAATGCTCCAAAATCAGAAATAAATCCCACCATGACCTCTAATTGCCCCAAACCCAAATATAAATATCGGCACCCTGACTGCTGATTGCCAAATCCCCAAAATAAATATCACTGTGACCTCTAATTACTTTAAATCCAAATATGAATATCACCCTGCCTGCTAAATGCCTCACATCCAAAAATAAATCGCCCAATGACTGTTAAATGCCCCTAAACCCATAAATACCCCATGACCCAAAAACACAAAAATAAATATCCTCCTGAATGCTAAATGCCTCAAACTCAAAAATACATGTCCCGTGACCTTGGCCCAGACATAAATACCACCCTGTTTTCTATTTTCCTCAAAACCCAAAAATAAAAACCCCAATTGTCTGAAACCCTAGCAATGACCTGGAACACCAAAGCACTGTTCTTTATTTTTACCTTTTTATAAACTTTTTTTTTTTTTAACTTTTTGTCATATCTTTTCATGTAATGTGTATTTCCTTCAGGAAATGCAAAACTAGTTGAATTTAAGCCTTGTTACAAAGGTTTGTTTTGTATTTTAATGCAAGTGCCACTTGAAATCAGTGAAACAGGAAAAGTGAAGAAAGTGTATACATGATTTAAAACTCTCCTAAAGAGATCCACAACTTCCAATAACCTGCATTATATACAGAACAAATTGACACCGAAAAGAAGCACACAGCAGGATGTGAACCAGGACATGTTTCTGTATCTTAATGTTATATTTACAGCACACAAATCTTGTGTATACTGTATATATACCAAATGTAATGTAAACGTATGTTGAATGACTTTGAAAGCTGTCTAAAATAGACCATATGTTTGTCTAAGCAGACAAAATGTCTGGGGTTTTCCAAGATTGGAAAGAGATGAAGATTCGCTGACTAAGAGAAAAAAAATATGTGATGGCTGATTGGTCATTTTGTTTAATAGCTATTGGCATATAATAATGTCATACACTTTATGACATAATTATAAACTTTAGAAAAAATGTACAAAAATTCAGAATGCCAACAAATCACAAAAAAATAAGTAACTGATCCAGCCAGAGGGCAGCTGCCATGGCCATGCCCCACATCACGCTCTCCAACATGGAACAGCAGGACGACCCAAAAGTGTTTGTTGAGCTCTTTGAGTATGCCATGGAGGCGTGGGGCTGGACAGACTCATAGAGGGCAGTCCGCTTGCTGCTGCTACTGTTGGGGGAAGCTCAGCTCACATCCTAACAGCTTCCAGTCACAAACCTGCTGGAATACCCGGTAATCAACATTTGTAAGCTCGGCTGCCCTTTCTCATTCGCCCAACAGCTCTGAGACACCTGTCCAAGGTGGCTGCTGGCAGAGGACCGTGGCGCCGAAGATGTAGTCGACCTAGTGGTGCGGGAGCAGTTTGTTGCCTTGCTACTGGAAGGGACGGAGGAATGGGTCCAGTGCCAACATCCAACAACAGAAGAAGAGGAGGACCAATGTGTGGAGGACCACTTGGCAGTGTATACGTGGCAGGAGAGCCCCTCTTCTCCCTTTCTCTCTCTCACTCTTGTTCTTCCTCTTTTTCTACCCCTGTCCCGGCACCTCGGAAAGCAGTTCCCCAAAACCACATTTTCCCTACCCCTTCCTGTCCCTGCTTCTGTCTCTTCCCTCCCTCAGGTTGGTGACTCCAGGGCCACAAGTGTGGGAGTAAGGCCTGGAATAGTGTGCTGTCAGTGCAGGGAACCTGGGCATTTCCAGGACCAGTGCCGTGTGATGGCAGTGGGGGGATTGGGCCAGGTTCCCAATGTGCCCAATTTGTTTTGTGAACAAATTGGCTGGCATTTCAGACATTGTTGAGGGGAATGTGTGTGGATGGGCACTGCAACAGTGTAGCATGGTGTGGGATGTGCGCAGCATTGGCTGGGGAGGTGTTGCCTCGGCTATTGATATCAGCTCTGTATCAGGAAGACAAGAAGGAATTCCCCTTGGGAATTTCCCCTTGAAGCAGACACGAGACAAAACCCTCAGGCATGCCTCCGACAAAGTGAAAGTAATTGATGCTCAGTGGGTTCAACACAACATGACAAAACACTGAACCATCTCATGACCCACTTCTATTGGCAAGGCATCCACAGAGATGTTCGCAGGTGGTGTGCAGCATGTCAGGAATGTCAGCTGGTGAATCTGTCGGCCACCTCGAAAGCACCGTTATGCCCTCTTCCATTAATTGAGGTCCGCTTTGAAAGAACTGGTATGGACCTCATTGGGCCACTGGAACGGTCTGCAAAAGGGCATTGCTTTGTGTTAATCCTGGTCAATTATGCTGAAGCCATGGAGAGAGGTGGTCTCAGTGGCTTTGGCAATGGCCATCCCAAAGAGGTAGGAGCTATATTGGGTATAAAAAGTCTACACACCCCTGTTAAAATGGCAGGTTTTTGTGAAGTAAAAGAATGACACGAAGATAAATCATGTCAGATCTTTTCCTATCTTCAATGTGAACTTGCAAAGTATACAAATAAAGTGAAAAGCAATCAAAAAATTTTTTGGGGAAAAAAGAAAAATAAAAACCTTACAATAACCTAGTTGCATAAGTGCGCACACCCCTAAACTAATACTTTGTTGAAGCACCATTTGATCGTATTACACCACTCAGTCTCTTTGGGTGAGAGTCTATCAGCATGGCACATTTTGACGTGGCAATACTTTCCCATTATTTCTTGCAAAAACATTCTAGATCCATCAAATTGTAAGGGTATCTCCTGTGCACAGCCCGCTTCAGGTCACCACACAGATTTTTAGTTGGATTCAGGTCTGGGCACTGGCTAGGCCAATCAAATACACTGATCTTCTTTTGGATGAACCATTCCTTTGTTGAGTTAGATGTATGCTTTGGGTCATTGCCGTGCTGAAAGGTGTAATTCATTTTCATATTCAGCTTACTAGTAGACACCTGAAGGTTTTGCACTACAATCGACTGCTGTTTGTAGCTATTCATGATTCCTTCTACCTTGATAAAAGCCCCAGTTCTGGCTGAAGAAAAGCTGCCCTAAAACATAATACTACCACCCCCATGCTGCAATGTGGGTATGGTGTTCTTTTGGTGATGAGCTTTTTTTTGCACCATCCATACCTTTTGGAATTATAGAATTATTATACCTTATGGAAATGGTCCCGTCAGACTGTAACACATTTCCCACATGGTTTGGGGTGATTTAGTTGAGCTCGGAAGTTTTTTTGTGAGAAAGGGCTTCTGTCTAGCCACCCAACCCAAGAATACGAGTGATTGTTGTCACGTGCAAAGAGTAATCAGTACTTGTCAGATATTTCTGCAGCTCCTTTAATGTTGCTGTAGGCCTATTGGCAGCCTCCCTGGTATTTTTTTTTCTCTTGTCCTTTTGTGAATTTTGGAGGGATGTCCTGTTCTCGGTAATGTCACTGTGGTACAGCATTTTCTCCACTTGCTGATATTGGCCTTCACGGTGTTCCATGGTATATCTAATGTTTTGGAAATTCTTTCATACCCCTCTCCTGATTGATACTTTTCGACAAGTGAGATACTGTACATGCTTTGTAAGCTGTTTGTGGACCATGGTTTCAACAGTCAGAGGAAACCGAAGAGAAGAAGTCAAGAAAATCCTACAGAAACAGCTGGTCTTTATTTGGAGTTAATCAAAATAATTTCATTGATATTAATAATAATTTCATGATTGACAGCTGTATGATAATTACTTTTGAACATGAGATTGCATGTGATTATTTCATTCTGAACACAACCACATCCCCAATTATAAAAGTGTGTGCACACTTATGCATCCATGTTAATGTAACTTTTTTATTTTTCTTATTTTTTCCTAAAATGTTTCTGATTGTTTTTTACTTAATTTTTATATGTTGAAATTTCACACTGAGGGTGGAAAAAATTCTGACCTATCAATAATTCTGACCTGATTTATCTTGGTTTCATTTTTTTACATCGCAAAAACCTGCCTTTTTAACAGAGCTATGTAGACTTTTTATATCCATTGTCGGACCAGAGGTGAATCGAAAATGGGTGGCTCAATCCAACCCAGTCCACTGTGGAGACCAACTCTCACTGTCCCAAATCACAGAGGTAGCCAAGTTGCAAACGAAATTTTCCAACGTGTTTTCACCTCTACCCAGACATATTAATCTCATATAAAGCTACACTGAGAGGCCCCCAGGGGTGGTGGTAGGCAGCCGCCCCTATCGTTTGCCCGAACACAAGAACAAGTGGTGCGGGAGGAGCTCACGGCCATGTGAGATGTGGGGTAATTGAGGAGTCCCACAGTGACTGGTCCGGTGGTCCGGTGGTCCGTTCAGACAGTTCAGTACGGTTCTCTGTGGACTTTATAAAAGTAAACACGGTATCTAAATTTGACGTGTCTCTAATGCGCCACATTGAAGAACTGCTTGATCGGTGAGGTGTGGCTTGCTTTTATTTGACAATGGATTTAGCAAAGGGATATTGGCAGATCCCCTTGACTCCCATATCTCGTGAGAAAATGGGCTTTTTGACTCTGTTTGGTTTACACCAATCTGTGACCCTTCCTTTTCAGTTGTTCAGAGCTCCAGCATCGTTCCAACGACTCAGGGAAAGAATCCTCCCTCCGCGCGCTGCCTATGCCGCCACCTATCTGGATGACATAATTATTTATAGTAATGGCTTCCACTTGGGTCATGGGCAGGTGCGCCCCCAAATTGATAAGAAAGCAGCAATTGCGGCCTGTGTACATCCCATGCTGTACATCAGCGACAAGTTCTCGGTGTGAGAGTAAGTACAGCACGATCGAGAAAAAGTGTCAAAGCCATCAAGTGTGCAGTCCTCACCACCCAACACTGTCTGTTGGGACGAGCTTTCTTTATGACATGGAATGTATTCCCACTTATAATCCCACTATCTGGTGTCACCCAAAAGAGGATGGGTTCTGTCATGAAGCAAACAGATGGACACAAGTACAGGTTTACTGGTTTTATTAAAGTTAATGTAACAAACAAAGAAAAGAGTTAGGCAATACTCAAACATGGTCAGGTGATTGGCAATCAGACATAAACTAGAAAAGACTAAATCAGGAAAGTAGCTATGGTCAAATCATTAATTAAGACAGACAGGTAACAAAGGATTGGAAACATCACAGACACAATATGGTGTGAGATTTCACAAAGTAACAGTGATAGTCTGGGTTATTTAAAGGAGTGTGACTGTAAACAGGTGAGTTCCATTACTATTGACTTGACTTGACACTTGAATTGACTTGACTTGATAGGTGCTTGACTGGAGATCATGTGATGATTATGTATAATGGGAGTTGTAGGCATGAGAGAGTTTCCCTTTGGCAATGGTGAGAGGCAAGGATGGACCTTCCGTAACATGCTGTTGTTCATTTAATGTCAGTGGTGGAAGGGGACCATCCCTGGTCACAAGGTTTGTAGGTGGGAATCTCAAAGGATTTATCTGTCCATGAATTATTTTTGCCATTGAACTGTCATGCTGCTTTGCTCATTTGAAACCACTTGTCAACAGGTGGTGCATCCAGGGGTGTGCTATTACAGGAAACAAGAGGTGGTTGATAGCCCAGTATGCACTGGAATAGTTTGAGCTGAATGGTTAAATGGTGCACAGAATCTTAGGTATATTCAGCCCAGAGGAGGAAACATAACGATCACCCACTCCTCTCATCTATCACCACTAAAATTTTCATTTGGCCTTTACAAGGGGGCAGATTAACACTACCACAGTAGGACTCATGAGTGTTAATAAACCTTGGTACCATAAGTCTTGTAGCATGGCTTCCCACCAACATTTAGAGGTGAGAAATTGATAGATCTTGATAACACCCAGGTAACCAGCAGCAATGGAGGTATAAGCCTAGGTTATCAGTGTTTCAAAAAGTTTTTGAAGGGACATAGCTTTTGTTTGGCAGGCATTGGGCAGGATCAGGGTGATATGGCAGTCAATATCCTAGCTTATGGCAACAATGAAGCATGTCTCGAGTAATATGGTGTCATTTGTAGTGGGTTTTGGATCTTCTGGGTATGTGATCAGGCTACTGCTGACCATTTTGGAACTTAGACAATATGAGATTGTGAAGAAGAGAGCCCATTGGGATTCAGTGTTCTAGGTACTCCTGATTCTAATTATCAGTGAAGACTATAAAGGGGTGTTCAGCCCCCTCAAGCCGAGGTGATCAATATTTCAGTGCTAGTTTCACTGCTAACAATTCCCTGATGCTAACATCAGAATGTCTTTCAGTGGGTGTGAGTTTTTTTTAAAAGTATTGGATATGGGGAAACATCTTTAATGGAGTTCTGTGGCATTAGGACAACATGGCTCCCATCCCCTCCTCAGAGGTCTCCACCTCTTCTGAATGGTAAGCCTGGATCAGGCTATTTTAGAATTGGGGCCAAGGCAAACGCATGTATTAATGAATCAGAATCTCTTTATTTTGCCATGTATGTTACACATACAAGGAATTTATCATGGTGTGTGCACACATGTATGATATGTAACTATATTAAACAGACCAGAAAAGTGCACAGACTATTAAAAATATTCAAAAAAAAGTAAACATTTACCTAAGCAAAATTTGAAAATATATACATGTAGGGTATGAGGAAACAGAAATAAAATAACTATTGTTTACAGTATGTTACAGAATCATATAAACATTGTACTGTAGGGCAGAGAGCCAGTAAGAGCCACAGTGAGAGAGGCAGAAAAAGGTTTGGTTCATAGTGCAAGGTTTCCACTGTGGAGCACCAATAGAGAAAAAGCTGTTGGTGTATCTTGTTCTGCTGGTTTGGTGGCTCTGAGTCTTCTTCCAGAGGGAAGTGACTGGAAGAGGTGATGTTCGGGTGAGAAAGATCAGCTATAATCTTGCCAGTGTGCTTTGTGACCTTGGTTGAAGGTTTAGTTGTTCCAGAGTAGTTTCTTTTATCTTCCTTTAAAGAGTGATGTGAGAGGGGTTACAATGACTTTTCAACATCTAGGAATGCTTATATGTTGGGAGTGTGCTATTCTGGTACTGCGTGGCCCTTGGCTGTTTCCATGACTAAAAGATGTAGCCCAAAAAGGTGACTTATGATCTGTGGAAATTGCATTTCTCCACATTGAAAAAGAGATTGTTTTGTATGTCTATCAAACACTCTTTTAATATGTTTGATGCGCTGGGTAGGAATTTCGAATATCAACGTAGGCAATCACGACTCAAGAATGTCTCTAAGTACATTGTTAATGTGTGCTGGAAGACAGAGAGAACACTGACCAATTCATATGGCATTACACAATATTCATAGTGACCTGAGGTTGTACTGAAAGCCATGTTCAATTCATCATCTAGTATTATTCAAAATAGATTGTAGGCACTTTGAAGACCAAGGCTGGTGTATGGAGTGCCTATTTTGATCTGTTTCCGAGCTAACAGCACCAGAGGCAGCTGGTATCCTATATTTTACTGTGATTGGGTCCTGGTCATTATAAACTATGCAGTCCCGCATTAGCTCTTCACCTGGCATTCAGAGATCATAATTTGGATGGTGTTTGAGCTCTCAAGAAACATGGAGACTATGATGATTGTAGGACAAGCCATGCAGTTCTCATGACAGTGAAGGCACCAAGTTTTGATCTCTTGTTCAGTCCATGGATTGAGTTGTGATGGTGGGTCCAGGGTAAACCAAGTAGTACAAGGGGATTTTTAGGTGATTCCATGATCAGAAAAGAGATCTCTGTGTGAAGAGTACTGGTCTGGAGGTACATCTCAGCAGTTTGGTGAGTTATGACCCCCTCACTCACTCAACCATGAAAGAGTTCATCTAGATGAGTGGCCAAGATGATGAGTGCATCTAGGGTTAACTCACTGTTGTGGCAAGCCAACTCTAACATGCCAAACTCTTATGTGTACACAGGTGCTGATACTGAACCTTCTTTTAGGGATGTTTGATATGTTTACCTGTTTCTTTGTCATCAGAAGGGTGATGGATTTTGTTGAGAAACAGGTTGATGAACCAGTCATATGACTGCACAATGTTACTCTCATTTATGCAGACAATAGTGGACGTTTAAAGTGCTTTCCCAGTAACCAGTGAAATGAGGTGGGCTTCTTTGTCTGGCTTGATGTCTTGGCTATATTCTATATCAAACAAGGAGTCCCCAATGAAGGCAAAATGTCAAAGAACACCAACACAAATTGCACAGCCCAGCTGAAGCTGAAACAGCTTCGGATGGGGAATAGGAAACATCTTCACATGGGGAATAGGACAATGCTGAATTCTCAGCTTTTCTTCACAAACTCCTAGTTCCAAAATGGATTATATTCCAAGGGGGGAAAGTATGCATGCACAAGTTCTTTGGATAAATTATGGGTCACTGACTTTTCAGTCACTCTTATTAATGGCCGAATAGTAGACCCAACATAAAGTGTTCAAATGACTGAGGAAGATGATCCAATGAACTTCAATTTAATTGGCAGACATTAAAACAATCAATCTTTCTGCTGCTGTCCATCTGTCTGCTGGTTCCACTTCACCACTCATTCACTTCAATTATATTTTAATAGAAAAAAGTCATATTTTTGCATGTCTTTTATTTACACCAACCCAGCACAATAGACTAATTTTTACTAACAATTTTTGTTCATATTTTTGCTTCTGCCTCAACTTAAGTTACATCAGTGTTTGCTCAGGAAATGTTAAGCATATTCAGACACAGGCACCTGTTAAGCACCTGCTTAAACTGATTATGAAAATTACTTGCATGTAGTTCATGCCTCTGAGGTTGCCATATACAACCTTTAGACCTTTAGACTATCAAACAACCTTTAGACCTAAACGCAAGCCCAAAAAAAATTAAAGAACAGAAAAGTTATACATGATTCTGACCTTGGATTTAAACCTATTTGTGTTGTGTGATATCAAGCAAGGAGCAGTATTAAGTCCAGTGTAAGACAGTTTAATGTAAGCATATGTAATGCAAATTACATATGGAATGCCATGTGAGGGCTATACTAAATATATAAATATGATGATTATATGATAGTATAGTCCCTTTGCCTGTTTATTTTTGGCTTGTTTTTTATTAGCACCTTAATTGGAGACATTCATTTACATTAACCCAGTACAATCTGCTGGTCTGTGAAGCATAGCCAGAGGGTCTGTGATTTTTTTAAAATTTATTATTAAGTTCTTATAGAACTTCACAATAAGTTATTCAAATGTCACTTTTCTTGAATTCATCAAAACCTTAAAAACTCAAAAACAAGTAGGCCTACAAATAATGTCAATTTAAATCTAATAATTTTAGGAATAAAAATGTCTGTGAAGCATGAATCATAAGAAGCATCTTGACTGTATTTTTGCTAAATGAAGACTTGTAATACGTATGGGCAGCCTGCAGAATTAGGACTTGGCAATATGGGCAAATGAAATGCATATGCAGAAGTTTTTTTCTGCAGTGTCCAGAGTGACTGTGTTCAATTATAGTGACTTTAAATTCAAAACAAGCGATGTCTGTCTTTTCCAACTTATGTCTTTTTTAGTTTCCCCTGACACTGTTGTGAATGCTG
This sequence comes from Pangasianodon gigas, assembly GCA_022758105.1. NCBI lineage: Eukaryota > Metazoa > Chordata > Actinopteri > Siluriformes > Pangasiidae > Pangasianodon > Pangasianodon gigas. The sequence goes on along the minus strand of CM040461.1, from coordinate 18,481,936 downwards.
AGATAGGAACTTTAGTGAGCTGCACTCTTTATTTTATGATCTGCCACACTGTCCAGAGCACCATTTACTACAATACTATCAATTTTCTCAGCTGAATGTCCACTAGCAGCAGTGCAAGATATGAAAATAAAATAAATGCTGTTTTCAAAGACTTCCAAAAACATTAGTGAACTCAACAGCATGAGATAAGATTTGGAACAAAATAAAGAAATAAACAAACATTAGCCATCAATAGCTTCAGTGGGGTAAATATCAAATTATTAGACACCTAGTGGTAAACTGTAAAGGCATGGTGGTATTGGGCTGTGGAGTGATAATCTATCCTTGCAGCTCTCATCATATCTCATGTCAGAGATATTGGTGCTTTTTTATGATTTTCTCTAGAGCATCGTGTAGATTAAATCACCAACAATTGTCTCATATTGCCAGAGCTCAGCATGCAGCAATAAAAGGCATCAACCCAAAAGAGAGCAATGCACATGACCATATGAATCGCTCAATGAGCCAAGCTTCACTGATTTATTATTGCTTCCTGATTTGCACCACCTATCAGTATCTTACAGTTGAAGAGACTTTTTTGAATGTATGAACCTGTTGTAATGTACAGAGAAGCTTCTATACCTCTGAAGGGAAAATAATATGCACTTTATCCAGAAAATGTTTGAAAGCGTAGCCCATTTTAATTGTTACTAATTTCTTAAAATATAAATAGATGCTTTATGAAAATGTAATATGGAACCACATTACATGAAAAAGTAATTTAACCCACCTTTGATGTAAACTATCTAAGCAACTATTTTTGTTTAGGACAAGAACACAATCAACAGACACTTATTTACACTAAGTAATTACAATATTACCACTGACTTTGTACATGTGTGATAAGATTAGAGGAAAAAGAGACAGTGGAAGTCTCTTTATTTCTGCTCTGTGGTGATTATGACCCACACATACTGCCGCTCTACCCCTCACTGCTCAATTCTGATGATCTTTTTTTAAAGGCTGCATGGGGTGCTATGGGGAAATCGTTCTGCCATTTTCTACTTCTGCTCCAAATAAACTGTGGTGTTCTCCATCCATCAGTTGATAATGCTGCACACTGACCTATAATAAATTCCCCCTACAGGAAGAGGTAACTGGACCTAAGCCAATCTTAATGAAAAAATGTCATCAGAGCTAGACCCTCGTCCTTTCCAGCAGTGTCCAGGACCTGCTCACCTTTTACACCATACACATGTCTATCCTACTATCCTCATCTTCCCCCCCAAATGTCTTGGTGTCTTCTCCCTTACTTTTTCTCTTGCAACCTCTACACTATTCCCCTACTCTCATTCATTCTCTCTCTCTTTCTCTCTCTCTCTCTCTCTCCATGGGTAAGCAGGTAATCATGAGCTGTCACTGAAAGGTGACCCATTAATGTGATGGATACGGTGTGAAAAACAAATGGTGTGAAACGTGTGGATTGCTGTCCTTACTGCACCTTGGCCTTTTGTTCTGTCATATCAATATCCACACAGGGCCTCATTACACCAGCGCACTACACAGTGAATGCTGTCCCAGGGTCAGGCACCCAGTGGCAAGCTCCCACTCATTACAGCTCTCCTTTTTCTCCTCCTTCTCCTCACCTTCTCATCTCTTTCCTAAAATTGTGGCTGATTTCTGTATGCCTGATTTTGTTTGTGGTTTTAGAAAGAAGAATTTTGGAATTCACTTGAAGTGATGTCCCTGACACAAGTGGATACAAAAGCTATCTTTTGTTAAGTGTTCTGTTTTCACATTGAATTCCAATAAGCAATAAAAGGGAATTTTGGAGATAGAGGTATAAACAAAAGCATATTTAATTTGTACATAAGGGAGAGAGTTGATAAAAGGAAGTTGCATGGCTGCTTTTATGATTAGTATATTGAGCCATATTCAGAGTTGGTGAATTAAACAAATCAGTATTTGCACAGGGAAAATGAAGAATATTCAGAGATGGGTTTAGCACCTGTTTAAGTTGATTTCTCAAATTCCTCATGTGTAGTTCATGCCTTGTGTAGTTCATGAGGTTGCCAGATTTTCCTGAGTATAAGCATCCAAGATGGGGTTTTAGACCACAGGGTAGAATAGGGATGATTCTGACCTTGGACTTGAGACTATTTGTCGTGTAATATCAGTTTGAGGGAGGAGTAGTATTAAGTCCAGTGCCACAATGTAACCGCAATATGTGATGCTAAAATTAATGGACGTTCATTCATTTGGGTGTTGTAAATACACTCAAAAATCTATGCAATTCCATTTGAGGCCAATATTAATAATATAAATATGACACAATTAATAGTGCAGTCCCTTTAAAGGGTTTTTGTGGCATGGAGGACATTGGAGACAGCATCTTAATTGGAGATGTTGCTTATCTCAAGGACTGATGTTTTAGTTTAAATTTATGAAGTTAATGGATAAACTTTACTTAAAATGAGTTGTAAGTAGTCAGAGAGTAGCTACAGTCGAGACCAGAAGTTTACATACTGTACACCAAAGCTAAAGACATTCAAACTCATTTTTTCACAACTCCAGACATTTCATGTTACCATACATTTCCAGTGTTAAGCCTCTTTATTTGCATAAGAGGTAATTTCAAAATAATAGTTAAGAGACAGATTTATTTCATTTATTTACTAAATCAGATTGTCAGTGGGTCTAACGTTTACATACACTTTGTTAGTATGTGGTGGCATTTCCTTTTAATTGCTTGAACTTGAATCAAATGCTTGTGGTAGACTTCCACAAGCTCACAATACTTTGCTGGAATTTTTGCTCATTCCTCCTGATAGAAATGGTGTAACTCAGTCAGGTTTTTAGGCCTCCTTACTCAGAGACACTTTTTCAGTTATAGGATTCAGGTCAGGGCTTGTGATGACTACTCCAATACTTTGTCATCATTAAGCCATTTTGTTACAAATTGCTTAGGGTCATTGTCCTGCTGGAAGACCCAGTTGTGACCAATTTTTAACTTTCTGGCTGATGTCTTGAAGTGTTGCTTCAGTAACTAAAGTTCTAGTTACCTCTAGATACATCTAGATAAACCTCCTTCCTTATGAAGTCATCTATTTTCTGAAGTGCACCAGTCTCTTTTCCAGCAAAGCACCCCCACAACATGATGCTTCACATTAGGGACGGTGTTCTACAGATTAAAAGCCTCACGCTTTTCTTCCAGAGAACACTACTCCAAAAGGCATCCTGGTGATCAACTGCTTGGTGATCAACTGTAAACTTTAGTTTGGCTTTTTTATGCTGGTCTTATAGTAGGAGTTTCCTTACAAGGCAGCAAGCAAGCATGGCCTTTCAGGCAATGTAGGATTCTCTTAAAAGTTGATGTACACACCAATTCCTTTGTTGTTGTCTTGGGGTTCATTTGAACCATTTGGACCAAAGGTTCATCATCCTTGGGAGTTCAGTTGTGCCTTCTTTTTGAACAGTGCAGTGTCTATGTGGTCCCAAGATTTTTATATTTTCATACAATTCTTGTACAGATGCTCATCGTAATTTCCGTTGCTTGCAAATTGCTCCTAAGGAGGAGCCAGACTTGTGGAGGTCCAGAGTTTTTTAGGTCTTGGCTGAATTGCTTTTCCCATGGTATAAAAGGCAAAAAGGCACTGGCCCTTAATAACTACATTTACACTATACTGTTTCTTTCTTTTTTATCAATAATATTGCACTATGGTTTTCATCTGCTGTATTTTTCACTTTCTTTTCTGCCGTATTTTCATTTTTTCAAAGAATGCTTTTGTTTTTTTTTGTCAAGACAGTGAGCAGAGGCCATCCATGCCGGATCCACACCGTCTAAAAACTAATATCAACTAATCTTCGACTAAGGTATGTTAAATAACATGTCAAACATTCAGCTTGTTCAGTGTGTTGAGTGCAGGATGTTTAGTAATTCTTCCTCTGTCATTAATAATAGCTTTATTTGTGCTAAGCGTATATTAGTTAACTCTCTGACGGAGAAGATTGCAGCATTAGAGATGTGCAGCTAGACTCTAGAGAGGGTTAGTGAGAGTGAGAGCAGCAAAGTTTTTGTAGGAGAAAGTCTGGATGCCTTAGGCAGAGATAGCAATACCCCAACTCCAGCATTAGAGCCCTCACAGCAAGGTGAATGGGTGACAACTCAGCGGTATAATCACAAAGCCAAAGCTAATGCTAAGGCTCACCCATGGGAGCACCACTCCTCTCCAATTCACGTGTCTAACAGGTTTGCTCTCCTCAGTGAGGCACCCACTGAGAAACCTGAAAGAGCTCTGGTTATAGGAGACTCTATCTTAAGGCACGTGAAATTAGTTAGGCCTTTAGGGGCACCAGCAACACTAGTTAGGTGTATACCAGGAGCCAGGGCGCTGGAAATAGCAGATAATCTTAGGGTCTTAGGCAAGCACAGGTTCTCAAAGATAGTTATTCATGTAGGAGCTAATGATATACACCTTCGTCAGTCAGAGGTTACTAAGAGTAACATTGTGGAGGTGTGTAAATTAGCGAAGACGATGTCCGATGTTGTAGTATGTTCTGGCCCCATCCCAACGCTGCGTGGCGATGTAGCTTACAGCAGGTTATGGTTGCTGGATGTCCAGGTAGTGCTAAAAAGCAATGTGGGCTTTATAGATAATTGGAGTAGTTTTGAGGGCAAGGCTGGCCTGTTAGTGCGGGACAGTATCCATCCCACTCTGGAAGGTGCTGCTCTCATTTCTCTCTGAGCACATAGTCTCAGCACAGGCCTAGATATTTGGTGACAATCCAGAGCCAAGGCCAGGGAGCAGACAAGCAGGCTAAACCATCTGCTAGCTGCACTGAGTCGTCACTCAGGTTCCAACATATTGAGACTGTGTCTGTTCCCCGAGCTAAACAAAAATGTAGAAATACTCAGACAGTTTGTTTTGGTAACCTAATTAACACACATCAAAATGCTTATTGTTAATGAAACTATTACTGATCAGGAGTTTAATGTACTGTGTTTAAGAGAAACATGGATTAAACCAAATGAGGATGTAGCATTAAATGAAGCTAGTCCATTCGGATACAGTTATATACATCAGCCCTGTCTAACTGGCAGAGGACGAAGTGTCTCAGTTATTTATAATGAAAATCTAGGCGTGACACAAAAACCTTGTCATAAATTCAATGCGTTTGAAGTTCTTTATACCAACTTAACATACGTAGCCGCAAAAAATAAGTCTACCCAGACAATTCCACTAATTATTATGTACAGACCCCCAGGGCCATATTCTGCATTCCATTGTGAATTTGCAGATTTCATCTCTAACCTGGTTGTTTCTTTAGACAAAGCATTAATTGTTGGAGACTGCATTATTCATTTTGATAACCCAGAAGACCCTCTGAGAACAGTGGATGATAGATTTTCCTGGGTTCACTTAGAATCAGGAAGAAGTTTGTGTTTGCGCTGCTGCCACAACCTCTGTACCAGCCAGGGAAGAGAGTGCCAAAGAAACACACAAAGTCAGTGTTTCAGTAGCAAAGCTCTTCAAAGTTTACTGAGGCAGACAGGGAGTATTTATAGTTATCTATATGCAATATCTGCAGAAACAAAGGAGTCAGACAAAGGTGTCAGCAGAGAACAGAAGTGGCGGTTGATATGTTTCACAGAGTGTACGTACTCTACACATGTTTATTAGAACAAAACAGAAGATGAACAAAAGATACCATGAGGTCAGCACAGAGTGTGCCGACATATATTCATAATATATCAATGCTTTCTTAGGTCCCAACGGGACCTGTGCACGCTCCTAAGGAGCATCAGAAACGGTCTCACTGCCCACTGGGCCGTCCCACAGCCCCAACCTCAAAAGACAGTCACCTTTTAAGGCCACATATGCTAGAGGTCAGAGGGTAGTCGTGCCCAGCAATAAGCAAGACCTACTTCATCTTGTTGAGTGGAACTGCTACGCAAGTGTTGTTAACTAGTGTACCTACGGATCACCTAAAACACGTAGAAATACACTGAAAGATACATGGTAACAACAAAAAGGTCAAAATGACTGTCACAACAATTGGTATAACGGAATGCAAAATCCAACAGCCCCAACCGCCCCAAAGAGAGGACAACCATGCGAACCATGAGTCATCAGCCAGTGGTAGAGTGACTATAGCTTCTCTCATATGGTGAATGATATGGTGAGAGTTATCAGGAATAAAGAAACAACATGAGGTGTTAAGTATTTTACAGACACCTCCACGCTCTGCAGTCAGGAGATCTAATACAAGCCTATTCTGACCAACAACAACTCTAATAACCTTCAGTTCATCATTGATTAGTTTCAGAGCCTGTTCAGTGTCATTGGATAGAGATAACAGGATATAAGTTAGGCCATTTATTTTATTCAAGGCTACTGTGGTTCCTCCGTCAAGGAATAGTGACCAGCCAATATTAGCCCCTGGAATAGTCCAGGGGTCACCTAGGGTATAACCCTCAAAGTGCCGGGGGACGCTGCGCTTAAGGCGGTGCTGAGACAAAAAGAGAACAAGGGTTAGTGATGTGCCATGGGCTGTGTGTATGAACAGAAACACTAGGGACAATAAAGGCAGGATAACAGCACCCCGTCCAGTTCCAGTGGCAAGGTATGCTAGTGTAGGCCTTATTGCCGCATACCCACAAGACGGTATTGGTTGAGGTCATAAAACCTAAGGGACATTTATCAAATGGTGTGAGAAGACCATCAGTAGAAGAAGGAAAACCCTAATCATTAATAAAGCGGGACGGGTCCAAGCCCTCTTCCGGGGCTATCACATCTACACAAGTTTTGCACTCAGAGTTGCCAAGGGATAACTGGTTACTACCGTTAGAACAGAGACATGTGTCGCCCAGCCTTTCTGGGACAATGAATACCTGAGAATTGTCCGATAGCACATCAGGTGCAATTTCCCCCAGGGAGATCATGACATGCATTCAGGCCAAAGTTACAGCCAGGCACTTGGTCAGTCATGTTATGACCAGACGATAGGAGGGGAAATGAGACAGGAAGAGCTGTTCTTGCTGACCTCTGCTGCGGTATTATTGTCTAAGGGAAACGACGACCACTGAGTACCAATATGATGGCAGACCCAACACGATGCATTATGATCAGACAAATTGCGAACGATTTCTAAAGAAAAGATGCAGGCCAAATTTCCACCACACTGCTCCTGAGGCGTAAGACTACATACACAGGAGCATAAGGCCCCTACTATGAGTATAATAAACATATTTGCTGAATTACTTATTTTCTTAAGCAAAGGTTGGGTTAGTTTATCAGGATTACAACATGAGCAAGTTCTAGAATGACCAAAGAGTCTACAAAACCAGTGTCTAGGAACATTAGCAGTTCTGGTTCCTGTCAGATTATCAGACATGTGTCAAAGCTAATACATAAGTTTGCTATATGTGTATGTAAAAAGGTGAGATGAGATGAGGCCCCCTAAGGGCTGCTTGATTGCGGGTGTTCTCCTGTCTTAGATGTCACTGGAACAGGGCACCGTTTCAACCAGCTGGCGTGGATCCACTGGGGTTGCGAGTCGGTGAGGATGGCAGTGCGTGTGACAGCTACCACTCTAGTGGGAGGGCCAAAGGCTGCTTCCCCCACTTTGCTGGGATTGAGATTTTTACCAATATAGCATCACCTGGGAGAAAAGGGTGAGTTGGCTTATCTGTTGGTAGAGGGAGAGAGGCAGAGACATTACACAATGTTCAATTTCTCAAGTGATTGAGTGTAATTGCCGACAATCACCTCCAGGTCCCCTGAAAAGGAAACACCAGGATTGCCTTTAGTCCAAGGGGTTGGAAATGGCCAGCCCAGTTTCGGCTGTTCATTTGTAATAACGCTTGGTGAGTCTGTCTTTACTGGTTCTATTCTTTCTTTCTACTATCCCTGAACTCTGGGGATGGAAGGGAATGTGATAGTTCCAGTCAATGTTGAGATATTTACAGAGTTTCTGAGTCACTCTGGATGTGAAAGTCATACTGTTATCGCTATTAATTGATTGTGGGATACCATACCTACGTATAATTTCCTTTGCCAAGATTTTAACTACAGTGCTCGCATTCCCTTTTGCACAGGTGAAGGCTTCAACCCATTTTGAGAACTTATCAACAATAACCATTAGATATTTTAGATTTCTTACAGGTGGCGTGTGTGAAGTCAATCTGTAGAGTTTGAAAAGGAGCTTGTGTAGGAGATAAAGCATTGTTTTTGGCAGTTTTACCCTGAACGTTAGCCCTAGTACAAATTAAACATGCATCGAGTAGTAATTTAGCAGTTTTAGCAACATTGAGCATACAAAATTATTTGTTGATGTTATTAATCACCCCCCTTCGTGCGACATGTGAAATACCATGAAAATGGTGCACGAGAAATGGCAAGACAGAGCAGGGGAGCGCAATGCGGCCTTAAGGGCAATGAATGAGTCTGTTCTGAGTCAGATGACCAAAATGAAAGATCCTGTTTGGTGGCCTGTGTTTGTAAAAAAGATATGTCAATATCTAATGGAGTCAAAATGTGAATCTCCTGAGTCGTGACCCTTGACCTTAACAATAGTTAGATGTTTAGGTAACATTGAGGCCTCTAAAAGGTCAGAAACCAGTGTGGCATGTAAAATGGGCTTACCATCAGCAGCTTTAAATCCGTGTGCGTGCCAAATCTTACCAAAATCGTGAGCTACACCAAAAGCATATCGCAAATCAGTGTAAATAGTTACCATTTGATCTTAAAACAGACAGCTTGCCTTTGTCAGAGCTACAAGCTCAGCAGCTTGAGCTGAAAGGAGAGGGATCGAATGAGCTTCGTGTACAACGTTATGCAAAGAGCAGACTGCGTAACCACATAAAGTGGTATTGTCATTGGGTTTAGAACATGAGCCATCTACAAACATGTACACACTGCCCTCCAATGGGTTTTGTGAAAGATCTGTGCGCAAAGATGATGATTCGGAAATCTTAGTAAGGCAGTCGTGCTCCAACCAGCCGTCGGTGGGCTGTTGCTCCCGAACAGGAGTACAAGAGGTGGTGGAGCAGAACAGCAGGGCTATTTTGGGCTGTTACTGGTTTAATAGTGAGATTCTGTGTGGCATAGAGGGTGGCTTCATAACCTGAGCGACGCTGTGCGGTCAGATGTTCTGTCTGAATGTTATTAAGAATGGTGACTACCTGATGCGGTGCATGCAGTGTGAGTGGGTGTGAAAGGACAACTCTTTCAGCATCTGAGACCAGAAGAGCAGATGCAGCAACTGAACGCAAACATGCGGGCATACCTTGGACCACAGAGTTGAGAGATTTAGAAAGGTAGGCAACTGGACAATAACCACCGCCATGCTCTTGGGCCAAGACTCCCATGGCCATGCCCCCGTCCTTGGTGACATAGAGACGAAACGGAACGTTGAAGTCAGGTAGACCTCGGGCTGGAGCAGAGCTCAGAGATTATTTGAGATAACAGAAAGAGTTCATAATTTCTTTAGTCCATTCAATATCATCAGGCAAGTCTTTGAGGCAGCACTGGCACAACACCTTGTCGTGATGTGAACAGTCAGGTATGTACTGGTGGCAGTAATTAATCAGTCCCAGAAAACTGAGCATACCTTTCTTTGTTTTGGGCGGATGGACCTCCAGTATGACTCTCAGATGATCAGATGAGAGTTTGCACTGACCTTGAGAGATGAGAAACCCCAGTTACTGCACCAGAGGCTGACAGAATTGGAGTTTAGAGAGCACTGCCTTGAAACCACACTGGGCCAGGTATGTGAGCAGGACAAGGGAGCCTCTTCTACAGCAATTTGCATCTTTCCCCAAAACTCGTCTGCGTATTCCAGGAGACAACAGCCCTCTGGTAGAATGAGTGACGACAACGAGGAATGCACCATGCATGAGAACACAGCTGGTGAGTAGATGAACCCTTGAGGGAGGAGTGTCCAGGTATACTGACGTTGCTTGAATGTAAAGGCAAAGATTGGCTGCATCTGCTCACTGACAGGGATATTGAAAAAGGCACTGCGGAGGTCAGCAACAGTAAAATGGTCATGATCATGTGGAATGGCCGATAATAGATGAGACATCAGGCACAATTGGGCTAATAGGTATCACTAGATCATTAATGCGGCGCAAGTCTTGCGTAAAGCACCAGCCCTTACCATTAGGTTTCTTTACTGGGTTGACAGGGGTGTTGTAGGGCGAGCAAGTGGGATTAAAAACACCCTGCTCGAGCAGCGAGTCAATGACAGTTTGAATACTCTCCTCCTTCTCCACAGAAAGAGGATATTGTTTACAATACACAGGGGTTGATGAATGGAGGTTAGCAAAATACGGTGGTACCTGTACATGGCCTACTTCGATGGAATGTGCAGCCCACAGTTTGGATGGAACCTCAGAAAGCTCAATGGGTATGATGAGGTCGCCGCAGGCCTCAGACACACACACGATGACAAACAGAGATTAGGTGGAGTACTGAGAACAAGACATCCTCCTTCAAAAGATAAACAACAGTTCAACTTAGCCAAAACATCATGACCCAGCAGATTGAATGACGAGGAAGGAATGACAGCTAATCTGTGATAAAAGAGAATTTGTGGATCATCTGGACTAGTAGTTTTGAGTGAGAATGTTTTAGGGCAGGTGACCGGAACCCCATCTATTCCCATAGAGTTAATACATGAATTTGATACAGGCCCATTGTACTGTTTTCCGATGGAGGTGCACGTGGCACCCATGTCAACCATAAAACACCTTCAACACATAGATTTACAATTGGTAAAGAATTTGAATCGGAACTCAGTTCAAGGGACAACATAGAAAGGGTTCCTTCACTCTGTGGGCAGCCCTAGTGCTGCTGTTGAAAATGCCACTGGGGAGGAGCGCTACCTTGAGAGCTCTGCACCTCTCCTTGTGTGTGTGCGCGAGTTAGATTTCTAGTCACACCATTTTTAAGGTCATTGTTTCTTTCTACACTCCTTTTCCCAGTGCCCGGGAATGTTACAGTAACGACACTTACCAGGCTTCTTGCATGGGCGGGGGCACTGGTGTTGCGGACCATTAGGGACGAAAGCCATCATGGGTTTGGCATTTTTGTGAGTATTATCAAATGCACCATTCTAGTTTCTTGACTCTAGTTGCAAATGCAGCAATTGTCATAGTTTATAAATTCTGTTTGGTGACTCTAATGAGCTGTGCAATATCATGGTGCATGTTGTTGACACAGGTATTGATGAACAGCTGCTAGTATGTGTTAGAAATGGGTAGACACAAACTGCCCTGCCATTCTTCCCTAAAACGAATCACAAAGGCGCTAGGGGTCTCATTACGCCCTGTTTAGCATTGCCCATATGTGAGATGTCTTGTTGATTCTGTGTTCTTTCATTTAGGAATTTTAAAAGCTCATCATAAAACTTGAGCAAATGATCGCATGTGGACCAATCGTAGAGGGTGTCATCTTCCCGTCAATGTGTACCATCATGAGCAAAATTCAAAGTTGGAATTTTGTCAATTAATAATTCTTCAGTAACATCATTTCCGAGCAGCTTTAGGAGGATGCTAAATCAGGAAATCAGGGCCAGTTAGTTGGGCATAACGTGTGTGTTGCTTCTGTGAATCCACAAAATGGCCAGGATTGCTGATAGGAGGCAGAGTATCACAGATGGCTTTAATTTCCATCATACTTGGGGAAGTAATGGTGAAAGATTTGCCGACCTGTACAAAAGAGGCGGCTGCGTTAAGCTCGGAAAGGCTAGGTTGAGTCTCTTCCTCAGAGGCGGTTGCGCCTTGAGGCAGAGGAGTGTCTTTGATGACTACAGAGATGCTTCCTGATTTAGATTCAGACTGTGTAGCAGCCAGCATATGTCTAACTTACTTATACGGTGGTTCCGTACCATCTACTGGCTGTGTGGGCGGAGCATAAGGCGGTGGTGTCTGGGCCATGGGAGAGGTCAGTGTGATGGCGGGACAGGCTGAAAGTACTTTTCTGTTAAGTTTCGAATCAGTGGACTTTTTATTTTTATTTTTAGATTTCTGGTGTTCCTTATCCCAAATTGGTTTCATTTCGAGCCATTTCTTTAATGCATCAGTCATATAATTATAGTCCCATTGAGGGTCGCTGTATCCATCGAAGACGAGAACTATAGCTGAGTTTAAATCATCGTCTTCAAAAGACCCTTCTCTAGGATAGGGATGCCATTGTTTCTCCTCCTCGGTCCATCCTGCCAAATTATCGATGAAAGCTTGGATGAAAATACCATAACCATGATTATACATCCAATCATTGGGAGTTTGCTTAGACTGGCCACTTCTACCCATTGTTACAATGCACAAAGACACAAAGACAATAAGGGCAGAGGAGCTTGGGCAGCGCGAACTGTAGACTATGTAGGTGCGCACAACCTCCCAGCAAAGTGGGGATAACCCTCTCACTACAACTTAGCAAGGAACACAACCTCCCGGCAGTGCGGGGACAACTCTCTCACTACAACTTAGCGAGGATCACAATCAACTCCTTTCAGTTATTCCTTACATCATTCATGTGCCAATAATTCTAAACAGAATTACCCTGACAGATACACTGCAGGTTAAAATTATGAATTGTTAAAAATCCTAACTGAGATAACATGAGATAACCACATGGAGGTAGGTCTACGTAACAAAGAAAATTCTTACCTCCACCTAGTTATCCCAGACGAGCCCCCAGAGAGCTGATAGATTTTCCTGGGTTCACGTAGAATCAGGAAGAAGTCTGTGTTTGCACTGCTGCCACAACCACTGTACTGGCCAAAGAAACACACAAAGTCAGCATTTGAATAGCAAAGCTCTTCAAAGTTTACTGAGACAGACAGGGAGTATTTATAGTATCTATATGCAATATCTGCAGAAACAAAGGCGTCAGCAGAGAACAGAAGTGGCAGTTGATGTATTTCACTGAGTGTATGTACTCTAAACATGTTTATTAGAACAAAATAGAAGAAGAACAAAAGATATCACGAGGTCAGCACAGAGCGTGCCAACATATATTCATAATATATCAGCGGTTGTGTCATTCATTAGGAGTTAATCACGTAATGGGACCCACTCATAGGAGTGGCCACACTCTTGATTTAATACTAACATTCGGATTAAATATAGAAAATATAGTCACATTTACGCAGTTTGAAGCTATCTCTGATCATTATCTCGTCTCATTTAAAATGTGTTTTAATCATAATATGTGCACCTTGCTATGCTACCGTGTCAAACGTACATTCAAGTCAGCAACTACACAGATTTTATCAGTAATCTCCCTGAGTTACCAACCATGATTGGATCACCATCTGATCCGGAAGAACTTGACCAGGCAACTGAATGCATAGAGTGTTCTGCTACATGCTAGATAAGGTGGCCCTACCTAAAAGAAAAATAATTAAAGATAAAAAGCTAGCACCCTGGTATAACAATCACACATGCACCCTAATAAAGATTACTCAAAAATTAGAATGTAAATGGCATCAAACTAAACTGGTAGTATTTCAAACAGCATGGAAGGAGAGCTTTCTGAGCTAGAGAAAAGCTCTTAGTGCTACTAGGTTAATGTATCTCTCCACCTTAATTGAAGATAACAAAAATGATCCTAAATACTTATTTAATATTGTAGCAGAATTGACTAGGAATAAGACCACAGTAGAAACATGCACACAATCATTATATAGCAGTGATGACTTCATGAATTTTTTTCAATGGTAAAATTGAAAATATCAGGCAAAAAATTCAGACTATTAATTTAAAACCAGACAGTTTTATAACTAACCCTATAGATAATAATAAAATGATATCAGATCACCGATTAGAATGTTTTACTCCCCTTCGAGACACCAAACTAATTTCACTAATTTCCTCATCAAAATCATCAACCTGTATACTAGATCCCTTACCTACATGTTTCCTCAAACAGATAATTCCAGAAGCAATTGAAACTCTTCTAAAAATAATCAGTTCTTCCCTTAGCACTGGCTATGTACCTATTTCTTTTAAACTAGCAGTTATCAAACCCCTGATTAAACAACCTTGATGCCTGTCAATTGTCCAACTATAGGCCAATATCAAACCCTCTCCTTTATCTCCAAGATCCTAGAAAATGTTGTAGCACAGCAGTTATGCTTATACCTACATAGGAATAACATTCATGAAATGTATCAGTCAGGATTTAGGCCTCATCATAGCACAGAGACAGTGCTGGTTAAAGTGGTAAATGACCTACTACTGGCCTCTGATCAGAGTTGTGTCACCTTGCTTGTGTTGCTTGACCTTAGTGCAGCTTTTAATACCATTGATCATGCTATTCTCCTCGATAGACTAGAAAATGTTGTTGGTGTTAATGGAACGGCCCTCTCCTGGCTCAAGTCTTATTTGACTGATCGTTATCAGTTTGTAGATGTAAATGTGACTTCTCTATGCATACTAAGGTAAAGTTTGGTGTTCCGCAAGGCTCTGTTTTAGGCGCACTGCTCTTTTCTTTATATATGCTATCTCTGGGCAAAATTATTCATAAACATGGTATTAGCTTCCACTGTTATGCTGATGACACACAGTTGTATGTTTCAGCAAAGCCAGTTGACAGACACTAGCTTAATAAAATTGAGGAATGTGTAAAGGACATTAGACACTGGATGCTTATTAACTCCCTTTTACTTAATTCTGACAAGAGAGACGTACTTGTACTAGGACCACATGCAGCTAGAAGTAAGCTTTCTGATTACATAATAACTCTGGATGGCCTTTCTGTTTCATCATGTGCAGCAGTAAAAGACCTTGGTGTGAATATTGACTCCAGTCTTTCATTTGAAGCTCATGTAGATAATATTACTAGGATAGCTTTCTTTCATCTCAGAAATATTGCTAAAATAAGAAATATAATGCCAATACACAATGCAGAAAAATTAGTTCATGCTTTTGCTACCTCTAGGTTGGATTACTCTAATGGCTTGCTGTCAGGATGTTCCAGTAGATGCATAAACAAGCTCCATTTAGTCCAGAATGCAGCAGCAAGAGTCCTTACTAGAACCAGAAGATATAACCACATCACCCCTATCTTTTCCACACTGGCTCTCAATCAAATTTTGTATTGATTATAAAATACTACTATTGCCCTATAAAGCACTGAATGGTCTTGTGCAGTACCTGAGCGAACTTTAAGTCTTTTATAATCCACCACGCCTACTTCGATCAAAAGGTGCAGGCTATTTGTTAGTACCTCAAATAGTGAAGGCTGCAGCAGGGGGTAAAGCTTTCTCTTACAAAGCCCCATAGTTATGGAACAGCCTTCCAGTTTGTGTTCGGGGCTCAGACACAGACTCAGTGATTAAGTCTAGGCTGAAACCACATTTGTTTAGTCAAGCCTTTTGTGAATAGTTTTTTTCTTAGGTAAAGGAAGGGTTTACAGGTATAGAGTGTTGTGGTGAACTGGGATGTTTGGATGCTGTTGCCCCCCCACTCTCACGCATTCACTCAGGTTTGTTGACAGTGGAGTGGCAGGCCGCTTTATGTCCCAGGGCGCCCTCATGTCTGTGTTACCTTCTGGCTCTTCCTTTTAGTTATGCTGTCACAGATAGTCTTGCTGGAGTCCCTGCTTACACTATCATTGTCCTTAACCATTACGGGACGAAAGCTTACCTAAAAATCTCTCCCTCTCTCTCCCTCTGTCTCTCTGTCTCTCTCTGTCGAGCTATACATGCTACTCCTGAGATACCAGTGATCCTGTTCCGTTCTGCTCTCTGGACCTGCCTGATCCATCCTGATGCCCTGCTTCTGGTTGGAGTTTTCATCAGTTGAGTTCGCTTGTTTATATATAATAACAGGCAGGGCAGAGTGAGCACCACTGATGTTCATGCTTGTCTTTTTATGTTTTTTGCTACATAGGTATGTTACTATGTATTTAAGGAACCCTTTATTGTTTGCTGTTGTTTTGAATGCATTGTACATGTGTATTTTGTATGGAAAAATTTAATTTTTGTGAATTATTATTATTATTATAATTATTACACTGCCTGGCCAAAAAAAAGGTCACTGTTTGGGTTTAAATAAGCAAATACTTAAGAGCCTATGATTGGATCATTACTGCAGTGATTAATATGTTTCAGCTGGCATCAATTCTTTTAACCTTAACTGATGCAGTGTGTAGCTTCTCATTTCTTAAACAACCATGGCAGATTATGTATCCCATGGTCGTGGAAAAGATGTTACTGAAGGGGAAAATTGTTGGCCTGCATCAAGCAAAGAAAACAACTAAGGAGATTGCTGAAATCACTGGAACTGGGTTATGAAATGTCCAGTGCATTATTAAAGCCTGGAAGGATATTGGTGAACCGTCACCTTTACAGCAGAAATGTAGTCAGAAAAAAATCTTGAATGATCGTGATCGGTGATCTTTAAAACACTTGGTGATGTCACATCGTAAAAAAATCGACAGGAGAACTCACGGCTATGTTTAATAGTGAATGTAAGAGCATTTCCACATGCATAATGTGATGAGAACTTACAGGATTGGGACTAAACAGCTGTGTGGCCACAAGAAAGCCATTTGTTAGTGAGGCTAATTGGAAAAAAATTACTTCAATTTGCTAGGGAGCATAAAGACTGGACTGTGGAGCAATGGAAAAAGGTCAAGTGGTCTGATAAAATCAGATTTACCCTATTCCAAAGCAATGGGCGTGTCAGGGTAAGAAGGGAAATGCATGAAGTGATTCACCCGTCATGCATAGTGCCTACTGTACAAGCCTCTGGAGGCAGTGTTATGATCTGGGGTTGCATCAACTGGTCAGGTCTAGGCTCAGCCTCATTGTGCGGCAATAAAATGAAGTCAGCT
>CM040461.1:18399406-18455184 GCA_022758105.1 Pangasianodon gigas | reverse complement strand
TCTGGAATAGGTAGTCTATTTGCTGACATAGCTTCTGCCAAAACTTTCACTAGCTCAGCTGTACTCTCATGAATGACATCAGAGTCTCTCTGTGGGTGTGAGTAGTGCTCTGTTATCTCTTCCTGTGCAGGATGAATGTTATGAGTAACAGACTTTACTGAAAAGTAGTCTTCATCATAAACTTGGAGCTTGGCTTTAGCGGCATTGAGTCTTTTCAGGTTTTCCAGACGTTCTATTTCTCTTTTCAAATCTTCAACTGACCTTTTTCTTGCAGCACTTTCTTCTTGTTGTTTCTTTAAAACAGCTGCTTTCTCTTGTTGTCTTTTAATCTTGCGTTCAGTTTCCTCCTTTTCCTCTTGGAGGCGTTGTGACAGTGCAATTATTTCTTGTTCTGCAGTTATGCGCTTGTCTTCTTCCTCAAGCACTAGAATCTTCTCTCTGTGTCTCTCTTGTTCTGACATTATTTTCAGTACAGCCTTTGTAGCTTCATACTCTGCAGCAGCTTCTTGTCTTTTTACAGAGGATGCTTTGGACATTACTGTATCAGCTGAGAGT
This sequence comes from Pangasianodon gigas, assembly GCA_022758105.1. Classification (NCBI taxonomy): domain Eukaryota; kingdom Metazoa; phylum Chordata; class Actinopteri; order Siluriformes; family Pangasiidae; genus Pangasianodon; species Pangasianodon gigas. The sequence goes on along the minus strand of CM040461.1, from coordinate 18,454,629 downwards.
GACACACTTGTGGTAGAGGCTGCAAATATTGAGCCAGCATCAGGCCATATAATCTCTTCTTCCTTTGCTCCTTCAGTGTGAGATTTGGTGTTCTGCAGAACAATCTTAGTCACTGATGTGCACTTGTCTAACCTGGAACGCATTTCATGAGGTGGACTATCAATGGAGCGATATTCCTCATAAACAAGGTTCAGTTTGTCCAGTTCTCTTTGAATAATGCTCGTGTGTCCTTGAAGAACATCATCTGGATCCTTCTTGAGTACAGATTTTTTAGCAACTTTGCTCAGTGCCTTCCATCTGTCATAAATGCTGTCAAAGCGAAGTTGCAGTCCTTGTAACTTATCTTTGTGGAATTCTTTTCCCTTTTCTGACAGTGTGCAAGGCCTTTCACTTCTGCGAGGCTTCGTCTGCACTGTTGGTTCTAAACAAGTTTCATCTGCTGGCTCTGTATCTGCTACCTCATCTGCAGCAGGTCCTTCATTATCAGTTTCACTTATTTCAAACATGTTTAATCTTCTTGATACTTTATGAACTTACTACTTGTGGTTTTGAAACTTGTAAACTTGACGTGAGTGAACTTGAGCTTGATTTGCATGAATTCCCCTTTTATTACCTTATTGTGCAGTTGTTGTCTGGCTTAACACAGTTCCTTGTAGTTTCTCCTTATTTTGTCCCCTTTTCAAACATAAACTTTAATGTCTGGCTTCTTGGACGTCTTCATGAGGAGGAAACCGTTGAACATGTGTGTCCATTAACATTTGCAGGACCGAGATCTTGTTGTAATGACGCGAAGTCACCACCAGGAGGCCGAGAATCATGCAGGTCCGAGTTCGACTATCACACCACCTCCTCGCTTAGTCAATAAAGAGTTCTTTCACTGATGGCTTAATTAATCTTTATTGTGGCTTGATGCCACCTTCGCCACCAACGCCACTCTGACCACCGTCGAACTGAAATTAACACAAATTACAATCAGAATAGTACAATATGAAACACAAAATAAAGACATAAAAATTACAAATAAAAACATACCTCGCTGGATGACCAACACCTTGGAGGTAGAATGATGTTTAAAAAAACACATTTATTCCCTTTCTTTACTTTGTTTCCTTTTGTTTTAACCTTAATTGCTTGATTTGCCGACACGCCACACTTCTGTCTTTCAACCAGGCGTGCGTCTCTAACAAGGGTCCATCAGAACGAACAAAAAAAAAACAACAGTTCCTACCAGATGACTACCAAAATAAAAGCACTAAATTTCTCTTAAGCACCTATTATTACCTATCATTCAATATTATTTAAATAAAAGGTAAATCAAAATTATGGCAGTAAAATTGGCAAACAATGTCTTCATGGACCTCGCTTTGTGCACAGGGGCATTGTCATGCTGAAACATATTTGGGCCCCTTAGTTCCAGTGAAGGGGAATTGTAATTCTACAGTGTACAAAGACATCTTATACAATTGTGTGCTTCAAGTTTTGTTGCAACAGTTTGGGGGAAGGCCCACATATGGGTGTGATGGTCAGGTGTCCGCAAACTTTTCACCATATAGTGTAGAATAACTGTGGTTCTATCTGATATGCAAAAGGGATGTAATAAGCAATGAACAAACACAACTGATTGTTAGCATAGATCTGAAAGATGAATTACACAATTAGTTGCTGGGATACAGAAGAATTCTTACCCTTCATGCCCTTCCCCTTTTGCTTCGGCACCCAGGTTAAGTAGGTAATTCTAAGCTGAAAATGCCCCACCCTAGTATTCAAACAGCAACCAACACCCACCTCCCAACAATGAGGAAATTCCAAGAGCACAGAACTAACAGACTGCCAAGATGAGTTTTAAAAGAATATACACATTTGTTTGATTATCACAATTGCTAAAAGAGCTTAACAATAGATAAATATGCAAAATTGTTAAAAGAGAAAAAAAAATTAAAATGCTAATAAAAAAAGATCAGCAGCCTTGCAATAGCTGAGCCCATGTTCTTTGTCAAAAATTATTAAAATATATGTCAGGGAAACAGAACTTTTAAAAAAAAAAAAGATGGTAGTGACGTGGCTGATGGGAAATGCAGTTCTCCAGTGAGGATTCAGCAAACACAGTGCCTGGCACTTTGGTGCACAGAACAAAGAATCAGCAACAAGAAAATACTACCTTAATGAGCATTCATATGCTCCTTCATCAAGAGTTAGTGTGCACTGGTATGATTCTGATAAACTGGCCCTGTCATCGCATCCTCAGGCGTGGATAGCCCCTTCTGCCTTTCCTTGCCGCCTGACAAAAAACACTCATTGGCAGCTATACATGCACAAACTACACCACCAAGTCTTCTACCTTCACTGTTTTGTTGACTGAAAGTCCCTTAAGGAGTACTTGGCTTGCCATGTCTCATTTCAGACTCAATGGTTCAACTGCATTGGCCTTTGACCTAGCAGACCCAGGATTTCCTATAGAGACCTTGTCTCTGAGCGGTCCATCTGGCTAGAAGTTCTGGGTTCTAGGGTGTTGATGGGCTCATGAATTGCTGGAGGACCAACTATTCCACAGAATCCGTAAAACACAAGTGGCCATCACCCTTGCTGGGGGCTTCCACCTGCAAGGGTCTCACTTTCTTGAACTCTCTCTTCTCTTTGGGCCTGGTGAAAAGTTACTGGACAAGCAAGCAAGTTATTTTGTTGTTCTGGGCATGTAGGCTCATCTTTACCTTCATGGCAGAACAGGTACAGTGGTGGTGTTGCACCCAGATGTTAAGACTACAGGGCTTGGTATTAGGGCCCATGTTGTGTATCCAGTGAACAGCCAATCTTGCATGATGCCCAAACACTACATACACCACATAATGTGGGGTCAGGCTGGTTGTATTATGGGTGGTCTTATGGTAGTCTTGGAGGAGAGTGCATGATTTGGCTGGCAGTTGGGACTGTGACTCTATGGTGAGGTTTTACAAGAGCTCCAGGAGGATCCCCAAGAGGCTTCAGGGAGGTTGAACCCCTGATTGAACGTCTCTCATTCTCCATTTCCCTGTGGGTGGCATGCAGTTGTGCACTTCCTCCAAAGGCCCCACCCCTATCAGTCAAAATGTACTCTGAGCAGCCAAACACCTGGAAAAGATTACTCCAGACTTCCCATGCTGTAGTGGGAGCTTTCTGGTCTTTAGTAGGCACTGCTCAATTGTATTTAGAAAACAGGTCTATTTAAACACTTGATCTAGGTCACACAGGTGGCTATCAAAGTCAGATGAGTACACAATTACAATATTCAAGTACATGAGCAGGGACTCAGAGGATCGACCCCACTAAGCAATGCTGCATGAGTCATTGGAATGTTGTGGGTGCTTTGCAGAGACCAAAGGGCATCCTTTTGAATTCATATATACCCAGAGGGGTGGTAAAATCCATCTTCTCTCTGTCACAGGGATCCAGTTCCATCCATCGGGCAGGTCCAGGATTGTGGACCACTGGGCTTTTTTGAGGCTGGAGCAGGTCAGCATCCTTTGTGGGTCATGGAGTTCAGCCTCCTGTAATCTACACAAAACATCCATGTCCTTCTTCTTTACCAGCACATTGGGTGCAGCGCATGGCTGGAGATCTCCCGAATCACCCCTCTCTCAAGCTTTCCCTTTATCAGACTACTGAGATCAGCGCATGGCTGGAGATCTCCCAATCACCCCTCTCTCAAGCTTTCCCTTTATCAGACTACTGAGCTCTAGGTATAGACTCAGTGGCCTAGACCAATATTGCTCATGGCTAGGTGATGCGTCCCCAGTTGGTATCTGATACTTAACTGGTCCTGTTTGGCCTAAATCATTTTTATGTTTAGAGAACATGGCCCTCCACTTTTGCAGTAAATCATGTAGTTTTTGTTGCTATGAAGTGGTGAGAGCTGTACCCTGTTGATTGAGAGCAGATAGAATATAAGCATTAGTTGCCCCCACTGTTCTTATCTCCATTTGCAACACTCCTGGGCCATCTTTTCAAAGCTCTAATTCCTTCTTGGACTGGACTTTGTCTGGGTTGATCTGAGTAACCACAGCAAAGGGGCATGGTTGGGGACTTTCTATGGGAAAAAGGTTGGTATTGCAAAGATCTGTCCCTGTGCACTGTAGCAAAGCTTCCAGTTAGTTCCTGCTTCTTGCAGTCGCTACATGACCCCACACCATCATTTTGCTCTATGGGGGATAAAAACAGGTGACTGCTTTGTCAACTTAATTACATCACAGGGGTTGGTTTTGCTTGTTCTGTTTGGTGACATGTAGCTCACTCTCCCAAAGGCTAATGGGGGCAGGAGGTATGGTGGCACAGAATTCTGTTGTTCCTGGGTGTACAACCTGCATCAATTCTTTCCAGCATTGCAAGATTACATTCATACTCAAGATTGCACAATTAGGGCCAATCAGTCACAATGATTACCATTTTTTAAGTATGCAAACACCACCTGCCTGAAACTCAAGGGTGCCATAACCCACATATGGTATTGAAAGTCCATTGGGTGATTTCAGCATGAGCCATTGGGTTTCATCTGCCTGTTGGAGAAAAGTTTCATGGAGCCGCTGGTCAAACAGAGTTTCACTGAACAGTGTTACTTATGAGACAATGTCTAATAAACACATAATATACTTCCTATTTACCTCTACATTCACACCGTGGCACTCACCAATCAGTGATCATTTCGAGGAAGGTCCAGTCCCTGTAACAGTCATCACCATCACTGCCCCCTCATGAAGTGGGGGTTGCTAAAAATCCATGGATGGTGTCCATGCTGGGAACAGTAGCACTGAATATGGCCTACCTCCCCACAGTCTAAACAAAGAGGTCATCCATGCTCATCACATTGATAAACTCTGGAATTGAGAGGCACTTTCTGCAAAGCAGGACACTGTGGCTCCAAATGGGGTCTGAACATCAGAAGATGCCTCCTCAAATTCACTGTCTAGGGCCAGGGCCTCCACCAGGGCAGCCTCAAATGTGAGCTGTGGCTCCTGACATCGGAGCTGCTGGAGCTCGTGTTTCACCAGCCCAGCTTGTAGCCCCAAAACAAACTGGTCAAGCAGCAGCTCATTTACCACCTGGAAAATACTCTCAGCCTCAAGATGAATGGATCCACCCCCTTGTCTGGTCTGTGTCAGCATTTGTGAAACTCAGCTGGCATCTGTGCCTTAGTAATGGTGTCTCCCTACAAGAAGTGCAGTGCAATTAAGAGCACATCATCATCTTACCAGTCTCTCTCTGGAAGGAGGACTGTCTCCCTCTTGGCATCACCTTCCAGGGCATGGAGGATGAAGTGCACTTGTAGTTCTGGGCTTAATGGCTTGGCATGCAACATCACCTTTAACTGGGTCTGCTACTTAATAAACTGCTGCAATGCCACAGTAAACTTAGGCACCCAGAGTGCACTAAAAAACCAAGGCACAATAAGAGGGTAAACAGGTGCAACAGCTGTTTAGCTGTTCAGAGTCTTCTCTCTCCTTACACCCAGGTCTTGCAATAAACTTACCATGGCTGACCAAACAGCTGAGTCACTGGCTGTCTTCAAACAACGACTAAAGACCTACCTCTTCACTAAACACTTGAACTAGCACTTTGATTATTTAAAAATGAGAACTTGCAAAGTATTTTCTTTTCATACTGTACTAACCTTCCCAACAGGGTTTTTAGACTGATGGTACTCTTAGTCCCTGACTGAGTGACTTAGTATATGTGCTTTTGATAGAGACTACAAAGTAGTTTTATACGTCCAGCTCACTTTAATTAACAGAGACATCTTCTGATTTAGCCAAACTTTGCCCTGCATGTTTAATTCTCACACAACTCTTTGATTAGCATGTACAGTAAGTCTGTAGTTACAGTCAGGTACATAAATATTTGTAGATTGACAAAGTTATTGTTATTTTAGTTGTCTACCACAGTATATCAGAGTTGAAATTAAATAATGAATATGAACTGAATATGAAAGTGCAGACTCTCAGCTTTAATTTAAGGTTATTTACTGTAATTACAGCACTTTTTATACTGTTGTAGGAATCGAGACTATCAAACTGAAGAAACTGACTGTCTCTCCAACCACACACAGGACAAAGACATCCCTTCACACCCAACGGACCTAAGATGGCTCCAGCCTGTCTAGGCTAAATGACAGGTCGTTAAACATTAAGGGATTCTAACGGTCATCGGAATGCAGAAAACCCCAAAAAAAGGGTGTAAATTACCCCTCGGTGGAGCTGACCTCGAATTGACCACCCTTAACAGATGCCTTTTGTTTGGATTAGGGAACTGGCTGAGATTTATCACACTCCACACGACACTACATCCTGCTGAAGTTGGAATGACCTTTGGTCCCCCACTGAATCAGCAAAAGGACTCCATGCCTAAGACTCCTCCACTTTTAAGAATGTTCTTTTCTTTCTTTGTATCTGCCTTATCTTATTTCAATGTAGTCGCTGGGTTTTGTATTAAATCTGTATGGGGAACATGCCTTCACACATGCTGTATCAAACAAGAGGGCAAGAGTCTAAGGTTAACTTACACCTCAGCTACGGCGACGTCTCACATGGTGGGAAGTCCGGTGCTACCTCCAAAATCACGTATTCAAACCAGCATTATATTACAACCCCACTATTAATGGAATTATATAATATTAAGTCTGTTTCTTTCTGTAAACATGCCATTATACCCAGTAGCTAATGGCCATGGCTAATGTAGGTCATGTGTGGTATCTGCATGCTTGTCTTCATGTGCTGAAGCTGTTGATGATTTGCAATTCTCAGTACCCCATATCATACATTTATTATAAGCATTGAAGGTAAATAAGACCACATTACAATGGACATTGAGAAGGGGACGACCCGGGAGGGGTCACTTGCAAATTAGCTGGAGGGCCAGCCAAGCCACTCTCCAATCATCTCCAAACCGACCTGCGGTTGGTTGAAGACCTCAGGAGGCTGGCTCATCCAAACTAGCATAAGAACCTCATGCCCAAGCAAGTAAGAAACACAACACAAACACACAGAACGCCACAACAAAGAACAAAGAACGGAGCCGGAGCGGGAGCTGGAGCTGGAGCTGAAACTGGAACGGAGCTGGAATCAGAACAGAGCTGGAACAGGAAGAGAACCTGCCCCAGAAGACCCCAAGACTTGCATCACCGAACCTCGCTTGACTCGACCCTTCGCCCAGCCGTCCAGACTCCAGCCTCCCTCTCCGGCGACTATCAATAACTTCTCTAACATCCTCCAACTCCGGTCCGACTAGAACCTGCTGACCAACACCAACTCCTTCCATTCACCACCTAGGCAAAGCAAGTATTGATACCTCCCAACTTCATTAAGCTGGTGCAGTAAACCTAAAACTCTTTTCACCGATTAATGCTGATTTATGTTGATGGTTCACTCAGGTCAGGATCTCATGATTTGTCAGGTTTATGTCTAAGAACTCAACTCTCTGATTATTCTCACTGGTTCTTCTCATTCCATATTCCTACATGTATGAATGTGTATGTCTGTGTGTGTTGGTTGTGTGTAGTAGTTTAGGATATGTGTGTAGTAGTTTAGTATAGGTGTATAGTAGCTTAGTATAATAAAGTCTCGTCTGATGTTTAAAGGCCAGTGTCTTGTGTATCTGTGCTTCAAATTTATTGCCTTAAACTGCCGATCTTGTTACTGTGCTCTCAATATAGTGTTTCACTATATTTAAGATATTATTGCCGGTGGCCACGGAGGTAATATCCCATACACAATTAATAAATACACTCGTTTCAACTTATCGCTGGACGAATAGTTGATCAGCTATTAAAATATTAAGTTTACAAATTTCCCCTTTTGAGCTGATCTGCTAATGTCCTACATATTTTGGTGGAGAATACATCAGCTTAACCTAAATGAGCTAAATTCCTTACACTGTCATGGGGAAAAGAAAGTACACTCTCATGAGTTATGTTTTATGTATCAAGGCCTAAATAACAATTGTGTGGTCCTCATTAACTGCTATAAACAAACAAATAACCTCAGGTGACTACAAAAAAACACAACAGATTTCAATATGTAGTCATTTTTTTCCCAAAAAGTAAACCAACATTCAGAAACCAGATAGGAAAAATAAGTACACCATAAGTATGGCTTTCATGGAAGGGTGACTAGGAAAAAGCCCCTTCTCTCCAAAAAGAATATGGCAGCAAAACATAGGTTTCCAAAATTGCATCTGAACAAACCACAAAAGCTTTGGAACAATATACTTTGGACTGATGAGACCAAAGTAGAGATGTTCGGTCACCATGCACAGCATCATGTTTGGCGAAAACCATACAGCGTGTATCACCACAACCTCATCATACCAACTGTCATGCATGGTGGTGGAGGGGTAATTATTTGGGCTTGTTTTGCAGCCACCTGCAGGGGTAATGATTTGCAGGGGTAATGATTTGGGCTTGTTTTGCAGTACCTGGGAAACTTGCACTCATGAATCAATGATGAACTCCACTTTATACCAGAATATTCTTGAGATAAATGTGAGGCCATCTATCCAGCAGTGTAATCTGGGCCAAAATTGGGTCATGCAACAGGAAAATTATCCCAAGCACACCAGCAAATCTAAATATGGCAGTATATGTAAAATACTGCACACTCCTTATTGTGCAGTCTGAGTCTGATTTGGTGTGAAGCAGTTTGGGCAACTTGCCATTTGAACCAGTGGATGAAGCAGATATAAAATGGCGGTCACATAAGACAGTTTTTTTTTTTTTTTTACTGGGTATCATTACAGCCAGACGAGCAGACATATTGCTTGTGTTATCAGTCAGCATGCAGCGTCCTGCACCATCAGGACCTGTTATCAACCCTCATAACTTTGAAACGCGGCCTCCTCCAATTCCAAAAGAAATTGCATTGGTGGTCCTGAACAAATGGAAGTAGAATGGGATATAATTAATATTGTGAATACTATGGTTCTACAACTAAATGTAGGATCACCAGGGCCACCTGGGGCAGTTGAAATGACAAAAATAGCCAGACAATGAGCATGACGTGGAGGGGTTTGTTGTAGGCTGCATCTGGGAGATCATGGTCAAAACATGTTATTAGTAGTCCACAAGAATATGAGCAAACTAGAAATTTATACTAGGTCTGAAGAATGTGAATAGTGAATGGTAGTTCTTCAATCAAATGTAGAAATATTGTTACATATGTAATCTTCCTTATTTGTAGATGGGTACAAATACATCCTTGTGTCCTCCTTGTGTCCTCCTTTGTTAGGCCAATTATGGGCATGATGAAGATGATGACTCCTCCACCTGTATCAATAGACTTTCTCATTGTGTGTCCCTCACAACCTCTTTCACTGTTTGATGAAATTATTTACAAGGGTAAAGGATATCCTGGCCATTGGGTTTATCACACACAATCACAGATTCTAACTCATGCACTTATTCACCCATTAATAACTTTGAAAGTGGTCAGCACCCTGCACTTTAATAACATTTGCTGTCAGCTTGCTGAGTGCACTAAAAATTGTCTCACTGTAATTCTTTATGGTGTTGGGGCAAAGCAACTCGACTGATGGGAATGGAATACAGCCGTGCTCAACCTATTCACATCTCTGAGATGGCTTTCCAAGAGTATGCGTTTATCTTGATTGGGGTGGGGAGTGGCAAAAAACAGGTATTTACTCACTCTGTCATGCAGCAATAAAGCTTTAAAACTAGGGCTTGTCCATTGTCACAACACAGCAGATGTTGAGGTTATGCTGGAAAAATATTCACAGAAGGACAGAATGCAAATATATAATGCATCATATTTTTTTTCATAATCACACCAAATGTACCTAAAATTCTACATAGGCATTATTATTATTATTATTATTATTATTATTATTATTATTATTATTATTATTATTATTGTGAGCCTAAAGCACCAGAACATAATCCCCACATCATAGCATCCCTTTCTCTGGTCTTATCCAGCAAGCATGCATGTGTCTGTTTAACCATTGTGTTTAGTTGACATTGGGCCTCATTTCTAAACCTGGATATGAATACAAATATGAATTTTTGCACAAATTGTTCATATGAGCATTTACACAAAAAAATTGGTATACATGAAAATCCTGTAAATTCAGAAAAACTTTCACATCTTTGTCCTCTCCTGAGTGTGTGTAACTTTACAAATAAGAAGAGTAACTATTGTACACCTCAATTGATCGGCTTCGAATCTTATAATTTGTAATAGTTACTGCATTTTTATCTATGGATTATGCTGTCAAGTTCGTCTTTTCATATAAGTCTAAATAGCATTAAAGAAATTTAATGATGCCCTTGGGAAGCAACGAATATTTAGAGATCGTTATAATTTTTTTTTTTTTTTGGGAAGATGAAAGTTGACTTATGTCGGTTCTGTTTACCATGACACCTGGTCAATTTTAAAAAGCTTTGTTATCGTTGTTAATTAACAGTAATTAACAGTAACTTTGTTAATTAACAGTAATACTTTTTTTGGACCATTTTCTTTTGACATTGCTTATATTACTCTGGATGGACGGCACCAAATTCATTTCTGTAAGTTCTCTCCATATTTTGGCCTTTTCAGGTGTTTTGCTGCCACTGGATATGCTGCTAAACAATGTTTTTTATTCTTGTAGTTATGAGTCAAAAGTACTTCAACTTCTGCCTCAGAGAAATGCTTCTATTTTGGCCATTTTGTGCTTTCTGCTCTGTGAACTTGGCCTTTTGTGGAGTTTTGTGGGCATCACCAAATGCTGGGGTACACGTGCCTGGTAATTTACAGGTAATTGCCATTTGTCAACATACACACGTGAAAACAAAGAAAATCAGCATTTATGAAGCTTTTGTACATCTGGCATAAATTTTATGGTTGGTTTGGCTTAAGCAAACATTTACACACAACTTCACTCAAAGATTAATGAATGAGACCCATTGTCTTCACTTCTTTGTTTTTTGTGGTCCCGGAGACTCTGATATACATGTCAAAAAATATTATTGATTTCAAAAGTAATCTTTTTTTTCTTCAAATGTGCTTACACTATTTTATACCAAATATTTCAAAACTCAGTACACTGAAAATAATTGTATTTTTAACTTTCTTTTTCCAAAACCAACTGGACTTGCAAATTTCAGAAAACTAAAGAAATATCTAAATTAACTACTGACTTATTATTTGGGCAAATAGTGCAAATAATATTATTTATCGATAGATAGATTATGAGTAAGATAATAAAGAGTAGTAAAATAAAGTAAATATAACAAATGACAGTAAATGACAGTGCAAGGAGTAACAATAGATATGCAGCAAAGTAGATCAGTAGAACCTAATCAATTAGTATATTGCAATTATATAGTGAGTTAGCAGAAGTACAGTAAACAGAATGCCACCCAGTGCAAAAATGCAAACAGATGTCCAATGAGCTTATTCAAGGAATATTCTGTAATACACAATAAAAAAAGCATCCTGTACCTTTCCTTGCATTGCAATGGAGAACTATCCAGTGTAATGCCAGTGAAATATGGGGTTCCACAAGGATCAGTTTTAGGACCTCTGCTGTTCTCAATTTACATGCTTCCCTTGGGTAACATCATTAGAAGACATGGGATTAGCTTCCATTGTTATGCTGACGATACCCAGTTATACATCTCATCAAAACCAGATGAAATAAATAAATTGTCTAGATTAACTGAGTGTGTTAAAGATATAAAAGATTGGATGACTGATAATTTTCTATTTCTAAATCCTGATAAGACAGAGATATTACTTATTGGTCCAAAAACCAGTACACAAAAGCTCTCACAATTCAACTTGCATTTAGAAGGATGTACTATTACTACTAGCTCGACAGTGAAAGACCTGGGCGTAATATTAGACAGCAGCTTGTCTTTTGAAAATCATATTTCCACTATTACTAAAACAGCCTTCTTCCACCTTAGAAACATTGCCAAGCTTAGGAACATTTTATCTGTATCTGATGCAGAAAAGCTAGTTCATGCATTCATGACCTCCAGACTGGACTATTGTAATGCATTGCTAGGTGGTTGTCCTGCATCTTCAATAAACAAGCTACAGTTAGTCCAGAATGCAGCCACCAGAGTTCTTACTAGGTCAAGAAAAGATGATCACATAACCCCAATATTATCATCCCTGCACTGGCTACCTGTTAAGTTTAGAATCGATTATAAACTAGCACTACTTACGTACAAGGCTCTAAATGGTTTAGCTCCCACGTAACTAGCCAGTCTTCTAACAGGTCACAATCCACCACGCTCCTTAAGATCTCAAAACTCCGGACTTCTGGTAGTTCCCAGAATATCAAAGTCTACAAAAGGGGGTAGAGCGTTTTCGTATTTAGCTCCTAAACTTTGGAATAGCCTTCCTGACAGTGTTCGGGGCTCAGACACAGTGTCCCAGTTCAAACGTAGATTAAAGACATATATCTTTAGCCAGGCATACACTTAATACATACCATAACCTTGTACTTCAGTACATCTGATTAATTGCACATTATGATCTAGTGCTTGCTAATATTATGAACAGCAGCTACGCTAATTCCTTTCCACTTGTTTCCCTTCTTCTACCCATCCTGAGGCACATAGAGATTGTGCCAGCTCCAGTAGACAGAGGCCAACCCTACGAGGATCCTGAGGCATCCAGAGATGGACCAGCTCCAGCTGGTTTCTGCCTCGTGAGGACTTGGGTATTCAAAGCATCGCTGCCAACCCTATGTGGACTTTGAGGAAGACAACAACCTCCAAATTAATATACACATAAAATTCTACATGACTATACATAAATGCAGAAAGGACATTGTTCATATCACACTCTCTAGTGTCACCCAAATGAGGATGAGTTCCCTTTTGAGTCTGGTTCCTCTCAAGGTTTCTTCCTCATATCATCTAAGGGAGTTTTTCCTTGCCACAGTCGCCTCATTCGCCTCAGGCTTGCTCACTAGGGATAATTTTGTCTAACATCTAGGACTGTTTGCATGTTTTTGTTTCTGTTTGCATGTTTTTTGTTTCTTATGTTCTGTAAAGCTGCTTTGAGACAATGTTCATTGTTAAAAGCGCTATACAAATAAAATTGAATTGAATTGAATTGAACTGACCAATAAATCATGGAGGGGACGTGTTACATTGTCCAGGATGGACACTAATTTGTTTAATGTCCTTCTTCTCATGACCACATCAAAACTGTCCAGGGAGGATCCCAGGACAGAGCCAGCCTTCTGAATCAGTTTGTTGAACTTTATATGTTTATATGTTTTACCAGTCAATCTACGTCCCAACCCTCACCTATGGTCACGAGCTTTGGATAGTGACCGAAATAGTGAGGTTGTGGATACAAGCGGCAGAAATGAGCTTCCTTCGCAGGGTGGCTGGGCTCAGCCTTAGAGATAGGGTGAGGAGCTTGGACATTCGGGGAGTTCTCAAAGTAGAGTTGCTGCTCCTCAGCATCGAAAGGAGCCAGTTGAGGTGGTTCGGGAATCTGGCTAGGACGCCTCCTGGATGCCTCCCTGGGGAGGTGTTTCGGGCATATCCAATGGGGAGAAAACCCTGGAGCTGACTAAGGACTCGATGGATAGATTATATCTCTTGTCTGGCCTAGGAGTCCCTGGGTATCTCTGTGGAGGAGCTGGAGGAGGTGGCTAGGGAGAGGGAGGTCTGGGCATCTCTGCTTAGAGTGCTGCCCCCATGACCTGGACCCGGATAAGCGGAAGAAAATGGATGGATGGATGGATGGATGAATGGATGGATGGATGGATTCAGTGAATATGTAGGTACCATGAATCCACAGATAGGGGGCTCACCTTTATTAAAGTATGTTTACAGCAACCAGAAGTACGTAAGACAAGTATACGTCACCCCTACGAACCATCAAAAGGACTTCACCAGCCTTTGTTCAGTTTCTCTGCTGGTTCAACCTTACACGATGGACCACAAAAGGGAGGAACGCTCATCTCTCTTAGGCTAATTGCTCTGCGGTCTGGGTGCAAAGAGGCTGTCACTTATCTCCCTGGTCTGACCCACTCAATGGTGTAAAATCAGCCAGTGGTACCCAGCAGCATCACACATGTTTTTGTCTTTCATTTTGTTTATGCAAGTTTACTTTCACTTTTACCGATATGCAAAACAGCTGCTTTGAACTTGGATGGCCGGACGTCTGCGAGTTATGAAGCCGACTGAATTTCATCAGGGAGCGAATCCACGGACGGATAAACAGACTCAAACTGCAACGCATTAGGACAAACTCTTCTGAAGGCATCGCATTCATTCAGAGAGCACAATCACGCTTCAAAGGCTTGAGGCGCATTCCTTTAGTGTTCGCAACGAACTCCAAATAAGACTATACATCTGGGCAGGATAGTGTTCACTATTGTTTCTTTCTAAGTTTTACTGTGTTGAGTAATTTGAAATCAGCGTTCTTTTAAACAAAGGGAATCGTGCGCACTGCCGCGAATCTCTTTTCTTCTCTCTTTGATCTCACTCTTAACTTTACATGTGATTTCAATCTGTCTTACTAACGCGGTCACTCAATCAGTGATCTCCGTTTATGTTGAGGAAAAATAAGATCCAAACTCTGTAGCGTTATTCCCATTAATGTTACTGTGATTTGTCATTGGAAGTATTTTTATAGTGGCATGTAATGCGAGTGGAGACGGATGCAAGTGCAGGAAAACGGCGTATTTATTAAGAGAGGCAGGCAGACAAATCCAAAAACAATGTTCAAAACGTAATCCAAAACAGAAAAGGGTCAGGGTTAACGTTATGTTGACGTAAACAAAGGGGAAATACCTGACACATAGTTTCTATCACTGGCCATGCACCATGTGCAATTCTTTTAAAGTCCCCATATTTCTATTTCCTATTGTTCTCCTTGTTTCACATACCAGGAGGCACGGCCACGTATCTCATGTGGTTCGTGGTTATTCATTTTCATAAGTGAAGGTGCACACGGACAGAGCAGAGCGCGCACACACAAACACACATATTCCTTTCCTCTCTCACACACACGCAACTCTTTTTTGTCTGTCCCTGTTAGAATTAGGTTCATAGTTAACTGGTGTTTATTATTTTCTATGTATTTCAATAAATGCTATATTATTGAACATCTTATTGCCTTATTGTGGTTATTACTATGGTATTTGCAAGAAGCTGCACTATTCAGAACTAAGACTTCAGAAACCAAGTTACTGATTATTATTGTTCTCAACTACAGCTGAGGTTTTAATAATTTTGACTTATTTGAAATTTGGTCATTTTAATTCCTAACAAAAATTCTAAACTTATAAAGGAGATATTCTATGAGACTGATTAACTAATGAGATTAATTTAATGAGGCTGATCATTTTTATGAGAATGATTAATTTAAATTTACAGTGAAGTACCTATATTGCTGGTATGTACCTTGCATTTCCAGTGCTTCCTTTATAAACACAACCACTTCCCCTACAAATACAAGCTTTTAAAATTGGCAGTAGATTAAATCTAAATATACTACTGATCAGTCCACACACACACACACACACACACCCCCCTGTAAAGCCCCTCAGACCTGAAAAACGCTGAGACAAACTATGCACAAATTTACCAAATTTACTTCTGGTTTCTTCAAGGTGCAAAGGCTGGATGGAGGAATTACCCAGGCCGTACTTTGCACAAGAAGTGCAAAGGGTTTGCATGTATGCCTTGAGGATATATTTTTTTGCATTTCTCACACATAACATGGGTTTTTGAATGCCCTACAGATCTGGCACCTTCCCCATTTCAGGGCTGCTGCTGGTGTAGCGTGAGGGTTCAGGCTGGCTCTGGATCACTCTGACGGTGGCCATGGCTGGTGGATCTCAGAAGGTGATTCTTTTTGCCACTGTTCCAATCATTGTTTATTTTACACCAAATGATGAAAGCACTTATGAAAGCTGAAATTCTGTCATATTCATCTTTTGACCTCAAACGCAAATGTCTTCAGTGTGTAGCAAAAACAAAAGATTTGGCCTTGCCGTTCCAATACTTTCAGAGGGGACTGTATAGCTGCATCTTTAAGCATTGTGCTCATCAAGAGGACATTTTTGTTTTTCTTGTGACAGTAGGACACAAGTGCAGTGGTGACATTGAAAACAACGTCAGATAATGTTTCAATGAGCTCTTTTGGAAGTTCTGCATTGTTTTTGCTAATTGTCCCCAACACTGTGAACTTTCCTTTCAACGGCTTTACGTTCCACACCAGAGATTAACTAAATGCACATGAAACTCTATTGCACTGTCAAGCTTTATAGCTGGAGTCTCTGAGACCCCAAACAGAAGTGCATGAATTTACGTAGGGGTTGTCGGGAACACCATATCAGTACAAAATCATTGTTTATTAACAGTTGCAATAAAAATAGGGAAAGTCATAAAGTATCAAGCTTATTAAAAATGTTAAATATGGGTTTGAACTGTTAAAGAAGCTCTGGAGTCCCAGGGAGTATTGATATATGGCATGAGTTGGGTGATACTTGAGAATTGTATGTAGTTATTCATTTATTTGTTTGTGTATTTGTTTGTTTAAAATTGCAGAATTAACAACAAGAACCAAAACATTTCCTTTTGGGTGCTGATTTTATTTTTAGTATGGTTTAGGTTTCGTTATAGATTTTAGCTTTTCCTAGCTACAATAATACTGATAATGATACAGGATACAATGATAATGTTGAAGAGAATGACACAATCTGTGCTTGTGTGCATATGTGTGTGGGAGGAGGTGTAATTATGGGTTTGGGCATCTTTTTGCAGATGCAAAGGGTACACTCCTGGTCATCAGTGACAAGCCTTGGCGAATGCTGATTAACATAATCAACCGTGCATTAGTTATTCATGTGCTGCACAGAGGCTCCGGGAGTTGCATGCTCGCTCTGTCAAATAACCTGTGTTAAATATTAAAGAAGAACAGCAGAGGAGAGAGCATTAACATGACTATCAGACCTGCAGGGCTGGCTATGTTGAAACCAGGAGAGACTCAAGCAGCTTGAGACACTCGTAGCTGCATTTTGAGGAGCCTCATTCAACTCAGTTATCAGCAATGCTTGCTAATTTGATTAAACTAAACTGTGCATGTGGAAAAGGGAAATGGCAGTAATGTGTGGGCATGCACACTTCTGCAATACTTTTACCATCAGTTATTAACTAGAAATAAATTAGTAAATACAATTTATGTGCAACTGGTCAGGCTGTCCAATAAGAAAAGTTATTAAAATATTTGGTTATGCACATAATGTATAAAAACGGTTTGTATGGGGAAAAAAATGTAATGGGATTTTACTTATATTTAGCAGCCACGGGGAATGGGTTGGCTGATACAAATATTCACACATACTGTACCAATCCATACCCAAGAAGGCAGATCCATTCTAACCTGCAACATTTAAAAGTTTACTGACCAATGATAGCTATGCAGCACCGGCCACACATTGAATGTTGATGTATGAGTTGTTTATTTTCTCAGCTTGAGCTGCGTCCACTCTTGCCAAAACAATGTGACATGGCCTATGTGAAAATAAAGAGTCTATTGGGCATTTAGGAACTGACTGGTTCTGGTCTTTTGCCCTTGATTCTTGATTAAGGCCAGTGAGCAAACAGGCTTAACAGAGTTAAAGCTGAAACCAGACACCAGACACACACACAAAGAGAGAGAGTGAGAGAGAGAGAGAGAGAGAGAGAGTATGTGCCATTGGGCTCTTAAATGAAAGAAAAAACAAAATAGGACAAGGAAAAACAGTACAGAGAGTAAAATAACAGTAAAAGAATATGTGAGAGCACTTGTACTGAAGCCATCACTGCTTAAGGAAATCATTAGAAGATCATTGACCTTGCTAGTGAAGGCCATCCATTGGCATTATGTCATATTTCATGTCAGACCTTACCTGTCAGATAAATATTACACCACCAGTATACATCAATGCTTATTGATTATACATTACTCTTCAAACTGTGCTGTATCTAACTGTCATATTATTACCCTTTTTATGTTAGATGAAATTCAGAAAATGAATTAACCTTGTAGTGGAATTAATAGTCACTTTAAAACAATAGAATGTGCAGTGGTTGCATGGAGGAAGGAGGAAAAGTAAAGGAAATCCTTATTAACAACTGCCGCTCCCTAAATTAAAGGCATGTACAATTCATCACCTACCCCTCCCAGCCAGTAGGAGCAGTAAGGCTAGCCACACCAACTAATGACCTGGAAATAGTTCCTCTAGGCTTCTTGTAATGATGGGAGTGCTTGGGATTTCTTTTTAAATTTGATCCTTAAGAAAATAACAATCCTTAGTGGTAATCATTCATTATGGTCTGGTTTGTCATGGTTGTCCAATGGGAAGAAAAAATAACCTAGCTTGTTTACAGGCAGTAAAACACTTAAGCTGGAATAGCCATGAGGCCAACCATATGTGGAAATGTCCCAATATAACTATGCTTTTGCAGTGGTGAGCTTCCTGACTGTGATTCAACTATGGGAGAATGAGAAAATGAATGCAAGGGCTAGTTTTGTCAGAGGAAAAATTCACTGTACACACATATAAAATGTGAAAATACTGCCATATGGAAAACAAGGTCATCCAATATCAAAGGCAATAGATTAGATGAATGTATGAATTAGATGTGATGCAATGGATTGAATGGCCTGTCCCTTGAGTCTCACAGAGAATTGACTATGAAGATCATACATGCAACCCCTGTTTCACCAAACATGCGAGCTGAAATATTGCCAAAGAGTGACTATTTTGTTGAATCTGTTAATGGCCCTTCAATCTTCCAGGCATTCATGAATGAAATACTGCAATCAAAGCAGCCTGTCAGGTCAATCCCTTTTGACCTTACTGTACTGTTTGGACATCGCCTGATCCTTTGGCTGTTTATTGCCTACGATTCTGCCTCTCAATTTGGATTTGGATTTGGAATTGGGTTTGGACCTATGACACACCTCGGCCTACTAACATGGCCGACAAGACTACACTTCCCAACAAACGGACTTTGGCATGTTCATGCTCACCTGACTTCTAATCACACACATCTGCACACAATCACCACCCACAGTATTTAAGGACTTCAGTCTCACTCTCTCATTGCGAAGTAATGCTCAGTGTACTCGTACCTGACTTTACCAAGCCATTTCTTGTACATTGCTATTCTGGTTTTTGATTCTGTTTTCGTTCACATTTCTGTCCTTTGGTTTTGCCCTTATTGTACAGTTTGCATATTGCCTGATTGCCTACTCAGGCAATGTCCACTCCGTTCTGCTTTTTCTGCCATGCCTCACCCTTCAGAGGGCAAGAGTGACTACCCCATTCTCCCACGGTGACTCTTATTCATTCATTGTCTCACTAATCATTTACGTTGCCCAAGAGAATGCAACACTCAGATGGTGTTTCTATTTGGCAGCGCTCATCGACTCTGGGTCCACAGGCAACTTTATCGACCAGGTGTTCATAAAATCTACGAGACAGACTCATCATGTGGGCACACACACCCCCATAGCTACAGGCCACCCAGGCACCCAGCGAACATACCACCTATTGCAGGACAAGTATTGGTGGCCAAATATGCTAGTCGACATGCAATGTTATACCTCATTATGCACCAACTGCGCCCAAGCCAAGGTCTCTCGTACCCTACCGACTGGCAAGCTCATACCACTACCCACGCCACAGTGACCTTGGTCTCACCTGGCGGTAGGCTTTATCACTAATCTAACAGAGTCACGCAATAATAAAGTAACATTAGGCATCACAGACCGCTTCTCCAAGTCCTTACATCTCATACCTCTGCCCAGCTTGCCCACAGCCTTCGCCACGGTGGAACTATTGTTCAACTAGATTGTCCAAGATTGTCCAAGACGACAGAGTTCCGGACGCCGCCATTCAGCTAGACTGGCTAGCCTCGTTTCGCGCCGACAGAAACACAGCTCTGTGCGGTAAGGCTCGCGGTGGCAGCCTGTGTGTTTACATCAACACAGAATGGTGCAAGAATTCGGTGCTAGTTTCTAGTTACTGCTCAACGCTATTTACCACGGGAATTCACCACTGTCCTCATAATCGGTGTATACATTCCCCCCAGCGCTAATGCTAAAGACGCGCTCTGTGAACTGTATGGGGCTATTAGCGAGCTGCAGAATTCAAACCCTGACGGACTGTTTATTGTTGCCGGAGATTTCAACCATGCAAATCTCAAGTCAGTGTTCCCTAAATTCCATCAGTATGTGGACTTTGCAACGAGAGGGAAGAACGCGCTGGACCTTGTTTACCCTGCCCCAACCTCAGCTACTCAGACCACATCTCTGTTATGCTAATCCCAGCATACAGACCACTAGTCAGACGCTTCAAACCGGTTCTGAAGCAGGTGAAAACCTGGCCAGCAGGAGCCATCTCTGCTTTTCAGGACTGTTTTGAACACACTGACTGGCACATGTTCAGGGAAGCAGCAACTGACGGCGACTTCACCAACTTGGAGGAATACGCGACATCAGTGACCAGCTATATCAGCAAGTGCATTGATGACGTCACCGTCTCCAAGACCATCACCACACGCACCAACCAGAAGCCATGGATGACTGCAGAGGTGCGTGCGCTACTGAGGACCCGAGACTCCGCCTTCAGAGCAGGCGACAAGGCGGCCCTAAGAACAGCGAGGGCCAAACTGTCCCGGGCCATCAGAAAAGCAAAGCGCACACATGCTCAGAGAATCCACAGCCACTTCAAGGCCAGCAGAGACACGCGGCGCATGTGGCAGGGCATCCAGACCATCACAAACTACAGGACAACCTCACCTACCTGTGACAGTGATGCCTCCCTCCCAGATGCGCTGAACAGCTTCTACGCTCGGTTCGAGGCACAGAATGGGGTGACGGCGAGGAAGACCACCCCTCCTCCCAATGACCAGGTGCTGTGTCTAACCACGGCCGATGTGAGGAAGACTCTACACAGAGTCAACCCGCGGAAGGCTGCTGGACCAGACAACATTCCTTGCAGGGTGCTCAGAGGATGTGCAGACCAGCTGGCAGATGTCTTCACAGACATCTTCAACACCTACCTGAGCAGCACCGTTGTTCCGACTTGCTTCAAGGCCACCACCATCGTCCCCGTGCCAAAGAAGTCTTCAGTGTCCTGCCTCAACGACTACCGTCCCGTTGCACTTACACCCATCATCATGAAGTGCTTCGAGAGGCTCGTCATGAGGCACATCAAGACGCTGCTGCCCCCCTCACTGGACCACCCTCCATCTGGACAATAAAGACACATATGTTCGAATGCTGTTCATAGACTTCAGTTCAGCATTCAACACAATCATTCCTCAGCACCTGATTTGAAAGCTGAACCTGCTGGGCCTGAACACCTCCCTCTGCAACTGGATCCTGGACTTCCTGACTGGGAGACCTCAGTCAGTCCGGATCGGGAACAGCATCTCCAACACCACCACACTGAGCACTGGGGCCCCACAGGGCTGTGTACTCAGCCCACTGCTGTTCACCCTGCTGACTCACGACTGTGCAGCAACGCCCAGATTGAATCACATCATCAAGTTCGCCGATGACACGACCGTGGTGGGTCTCATCAGCGAGAACGACGAGTCAGCATACAGAGAGGAGGTGCAGCAGCTAACGGACTGGTGCAGAGCCAACAACCTGTCTCTGAATGTGGACAATACTAAAGAGATGATTGTTGACTTCAGAAGAGCACAGAACGACCACTCTCCGCTGAACATCGGCGGCTCCTCAAGAGCACCAAGTTTCTTGGTGTTCACCTGGCGGAGAACCTCACCTGGTCGCTCAACGCCAGTTCCATAACTAAGAAAGCCCAGCAGCGTCTGTACTTTCTGCGAAGGCTGAGGAAAGCACATCTCCCACCCCCCATCCTCTCCATGTTCTACAGAGGGACTATCGAGAGCATCCTGAGCAGCTGCATCACTGCCTGGTTTGGGAATTGCACCGTCTCGGATAGCAAGACCCTGCAGCGGATAGTGAGGACAGCTGAGAAGATCATCGGGGTCTCTCTTCCCTCCATCACGGACATTTACACCTCACGCTGCATCCGCAAAGCCACCAGCATTGTGGATGACCCCACACACCCCTCTCACACACTCTTTACCCTCCTGCCGTCTGGCAAACGGTACCAAAGCATTCGGGCCCTCATGACCAGACTGTGCAATAGTTTCTTCCCCCATGCCATCAGACTCCTCAATACTCAGAAACTGGACTGAAGGAACACACACACATACCTCCAATACTCAGAAAACTGGACTGACTCCCGGCGGAGTCTCGGAGGCGGGTTGCAAAACTTTGATGAATGGTTCACAGCGGTGCGAAGGCGAGAGTAGGAGGCTTTGCAAGAACCATTCTAGTTGCGGAGTCTCGGAGCAAGTGTGATCTCCTCGTGATGAACTTCTAAAGCTCTTGGTTGATGAGACTTCCTTCAGATGTGGATGGAGACTTTCTTGAGCTGTTAGTTGAAGAGAACTCCTTGAAGATGTTGGTAGAGGCTCCCTGAAGATGTTGATGGACTCTCGTACAGATGTTTTGGATGAGACTCCCTGAAGATGTTGATGGACTCTCTCAAAGATGTGTTGGATGAGACTCAAAGTTTCCTTTGTGTCAAGGGGTTTTAACCCTTTCCAGTTGGGCTGACCCCAAAGTGTTTGCTCCAATCAGCAGGATCTTGGGGCAGGGTGTAAACTGTATTCTCCTCCTCTGACACTAATTAACATTCTGGTCTCTGAGTTATGTGCTTTGCAAACTTTGCATAAGGTTAGGTTAGAACTTTGGTAAGGAATTTGGTAACATGCATGTATTACATTGTACTCAACTTCATGTTATACCAACCCTTAGGAAATTCAATAGCGATCACACACATACCAAACACGACATACCTGCTGTTATTGATGCACTCACGAACACTATGATACCTGTTAAATGATCAAAAGCATCATAATGACCTGGTGGCTATAAGCATGATACATATATGGAATTACATTAAAAGAGGCAACAAGTTTTCAAACTATGGTGCATCATCTTAAAAGTCATTGTCCTTACAGGAGATGTAAAGTAGCATTGTGTAGTCTGTTAAAGCTGGGTTCTGTGGAATGTGTGAAGGGTGCTGAACTTTGTGTTCCTGGGGAGAACAAAGGTCTCATTCCATGAGGGTCCTTGGGTGAGTCCCCCCCCCTTTTCTGTAGTTATCAGTTTTACCATCGTGTTGGGTGAGCCATCTGGTCTTGGCCAATGGCCTAGATCAATAAGTTTGACAGAGG
Source organism: Pangasianodon gigas (assembly GCA_022758105.1). NCBI lineage: Eukaryota > Metazoa > Chordata > Actinopteri > Siluriformes > Pangasiidae > Pangasianodon > Pangasianodon gigas. The sequence continues at coordinate 18,431,363 of CM040461.1, read as the reverse complement.
TTCCTCTTGGCTGAGAGGGTTCGTCCTCTGGTCAGGGATGTCCTGTCAGTTGCCGATTGTTCACAGGTCAGTTGAAATCCAGCAATCAGTAAACAAGTGGTAATTAACTTGGGTCTGCAAAGTCTGGTAGCAGGATTCTTAGCTTTATGGCTTCTTTGCTTTCCTTGCCTGTTCGCTTCAGATCCTACACTGGATTATCAACCAACTTTGTTCTGATTGTCAGGAGGCTGAAACATCCATCAAGCAAGTAATATCAGCTCATATCATGACATCTTCTTGCCAGCAGAGGGCCCCGTACCCTGAATGCTAACTACCACTTCCTGTTTCACTTCCTGTCTATGGACAATAAAAGGACAAACAATTTCACAGTTAATTTGAGAGGTGTATCTCATATGTTCCATTGTGTAAGTTCTGAGCCATCATTCCTTACTAATATTCATAAGTTTGATCCTTACTTTGGCTCTCTGACTACTCTTAAGATTCTTTGTTGGGCTTAATTGTGTTGTGGTTAATCCATGTTTTGATGCTGTTCCTGTTTATTGACATTGCCTCTTGGATTTTGTGTAAACTTTTATTAAATCTTCCAGCACATGGAGCCTAAACCATCTCCTGAGTCTCAGTGGTTACAAGCTGATACATTAGCATTATTATATAAAGAAGATCCTGATGATCAAAACAAACTATATTTAAAGAACTGTGTTACTTATCTTTCCCCTCTTATTTATGAAGCATTTTCATTACACCTTGCTCTGGAGGCTGGTCCAAAATGTGATACCTCTGATTGCCATTTTCATTCCCTACTCACGTAACTCTCATGAATACAGAACTTTCTAATAGCTTTTTTTCTCCTCAAGATTGAAATAACACATCTGTAAGGAAAGACACTTTTTTAAAGACACTCACCAGGGACCAGCAGTGATTGATTAATGAATAGACATAAACAGTAAAAATTGATTTTTCCTACTTTAGATATGCACTTCCCATTTAAAATGCAAACATCTCTCTCTTCCCAGTGTGTAAGAAGTTATGGGTAAGAAGCAGATGTATGCATCTCTATAAAATATTCATCATCCTGGCTGGAAGAGGGGCCTGAAATTCAAGTTGGGAGACTACCACATGAGACATTCTTTTGTGTTTCTGCAGTCTATAGGCTATGCTGGATTGGGGTTTTGTTTGTAATCATATTGTATAACGTAATACCCTATATTCCAACAGTAGTAAACTGAGTTATTACCACTTTATATTTCTTTTAATTTAGCCTAAAAAGCAACATAGTATTACATGCCTCCCTGTTCTCTGTCATCTCCCCCCTTTCCCTGCACTGCCGAGAACGTCGCTCTGCGTCTCTGCCCTGCTGAGGACATCACACCGCCACCCTGCTCTGCTGAGGACATGGATCTGACTCCCCGCACTGCAGAGAATGCCATCTCCTCCCCTCACCTTATGGTGTACATCACTCCCCACTCTGGCTTCAAGTTGTACATCACCCCCCCCCCCTTTTGTTTGAAAAGAAATAAAGAGGACATACTATAAGATACAAACCACTCATCAGCAGTAAGAATCAGAAGGCCACACTGGAATTCGCAAAGAAATACGGAGATAAGCTTCAAAAGTTCTGGAACCAAGATTAACCTCTACCAAAGTGATAGAAAGGTCAAAGTGTGGTGAAAGAAAGGATCTGCTCATGATACAAAACATAAAAGCTCATCAGTCAAGCACGGTAGACGTAGTGTCTTGGCTTGGGCATGGCATGCTTCTGGAATGGGCTCAATAATCTTTATTGATGATGCAACTCTTGATGGTAGCAGTAGAATGAATTCAGAAGTCTACAGAAACATTGTGTCTGCCAAATTATAGAGAAATGCATCCAATCTAATTGGGAGGAACAGCAAGACAATGACCGAAAACACACTGCCAACACAACAAAGGACTTCATCAGGGAAAAAAGTGGAAGGTTTTAGACTGGCCAAGTCAATCACCAGAACTTAACCCAATTGAGCATGCATTTCACCTCCTAAAGAGGAGACTGAAGGGAGAAATGAACCCGCCAAACAAAAAACAACTGAAACAAGCTGTGGTACAAGCCTGGAAAAGCCTCACAAAGATGAATTGGTGATGTCAGTGGGTCGCAGGCTGATGAATGATATGCAACCAAATATTAAGTGTTATTTAATTCAATTTATTTTAACTCTATCTCTTCCTGTACTTTTGCTCACCTAAAAATTGGCTGGTCTGCCACCAAAGGTGCCATGTTCTAAGTTGTTTAACATATCTACAGTAGATATAAATATCAGGAAATGAAAGCTGAAATTCTGATCTATCATCTTATATTCATCTTTTTATCTCAAACCCAAATATATTCAGTGTATAGCAAAAAAAGGCCCTGCTGTTCAAATATTTTCAGAGGGGACTGTATAAGCTTTGGTGCCCATATTCCTAAATATAATCATTTAACTGACACACATCCTGCACTTTTTCTGGTCAAAATGATTTATCTGTGCTCATTCATTTGTAGTTATCAAATGTATTGATATATGCCAGCAGAAAACCCTTTGCAGGCAATGACTGCCTGAAGTCTGGAGACATCACCAAATTCTGAGTTTCCTCTCTGGAGATGCTTTGCCAGGCCTTCACTGCAGCCACCTTCAGTTGCTGCTTGTTTGTGGGTCTTTCTGCCTTCAGTCTTGTCTTCAGTAAGTGAAATGCATGCTCTATTGGGTTGAGATCAGGTGACTGACTTTGAAAAATATTCCATTTCTTTGCCTTCAAAAAAGTCTTGAGCTGCTTTCGCAGTATGTTTAGGGTTATTATCCACCTGCACTGTGAAGCGGCGTCCTATCAGTTTTGTAGCATTTGGCTGAATGTAAGCAGAGAGTATAGCCCTATACACCTCAGAATTCATCTTGCTACTTCTGTCAGCAGTCACATCATCACCAGTGAGCCCGTTCCATTGGCAGCCATACATGCCCATGTCATAACACTGCCTCCACCAGGTTTGTCACATGATGTGGTATACTTTGGATCATGAGCTGTTCCTTTCTTTCGCAATACTTTTCTCTTCCCATCATTCTGGTACAAGTTAATCTTGGTTTCATCAGTCCAAAGAATCTTATTCCAGAACATGGGAGGCTTTTTTAGATGTTTTCTGGCAAAGTCTAATCTGGCTTTCCTGTTCTTGAATGTTACCTGTGGTTTGCATCTTGTTGTAAACCCTCTATATTTACATTCATGAAGTCGTCTCTTGATTGTAGATTTTGACAATGATACGCCTACCTTCTCCAGAGTATTCTTGACTTCTGTTGATGTTGTGAAGGGGTTTTTCTTCACCAAGGAAAGGATTCTGATTTCCTTGTCTTCCGTGGTCTTCCAGGCCTTTCGATGTTGTTGAGCTCACCAGTGCTTTCTTTCTTTTTAAGAATGTACACAACTGTTGATTTGGCCACACCTAAGGTTTTTGCTATCTCTCTTATAGATTTATGTTGTTTTTTCAGCCTAATGATGGCCTCCTTCACTTGCATTGAGATCTCCTTGAACTTCATATTGGTAGCTCCAGTCAAACAGCTGCCAAATGCCAACTCAGTACCTGATATCAACTCCAGACCTTTTATCTGCTTCATTTGTCTTGAAGTAACGAGGGAATGGACCGCACCTGGTCATTTAACTTCTTGTCAGTCAATTGTCCAAATACCTTTGAGCCCCTGAAAATGGAAGTACTTTGATTAAAATGGCTGTAATTCCTAAATGGTAAATGCCATATTTTTGTGGAACCTCTTAAAATAAAGCTGAAAGTCTACAGTTCGATCATATCTTGATTGTTTTATTTCAAATCCATTGTGATGGTGTATAAAGGCAAAATCACAAAAACTCTGTCATTGTCCAAATGACAGATATAACTCTTCCAGCACTGACAGATACAATGTTGAACTTTCTGATATAGTACTAATCCCAGCAACAGTAGACTTGCAGTTTTAACAGTAAAGAAAATGAGCCAGCAACATGGAGGCCAATGAAAAGTGTTTGAACATTCGGTAATCTGAACACAGGCAACCAACCTGGCTAGCATATTCATGTATCATTACATATTCTCTCCTCTGTAAGTGAAGGGAGAGAGAGAGTTGATGGAAGGAGCAATAGAGAAAGCATGCAAAGCAGTAGGGCATGTCAAAGGAATAATACTGCTTCCCTGGTGTCTCCCAAATTGACTGAGTGACAAACATATCTGTCAAACCATTGTCAGTATAGTTTAGGACCTCTCATGATAGGGCACACACCTAATGACAGAAGCATGTCATTTCCAACAGATGGCCACATAAATCCCCAGTCTGGTCCTTGTACTGAAACTGAGCCTGCAGAACATGTGCATGCACACACACACACACACACACACATTGTGCCTTGAGCTAAGGATGGAGGCTATATAAATTATTCTGATTTGTTAAAATACATCTCAAATTTAAAACAAAACCTATTCTCTCTGTTTCCCATGTCAACAGACTGATTACAGTAGAGAGCTAACACATACCCCAAAAAAACGTAAGTACACATAAACTCCTTACCTCTTGACACAATACTACCACCACCACTCTTTCCCTATGGAAATGCTTATGGCCTCCTTGAGTTTCAATATATTCAAGATATTGGTGCAGTCTTCAGTCTATTCACATGCAATCACTTTGTTGATGATAAAAATGGGAAATGCCATGTTAGGGCCCACAAGTTTCTACTCCTTTTCAGGAAACAACAAGCTTTGTAAAGTGTTGACTATGACTAAACTGTCTTTACTTACAGTTAAAGGATGTATAGCTACATTTCCTGCCTGTCGATCCCAAGGATAACTGGTATATTGATATTCTTTTTGCTAGTTATTTACTTATATTACATATAAACTAGAATTCATATACTATTTGATATAAGAATAAACCAATATTTCCAGTGCTGAGGAGAGAAGAATGACCTTCCACTGTATCTGATATCTATTATATACTTTTCTGGCCACCAAGTTTTGGGACCTTGAAAGTTGCAGTCTGTTAAGGTTCTCTGTACTCCTGTATATGAGCGCTTCCATGCTCCATTTTCCAATGGGAAAGCTTTTGAACACTGTGATTAAAATCAACTTTTCAGAACATGATTTAGTCACTGGATTAAAAAAAAAAGAGGCAGTCTTTAAAAGCAGTTACAGTTTACTTTGAAATAGTCAGTGGGGGTAAATGAGATATCCCTATGTGCTTCCTGATGGGCTGCAGGAAAAGTCTTTTGGCTGCTTTTAGTGATTAAAAAGTCTGAGTTTAGACCATTTTTAAAACATTAATGGATTGCTATATCATCTTGTATCTTTAAAGTTAATTTAAGGAAATGTGGGATATTTTTCTGCTTTTGCTTTATTTCTCTCAACACATTCATTAAAGTTTGTGTGATGGAGACGGTTACATGTACAAGACAAAGTCAAATCGCTGTCTGGCTCTGTATAGTCTCATAATGTCTTTGGCAATAGTGAACTTTCACTAGCTGTTATAAAGATTTACATATAGGACAGCTTCAAGCATGTCTTGAATGTTATCAATAAGGCTTTTAGCCACAATGTCTGACACTTGAGCTGCAATCATTTCCGACAGCTTGAATTGCTATTTTAAATCATTGCAGCATGGGTGTAGTGGAGTAGGTTACAACCTATGTAGTTAACCTTGCTCAGTTTCAGTTCCATTTAACCAATCGGATGGGGGCTGCTGCGTTATATAAGGACCCTTACTTTGAAGGTGGGATATGCGTTACTGTGAGTCCCGGTTCCTTCCTCCCCGGCATTTTCATTTCCGCTTTCTCTTGAGCTGGTTGGAGTGGGTTGGTTGTGGTGAGTTGGCCTCAGACGTCACTTTCAGATATGTTTTGTGTTCGCCAAAAATGAAAATAAATTCTTTAGGGGCATGATGATGCTGAGTATTTGAGTTATTTTTTTATTTTCAGTCAATTAGTACTATCAGCTTCTGGGTGAGGGGCGGCTGGTTACATTTCAAGCGATCGTACATGTGAGCAATCAGGTTTACAGCACCTTTCCATTGATACGCAAGTGTGGTTTTCCTCTTTTTATTATTGGGTTGGGTAAATTTGGCTAAACTCTCTGTGGTTTCTGTTTAGGCAGGCAGGTGTTTGAGGACTAGCTCTCCGCTGAGGATTGCAGGGAATAAGCCGTTCACGTAGTCCGATGACGCCATATGCGACGCCACTGCTGTTTTGCTTAGTGTTTGATTTCTGTTTGGCTCATTGTTTTGGTTGGTTTTCATTTCATTGGTTTGTTCTGTCTTTTTTCTGGTTTTTCTTTGTGTTTTTGCTTGGTTTGTTTATTGTTTGCCCTCTGCCCGGTGTCCACACCATTTTGGTGTAGAAGATTGCTGGCCGTCTGGCTGAGACACAAATTATTTCCATTCTTTCCCATGTGGTATGGCCATTGGTTGCATGGTGCTTTATTTTTCTTTTGTTATATGTGTTTGTGTGATAATTTATTCCTTTATAGTGGTTGTAAAACTTACCTGTGTATCCTTATTGGGGGTATTTCCCTGGTCTCCCCCTCTAGGGTGGCATAGTCGGTTAAACTTGAGTGAACTCAAGGTGGGATAAATTGTATTCCTCTCCTCCTATTATTATTGTTATTATTATTATTATTATTATTATTATTACTACTACTACTAACTATTATTCGCTCTCTATCTGCCAAAATGGGCTATTTTCCATCCACCATAGATCTCCACAGTAATGCAACCCACTCTTCAATATACCAAATTTGGTCAATATTCCATTAACTATTAAAAGAAGTTGTTACTAAGCAGCTCTAGCAACAGATGGGAAGAAAATGTCAATGAGTTTATCTAATGAGAGAGCATGTATATGCTGATAATTTCTGAAAAAAGAAGCTGGCACACAGCACAGTTTAAAAAAAATACTGTACGACGATACTGCTCTAACTTTTGGGTTACTTTGAATATACATTAGAGATTTCATGTATTTTTTTATTATAACCATTATAACCAATTAATTATAACCATTACATAAACATGATAATCAAGAATGTGATGTTATACATTATAAAGTCAAACCTTGAAAATTTCTATGTAAGTTACATAAAAGTGCAAATATGCTTCACTTTCACCATGCATACGTGCGCACACGCAGCTGGTACACAAGTGGCACTGTTCACATACTCACTAGCGTATCTTATGTACATCTGGAGGATTAAATGCGATGTCCAATAGGTGGCACATCAAAGCCAAAACATCCTTGTTGGTTCTTGTTTCCAAGTTGAACTGTAATGTTAGCAATTTCATGCACAGCAACATTAAACAGACCAGTGGGCTCTGTTCCTCTTTCTGCCATCAGCGTGATTGTTGTCATTAACTGCAACTCACCATAACCCTCACCGTACATTAAGAAATATTTACTTATATAGAAAATCCATGGCTGGTACTCAAAATAGATCTTTCAGTAGGCTTAAGAGGTTTTTAAAATTCAAGTTAGTACTCAACAGTCTAAAGTAGTACATAAGTATGCTATTTGAGACACAACATTATTTTCTTGCACAGTTGAAGCCACGGTGTCACATGGTGCTATACTGCCTCCGCTATTTATGTTGATATTGTACCAGGCAGATACATCACATTAATTTGTGAGGACGTTCACAAGCGACACAGCAAATGACTGCAGGATATGTGCAGTGGCCATCTTGTGTATGCATAGTTAAAAGCAAGTATAAATCAGCCTTAGCATAACATAATATTACCTCTCACATCATTGTCGGTATAGTGGAATACTGCATAAATAAACAACACTCCTGGCTAACTAAAACTGCCTATACAGCCCCTGGTTACATTATTTAACTGTTCAGGCAAAGTTTTGCAGCTGACTGCTACAAATGTTGCTTAAAAGAATGTTTTATTGATGATTAAAAAATATATGTTTTGAGTGAAGGGTTTGGGTTTACTTGGGTGAAATAAAAGCTACTAATATGTATCTTGGCTCTGCATTTTTTTTTTCAGTTGAAATTAAGACAGGAATCAACAAGCAATGCTATACTAAATTACACTCCCCATCTACTTTAATAGGAACACCTGTATACCTGTATACCATTTATGCAGTTATCCAATGATTCAATCATGTAGCAGCAGCACAATGCACAAAGTCATACAGATACAGGTCAAGAGCTTCAGTTATTGTTCACATCAAACATCAGAATGGGGAGCAAATCTCATCTCTGTGACTTTGGCATGGATGTTGGTTCCAGATGGGCTAGTTTGAGTATTTCAGAAACTGCTGATCTCCTGGGATTTTCACACAGTTTCTAGAGTTTACACAGAATGGTGTGAAAAACAAAAAAACATTAAGTAAGCAACAGTTCTGTGGGTTGATAAGAGAGGTCAGAGGAAAATGGCCAGATTGATTCGAGCTGCTAGAAAGGATATAGTAACTCATATAATCTCTCTTTACAATCGTGATGAAAAATCAATGAAAAATCAATGAAAAATCATCTCAGCATGCACAAAACATCAAACCTTGAGATGGATGGGCTACAACAGCAGAAGACTACATTGGGTTCCACTTCTGTCAGCCAAGAACAGGGATCTGAGGCTATCACTGGCACAGGCTCACAAAAACTGGGCAGTTGAAAATTAGAAAAAAAAAATCACCTTTTTCCAGTCTTCAACTGTCCAGTTTCGGTGAGTCTGTGCCCATTATGGCCTTGCATGTAAAAATGAAGCTGTTGCAAAATATATATTTATTAATTTCTAAAGAGTATTAATTGAGTATCTATACTAATATTTTTTTTTAAATTAAGAATGGATAATTGTGTCATTTTTTATGTTTGCCAGGTTTTAAGTTAAAGCAATTTCATTAAGTGGGATGAGTGGTCACATTGCATAAAAATGAGCTAATTCTACAGCAGTAACGCCTGCTCTAGCACACACTCTACATTCAGTGTCCACATGTGTTTTGTTTTCCATCAGGTAAATTATGTTCTTGGTCATATTTTTAGAATTCATTGTCAATTGTTATGTTGATCCCCCTATTTGAGCACCACGCCAGTGCACACGCCCTAACCTGCAACCTTCTCCCCTACATTGTGTCCACATGTGTTTTGTTTTCCATCAGATGTCTTTGCAATAAAATAATAGAGCACAAACCTGAGCATACTTTGTTGATTCTACCCAAAGTAGTTACAGTGGTGCCATGACCTATTCCTCTGGATGTTACAGAGGTCTTGAGTCGTCACAGTGCACAGAGCCAGTTTGGGGAGTTTTCATCATAGTTACAGAAAAGGCTTAATTTAAAAGATGTCTTGTTGACTATTTTAGAGATAAAGGGCAATATTTCGTAGCATGTAATTTCTTTCATTTTGTTATATTTTTGAGGCGTTTGTTCCATTTTTCCCCCTTGTTCCACAGATGTAATAAAAAAAATTAATATTAAAAAAGATTTTAAAAAAAATATTTTATGTAATGTGTGGGGAGGTGGATGTGATGAGGCAGGATGCAATTGTATGAGATCAGCATTAATTTTATTTAGGGCAGTCCAAATATCATAGTCACAATTCCAGGCATAGATCGATACACAGGAAGACAAGGTTAACACAGGTATTCCCATATAAATTAAAAAAACAGGAAACAGGCGCAGGTCAAATCACAGAATTAACAAAAACATAGACAGTACACAAAGAAACATAGGAAACAACAGCTTGGAACTTAGTGACAATATATGTGCAATAAGATCATAAGACATAAGACAAAAAGAAACAGAAGGTGTGATGAACGAGACCTGGACACCAACCCAGACACAGCACAGGGACTCCTTAAGTCAGGGGAAAGTGCTCTTTATTTACAGTGAAGTGAGGTAACGTGAAGGGAATTTAAGCGTGCAGGGTGAGGAGGAGGAGGACGTGAAGTTGAAGGCTGGTGCGGCAATCTCGGGGTAGCGGCGCTCTGAGGAGTCAAAGGTTTGAAGGCAGCAGCGTTTACAGCAGCACGGGAGTGGCTGGCAGTAGAAATGGCTCGTCTTCCCCGCTGATATCGCCTTCTGAAAGAGGAGACAGACAGGCATAAATTAGTAAAGTTGTCGTCGTCCCTTACCTCCCCCTCTGCGCTGCCGCGGGCTCCTTTTATATCCTCCCGGCTCCTCCAGGAGAGTAGATTCGCGCCGCGCCGGAGATTGGCTGCCAGACGTGAAGAATCAAAGCGCCCTGCCTCCGAGCCACGCACACTCAGACTATCCAAAACAGTGGGGGTGCTGAAGGGGCGTTGTCCTTTCAGCATCCCGCCGGCAGTCGTGCGAGGAGTGTTGTGTGTTTTATGTGTGCAGGCTGTCCGCCCGCAGTCACAAAAGGCTTAAATACACCAGCTGATCAGAAATTAATATAAAACAGGAGATAACAATCAACACACAGGGCAGGGCAGGGGCAGAGACAGGACTAGAGACAGGACTAGAATCAAAACAAAATGCACATGGACAGTGATCAAATGAAAACAAAAGACACAGAAGTGCATTCGTGCTGGAATCTGCACTGCCCTCCAGATGATGCAGCACACGCTAAGAGGGAATTACATAACATAACACCTCCCCTAAAGGCACTGCTCCTGAAGCACCTAAACACAGGGGGTGCCTGGACCCCTGGGCAGAGCGTCCATTAGCTGCCTCAGGCAGGATTCCCCAGGCAGGCATTGCACAGGAACACAAAACCTTCTGACAAAACCTCAGCAAAACCTTCAGACAACCTCAGCGAAAATGTGGGCAGAGCATCATCCTCACTGAAGTCAGGAAATGGAGAGAGCATGTCCTTGCCAGAGCAGGGAGGTGGAGTGATGAAGTCCTCGCTGGGGTCAGGAGGCAGAGCAATGACATTCTTGCCAGGGTCAGAAGGAGGACTGGACTGAACATGAGAGGTCTCCAGCTTGGGCTTGGCTGGAGATTCTGCCTTGTCAGCCTTGGGCTTGGACTGGGCAGGAAAGGTTGCCTTGTCAGACTCGGGCTTGGCCTTGGCTGGAGAGGCAATAAACCTCCCCACCCAAAAAAAAAATGTCCAGGGGAAGCTTCTCTACAGTGAGTGGGAACACCCTTTTCAGGAGGCTAGAGAACTCCACCACACTCTACAGGCCAGGATGTTAATGGGCGATCAGATTTTCTACCCACTGGCGAGCTTTACCGGGAAGCCATGATGAACCCCATCCACTCTATCTCATCTTGAGTATTGAGTGTGCATGTCAGCAGGAAGTTGATGGGGTCATATGGAGGCATAGACAGAGGGGGCATGGCTTACTGGACTCATGTTGTGCATGGTTCTCCGCTGTGTCCTTGGACAACATGGGCTTCTGTAACATGTGGTTAGGTTGAAGTGATGAGGCAGGACGCAATTGCATGAGATCAGCATTAATTTTATTTAAGGCAGTCCAAATATCATAGTCACAATTCCAGATATGGATCAATACATAGGTGGACAGAGTTAACACGGGCATATCCATATAAAAAAAAAACACACAGGAAACATGCATGAGTCAAAACACAGAAGTAACAAGATCACGGAAACTATACAAACAAAGAAACATGGGAAACAACAGCTTGGAACCTAAGGGACAATATATTCATGATAAGACCTAGTAACAAGACAAAGAAACAGAAAGGCTTAAATAGATGAACTGATCAGAAACTAATACTAAACAGGAGAAAACAATCAACACGCAACAGGGCAATAAACTAATGACAAGGCAGGTGTGGAGACAGGACTAGAATCAAAACAAAAAGGAACACGGACAGTAATAAAATCAAAAGACACAGAAGCACATTCACACTGGAATCCACACTAAAGGGGAATTACATGACAATTTACTTGACTAAGTATTAAGAGAGAATAAGAGATTTACACTTACTAATGTGCATTTTAAATTGTATTGGGACTGATCATGTTTGGTTAAAATAATATTGTGGTGTCATTGTTGTAATATTAGTATATACACATTAAAATATCTATAGAAGTCCAGAATGGCCAAGTGTTATCTCTTTGTTTCTTGTGAAAACAAAGTTTGTTTTCTCAAGATCACTATTTATTTTTTCCTGTGATCTCAAGATAACAAAAAGTTGTTTTCTCGAGATCACAACTTATTTTTCTCACAATGTCAATGCATGATTAGGCATACATGCTGTACATGTTGGATGAGCGCATCCATTTTTAATAGGGAATGACACAAGAGGAAATAGATGCATGTTTATCAGTGCTAGACAATTTCCAAATTAGTTTCCATCATATGAGAAGGCAAATCAGAAAATCTGCAACTGTCATGGACACTATAGTGATCCTGGACACTATAGTGATCCTGAACAGGTGGTCAATTTCATTGCCAGCCAACTTGAGGGACGGGGACGTCTCCATGGTTATCACATGATGCTTGAGAGATACTGCCGAAATGGTTTGCGGCTCACAAGACAAATGGTGAGAAATGTAAATATAAACATGGATCCCATAGGTGTGCAGGAGAGGAGAAGGGGAAGATTGCAGAGACAACATGATAGTGTGCCTGCCCCTTATTACCTATGGTATATTCATTCTTATGATAAACTGAAGCCATATGGAATTGCAATTAACAGATGCAATGATGGCTTCTCGAGGCACTTCATCTGGATGCAAGCTTATTTTACCAACAAATACCCTCAATTAATCGCTGGGTATTATTTCCACACCAATGCCAGGAGAGGAGGCTGTCCGCAAATAGTTAGAGCTGACTTTGGTAATGAAAAAGTACATGTAAACAGACTACAAGAGTTTCTCTGTGAAGATTGCACCAGTGTTGTTCATGGACCATATATTTTACAAGGAACAAGCCCTGCCAAACAGAGAATTGAAAGTTGGTGGGGTATCTACAGATGACAAAATGCTGACTACTGGATGGATGTGTTCAAGGAACCACTGTCAACTGATGAATTCACAGGTGATGCCATTGACAAAGGTCTCATACAGTTCTGCTTCCTCTCATTAATTCTATAATGTACCCCAAAAGTCTATCATACAAATCCCTGTGTTCTTATCATTAAATCTTATTTATCCTTTAATAGCCTATGTTGAATTCATGTGTAGATTTGTTCTGTTATTGTTGCTATTTTTATATTGTTATAATCTTAACACATTTATTTTCATGGTGACTTTTATCTAAAAATGCTAGGCTACCTTTTAAATACATTAGATACATTTTAAATATTGAAGTAGATCTGTTGGGCGTATTTATAAATATCTAATGTGCGTGTTTAGGATGCACTGGAAACTGGCGTCAACATGTGGAATAACTACATGTTGAACCACAGGAGACCTTTCCTTATTTACAACTTATCAGAACTTTATAAAGCAAGGTATTACTTGAATCCAGTATCTCCTGAAAGATTGGAGGTGATTATCGAGGAAGATACTGAGACAGCCCCAGAAGCACTGAAATTTTACAGAGATCTTAGAGTTCTGATTAGAGAGTTCCTGTTAGACCTGTAGACGAAGCTGGCCTTTAGGCTTTAAATGGTTAATGAGCATGTGTTACCTTTTAGAAATGAGAGTAAACTGTAAAAAATTGTTACCTTATAATAGTTATCTTGAGTCAAAAAAATTTCTTAGAAATTACACCACAACATGAGTCAATTAATTTTTTTGTTTTTATAAAACAGCAAATAAATTCCACAAAACTTACAACTGTGTCCATACAATACATTAAAATGTAATGGTGATGCATAAGTAACTGTTGACGGGAAAATATAATACTCTGTGAACCGCATGGGGCTATTAGCGAACTGCAGAACATACACACAGATGGACTGTTTATTGTCGCTGGAGATTTCAAGCATGTGAATCTCAAGTCAGTGCTCCCTAAATTCCATCAGCATGTGGACTTTGCAATGAGAGGAGAGAACACGCTGGATCTTGTTTACACAAACATTCCCGGCGTGTACCGGGCAGAGCCCCACCCCCACCTTGGCTACTCAGACTACATCTCTGTTATGCTAATCCCAGCATACAGACTGCTTGTCAGACACTCCAAAATGGTTATGAAGCAAGTGAAAACCTGGCCAGCAGGAGCCATCTCTGCTCTTCAGGACTGTTTTTAGCACACTGACTGGCACATGTTCAGGGATGCTGCAGCTGATGGCAACAGGGATACACGGCATCAGTGACCAGCTATGTCAGCAAGTGCATCACCACATGCTCCAACCAGAAGCTGTGGATGACTGAGAAAGGTGTGTGTGCTGCTGAGGACCCAAGACTCCCCTTTAAAGGAGGTGACAATAGCCTGTCCTGGGCCATCAGGGAGGTAAAGCACACACAAGCACAGAAAATCCACAGCCACTCCAAGGACAGCAGTGACACACGGCACACATGGTAGGGCATCCAGGCCATCACCAACTACAGGACAACATCACATGCCTGTGACAGTGATGCCTCCCTTGCAGATGTGCTGAACAATGTCTTTGCTCATTTTGAGGCTCAGAATGACGTGGTGGCAAGGAAGACCACTCCTCCTCACAATGACCAGATGCTGTGTTTTACTGTGGCTGATGTGAGGAATAATCTATGCAGAGTCAACCCACGAAAGGCTGCTGGACCAGACAACATTCCTGACAGAGTGCTCAAAGGATGTTCAGACCAGCTGGCATGTTGTCACTGACATCTTCAACATCTCGCTGAGCAGCGCCGTCGTTCCAAAATCCCGAAGATGTCTTCAGTGTCCTGCCTTAACAACTACCGTCCAGTGGCACTCACACACATGGTCATGAAATGCTTCAAGAGGCACATCATGAGGCATATCAAGACTCATATGCTACCCCCCTCACTCGACCCCCTGCAGTTCACGTATCCTCCCAAACGCTCAACAGACAATACCATTGCCACCACCCCCCATCTGGCCCTCACCCACCTGGAAAAAGGACTCTTATGATTGAATGCTGTTCATAGACTTCAGTTCAGCATTCAACACAATCATTCCTCAGCACCTGATGGGAAAGTTAAGCCTGCTGGGACTAACACCTCCCTCTGCAACTGGATCGAGTTTCTGACTAGGAGACCCCAGTCTGGATTGGGAGCAGCATCTTCAGCACCACCACACTGAGCACTGAGGCCCCCCAGGGCTGCGTGCTCAGTCTACTGCTGTTGACTCTGCTGACTCATGATGCAGCAATGCACAGCTCGAATCACATCATCAAGTTTGCTGATGACACAACGGTGTCCCCACGCACCCCTCACACAAACTCTTCACAATCTTGCCATCTGGCAAAAGGTACTGAAGCATTCGGCCCTCATGGCCAGACTGTGTAACAGTTTCTTCCCCCAAGCCATCAGACTCCTCAATACCCACAGACTAGCCTGACACCAACCCAGACACACATACATGCACACACACATACACATACTCAACTGAACACCATTCCACTACCTCTGCAATTTTTGCACATTTCTTTCTTAAATTGCTGCTAAAACAATATAAAAAATACTGTATTGACCAGCTGCATTTTTGCTGCTAATTAGTATTACATTTACAATAGTTATTATTATTTTGTAATATCTGTTTGCACCTTATTCCACACAAGAACCATGTACTGGTTGGTGCTGCACTGTCCTTTACTGTGCCTATTGTCCTGTTTAGTAACTGTTATTTTGTCTTGCGCTGTTGCACACATTTGCACATGTGCACTTTATGTAGTCCTGTGTATGTCTTTGTAGTCTTATTTAGCTCTGTGTAGTCTCATGTAGCTCTGTGTTGTTTATGTAGCACCATGGTCCTGGAGGAACGTTGTTTCATTTCACTGTGTACTGTACCAGCTGTATATGGTTGAAATGACAATAAAGCCACTTGAACTTGAACTATATGATGCATAGTGACATGCCAATTTTAATTCACAGGAGCACATATGCTGACCACAGGAGCCACAGGTCAGACATTCCTCAGAATGTTACTTTGATTGTCTTTGATAAGAAAAAGTCTGATCCAGCGCAGTATCGCAGAAAGAGACTTAGCTCTATTGTGCCTTTCTCTTATGCACTGCAGCAGATGGTAGGAAGTGGCAGTTTCTTGCTCAGATATGGCATTTTTGTAATTTGATCACTTTTCTTGCATTAGGTTTTAGATCATGATATACCTCCACCAATCCCTTTGCTTGAACACATTCTTCAACTTCTTTCAGATTTGGCCAACATTTGATAATGTATGCTGGTTGTTGCACCAACTCTTTGTGTGCAAGTTTTTATAAAAGCCTTCCCAAATTCTGCTCTGTTGGCATGACAGAAAAATTGTGACCAGAAATTCCCCTGTATCTGCATTTGTGAAATCATTTAATCCCTCTGTAAAAACATATTTTTATGTTGGGCTTATGTAATGAAAAAAAGCATCTATCAGTGTGCTGTCTCTTGGTGGGAGAGAAAATACCTCTTCTAAGAATGGAGTTGCAAGCAGCATAGGCAAATAGCCAAATCTCCATCAATATGCAAAAATTCTTGCAACTGCTTTCTATTCTCTTTCCTGGTAACTGTGGTGAAGAGCTGGAATCTTATATGTTGTCACAAAAGTTCTCTTATCATAAAATTAATTCCAAAAATCAGTCAGACAATCCAGGATTAACCCGTTTCCAACTGCAGATTCTTCTTCACCATTTTCAAGCAGACACTTGATTGTTATGTTTGCATGCAAGATATTTTATATAACTATAAAAGTTTCAAGCATGTCTGAAAGATAGTTGGCACAGTGGATTACAGTGGTCTACTTTTTTCAGCTGTATTTGTTGGATCTTCGATGAACATGCTTGGAGCATGATCTAAATCTGTAGATGACTGTACACATGACCCTGTCACAGTTACAGTAAAGAAAGTGTTGAGATATGGTGGTTGCTGAAAAATTGAGCCTCTGAAAATGGAGGTACTCTGCTGAAAATGGCTGTAAATCCTAAATGGTAAATGCCATATTTTTGTGGAACATCTTAAAATAAAGCTGAAAGTCTACACTTTGATCACATCTTGATTGTTTTATTTCAAATCCATTGTGGTGGTATATAAAGGCAAAATCACAAAATCTCTGTCATTGTCTGTATATATTGCCTGACTATATATATATATATATATATATATATATATATATATATATATATATATATATATATATATATTCTGTAGTTTTTCAGAAAAATACAATGATCTGAGGCTGAATCTGTGCAACTCTTTGATGTATTGTGATGAAAGTTTATATGTGCCATTGTAACCATCCCCAGAAAATGCCATATCAATTTAGCGACAGCCCATCTATTGGTCAAAAATATATATAAAAATATGAAATTATAATACACCCCAAGTATTTCTCCTTATGGTTTGTAAATTATTTTGCATAAAATTATCACTACTGTCACTACAATCACATAACTACAATAATCATTACTGTTTTAACTCAAATTGCCTTTTGGTACTCATATGCCCTGAAGGTACCTGAGAAATCTGTGGCAAGCGTCACAGCAAATTTTTTTCCTCTGTTGTGCTTGGTACCATAATTGCTGCTTGCAGCTATATTTTCTCTCTATTTTTCTTTTAAATGGAGCCACATTTTCTAGACTGTATCAGAAAGTTGACTCTAAGCATTCAGTCACATGATGAAGTTCTGGGGGGTCAGACAGTGATCCAGACAAGGTTGAAAACTCTGAGAGATTATTGATAAAATTATAACATTTGATGTGGTAGCATGGCAGAGTGCATATATTATGACTAAGACACATTTTAAATGAGATGAGGTAATGATCTAAGCATCAGACTGTGGAAGTGTGACCACCATGAGTGGGTTCTATTACATTCTGATTAACCCCTACTGAATCTAGAATGGACACAACCACTGTTCTTAGAGGGTCTTCCAGATTATCAAAATGAATATTATAATAATATAAAGTGTCCAACAATTAATGCTTTGTCTAAAGAAACAACCAGGTTTGAGATGAAATCTGCAAATTCATGAAGAAATTCAGAATCCAGCCCTGGGGGTCTGTAAATAATAATTAGTGGAATCGACTAGGTAGATTTTTTGTGGCTACATATGCTAGTATAAAGAACTTCAAATGTGTTAAAATTATGTCCAGGTTTTTGTGTGATGCCTAGATCATTATTATAAATAACCACGACACCTCCAACTCTGCCAGTTAGACAAGGCTCATGATACATACTCTTTTGGTTTAATCCACATTTGTGTTAAACACAGTACATTAAACTCCTGATAAGTAATAATATCCTTAAAAATAAGTTGTTTATATTGTAAGAGCTCTAATATTAAACAGTCCAACTTCAGGTGATGTGGAACCTCCAAGAGACAAGTTAGTTCCTGTTCTCACCTACTATATAGTTGCAATAAAC
Organism: Pangasianodon gigas; assembly: GCA_022758105.1. NCBI lineage: Eukaryota > Metazoa > Chordata > Actinopteri > Siluriformes > Pangasiidae > Pangasianodon > Pangasianodon gigas. Next base: position 18,412,987 of record CM040461.1, on the reverse strand, counting down.
AGTCATTCCCTCACCCGCATCTGCTTCTCTCTTTCTCTCTCTCACTAAAAAAGAAACAGCTTGTCACTTTACTGAGAAACTATAAAGTATAAACTCCTCTGTCCTGAAGACTTTACTGTGCTGGGAAACTTTGACTGTTACAGAGTGCTTACAACCAGGACTCCTTCCATAAAAGTTAAATAAAGTAATAAAAAAAAGAAAAATAAACAATGGGACTACATGAAGGATTTTACATTTTACTTTGTTAAACAACACATTTTTCTAAATCCATTTATTATTAGTCTTAAATCATGTAGAGCGTCCAATGTACAAGTCCATGCATTTGAGCTGTAACTATAGAAATAATACTGTATTAGAACAAGCACATTGATAATAACCTTTCATTCATGTTACAGCAGGAAGTACTGTCCAAGCTGTGCTGTTATGCAAAAATAATGCACACCTTCTGACCTATCAGATCAGGCCACTTTAGGTTTGTACTTTGAGTTGTATACAATGAACAAAAAAAAGATTAACAATTAAATTGTTGATTGCAATTGTTTAGATGACAATTAATCATCAGGTAAAATTTCATAATCGCAACAGATCTACCCTGACCTGGTAGCGGGGGAAGTACTTTTAACCAGGCTCAACCAGCACAAGATACACTCCATTTATAGTATCATTACACCCTTCAGCTTACAGTATATGTATTATATAATCAGGAAATACACTGTTTGGGTACACTGGATTTCAGTAGGATGATCATAATTAGTTGTCAGGGCCCACTTCAACAAACTTGAAGTGACAATGCCATAAGAGCAGTCCGAAATCTGATCGCTATCTCATAAGTAATTTATGGATGAACAACATAATGATGATACAGTGAGCAGATTTGGCTGATAATGGAGCAAGTAGCTAAGGGTATAGACTGCCTCTTGATGCAATGGGTGAAGCAGAGGTTGATCAGAGGTCTACAAAGCCCTCTGTGGACTAGGCTTAGGCTGTGGTAGCTCCTGACATTACTGACCTAGACATTGTGACATCTGAACATGCCAACCCTGTACTCTCTGACCAGCTACACAATCTGTCTTGAGTTTGCAAGTCAGAGTATCAGTAACTCTGAATGATCTTGCCCTGACAAGTCAAATATTCAACCTTTTGCACAATGAACAACATTTTGCTGACCCTTCACAAACTGACAGTTCTGGTATGGACTAAATGATTTTATTGAAAAGGACAGTTGTTTTACCTATAGGTCAAGATTCTCTAAGAAGGTTTAGATCAAGAGCAGGGAGGTTTTTCAAACCAGTGTCCAGACTTATTGAGGTAATGAATCCACAAATTCATAGAGCTTAACTATTGGGTTACTTTATAGACTTTTTTCTTTTTTGGAAAAATTTGGCAATCCATTATAGTTTTGCAGATACTGTGATTGATTGCTCATGAGTTCATCAATAAGACACAGCATTTCAAGTTCAACCACCCTTTATTTGATGAGTGCCACACCAGCGGTAAGTTACATGTAAAAGTGAAGTCTTTGCAAAACATGTAATTATTCATTTCTAAAGCTTATTAATTGAGTATTTGTACTAATAGTTTATTTTTAAGTAAGAACAGACAATTGTGTATTTTTATGTTCATTTTGCAAGTAAATTTTGTAAGATGAATGGTCACATTGCATAAAAACTAGCTAATTTTATAGCAGTAGCTAAGATTTTACCTTTCTTCTACTCTAGCATGCGTCCTTAACTGCAGCCTACTCCCCTATGTTCAGTGTCCAAGTGTTTTTTTTTTAATCAGGTAGATTATGATACTGTTCATATTTTTAAAATTTTCACTTGTTAATATGTTGAACCCCCTATTCGACGAGCACCACTTCAGTGCATGTGCACTTACCAGCAACCTACTCCCCTACATTCAGTTTCCACGTGTTTTATTTTCTTTAAGATGTCTGTGCAATAAACTGATAAGGTGCAAACCTGAGTGTACTTTGTCGATTCTACACAACAGAGAATGACAACAAACTGCAATATTCTAACGTAAGCTTTTGCTGCACAGACACTGGACTTAAAAGGGAAGCACAGGCTATTGATCATGATAATATATTCATGTATCTTGTAGCTGTGTCTTTACTTTCTGGTGTTTATTTGCAATGAATACCACTGATTGCTTCCCCCAGGATAGTTTGAATGTGTGCCATATGCAGAAGAGAACGAAAAGAGCAAATCTAATACCAGCCATAACTGGAACAACAGAGGCAAAGTTATTGTCACTGTGTTCCATGCCATAATAAAGTTACACTACACCATTTGCAATCATCCTATGGTTGTATATTAACAGAAAAATCAACCCAAATCTGGTTTCAGACTCTCCTAGTTTGGGAACTAGCTCCCAGCTCTATGAACAGCAACCAAAAGCACATTATGAACACTGCTATGTTATTTTATTATATTTTACACTCTTTGATTTAATTTGTTTTCCTTTGCTTTTTTCTGCCTTTTCCTGCTGGTGGAAATGGGGTTTATATTGATGAGCTGGGCCCTGATATTGATTTGCCATCATTTCTAGTGTGGACATTTTCTGGTCTATTATACTACACTTGCAGCATTTTCCCTCAGCAGCTGTAAACTGGATATATGGACAAGCTGACCCCCGCAATATGGAGATAATGAAATATCTTTAATGATCCTTTTGGAAAAATTTTACAGTCAACACTATAGCCTGCCAACACTTGTACAATAATAGTTAGTGGTGGCAGCAGTGGGATTTTACAAGGCTTTGCTAAAATCTGTAACTGCCTTTGCCCTTGTAGTGGAACAAACCTGTCTACCCAAATAAGCACAGAAACAGTGTAAGTGTAAAAAAAAAAAAAGTGTAAGTTTTTTTTATGTTGGCTACAAAAGGAAAACTTTCATTCAGGTAACATTATAAGCTAGACTAATATAGTGGTCTGCAGAATACACTCAAAGGTCATTTTACATGTACAAATGTACAATCAGCAAATATAGGGCATAATGTTTGGAAATTCTGACAAAGGGTGTAAATATGACTGAACATCTAACAGTACAGTTCATTGTTCTGTGTCTTCAGAAGATCATCATTGGCAGAACCAAGCGACAATGAATTTGATAGTGCACTTCAGTATTTTCATGAGAGTACTTCAAAAGCTTCCCTCCTACTAACACAAAAGGTGACATCTCCTTTCATGTCACTGTCAAAGACCAAGTTTTGTTTTTCCAAAACAACACCCCCCCCCCCCCCCCCCCCCACCTCCCCCCCACTACCTTTTTATAAGGAAAAAAAATTAAAGAGAGAGGAGAAAATGTTAGAAGCCCCATATATGTGTGAATATGAACTGGATGTAAGAATGTAATAATCAGACTTTCGCTTGAAAAGCACACCAGCAGCAAACACTCTCCACTCTACTGAGGTATAGTCAAACAAACATTTCTCTTTTAATATAGGTGCCAAAGAATAACATTCAGCCAGTGATTTTTTCTAGGAAAGTAAAACTTACAGCTAATTAGTCTGATGTGTTTTGAGCCATATTTATTGATTTATTTATTTTGTTTTATTTTAATACAATAAGGGTGAATGTCAATTATTAAAGGCAGATGCCTGAAGAGTCAAGAGGAGAAAGCATGCTCCTCCCTTAGTGAAAAATAAAAAACAAGCAGACATGGTCACCATCTAATAACCAAAATCACAACAGATATGCAAGTTGAGCATGGGGAGGAGAGAGGATAAAAATAATTAAACAATAGGCAGACTGAGACTAAAGAGGGGAACAAAAGAGAGAGATAGATAGATTAATTGATCACTGCAGCCAGGTTTTTAGATAAAAGTAGAGTTTTTGAGATAGGGATGTTTTTCAAAGAATGAGATTTAGATTTTGTGCCCAGTTCTTGAAAGAGTCAATATGACTTTGAGTAGAATAGATGTTCTCTAGTTAGCATCATGTTTAGACATGATCAGGGTACAGTATGTTGTTGCTGATCTTCTTTTGGCTGCTTCCGTTAGGGGTCGCCACAGCGGATCATTGGTCTGCATATTTGATTTGGCACAGTTTTTATGCTGGATGCCCTTCCTGACACAACCCACCCCAGTTTTATCTGGGATTGGGACTGGCACCGGGAATGCACTGTCGTGGCTGGGGTTGGTTCGCTGGCCAGGAATCAAACCCGAGCTGTGGCGGTGAGAGTGCCATGGCCTAACCGCTAGTCCTCCAGGGACTCCCTGATCAGTTTATGTAAGGTGGGTATTATTATTACATATTATTATTATTAGTGTTATTATTATTATTAATAATAATAATAATAATAATTATTATTATTATTATTATTATTTCTCCTTTTTAATGGTAATAATTTATTATTAATAATAATTCTATTAACCAGGACATCAGTCCAATGGACAAAATAATCTGACTTGATTATGGTTGCATCACCAAGATTAAAAAAGAGTAATAATTTGCCTATTATCTGAATGATATTTGATTTATATCAAATTAGGTAAATATATTGATGAATTGTAGAACTCATTTGTGACAAGTGAGAAACACACACATAAAACATACAAAGTTTAATAATAAGAAGAAAGGCACTCATCAATATAATACAAAATATATGGCAACTGAAAATATTTACAAATGTAGTGAAAGTAGTTACTAGGCAATTAAATAATGAGTGGAATTAAGCTTAATGTCAGACATACACAATGAGTACTTATTGTCCTAATTCTAGCTAAAGTTCAAAGCCAATATTGAAGAAGGTATGTAGAGAAGCTTTATAGTTATGCTCTGGTGTTGTCTTTTTGGTGGTTTTGATCTGTGAAGCAAGCTCAGTGTAGTCAGCCATTGCATCAGGAGAGCTTCTGTTGAGTAATCTCCCCTGGAGCAGAGTGGCCTGGAGTCTTGTGTGTTGTGGCTATTCTTGTTGTTGGTCTTAGAGATAACCACAAGTGAGCTAAGGGCATCTAAGGGCAATTATGATCATCCCAGGCAGGCAGAAAGTGGAGTTCATGTAAACAAAAAGTGTCCGTCCTAACCCTTTGTTCACTTTTCTTAGTATGGTTTATGGTTTGGACAGAAAAAGTCATACCTTAGGGGTTATACGCATCACTGGCAAAGTCCCCACAACATAAGCACTGAGATCATCTGGAACATAGTATGATTTTAGGGTGAATTAGGATGAAAGTATTAGAGTATTGAGAAAGTAAGGGAGTGAACATCAGCTATCTGGATGTGTCATACAGTCCAAAAAGACATAGAAAGTAAGAAAAGGGTAGGAACCGGCAGAAGCAATAGAGTGGAAAATAAGTAAAATGTAAAATAGATGATATTTTGATGCTGTAATCATGACTCCAAGTATTGCAGACTCCAGTGTCAACCCTTACTGATTCTGCCAAGCTCCCCTGGACATGCCAGCATCAGATTTACAAATTGAAAATCATTAATAATTCTAACCAGGATGTGATAAATCTGAAATCACTTCAGATGAACCTGGATACACTTCCATAAATCAAAAAGATTACTTGGAAATTTAAAATTTAAAAAAATCTGACTGCAAAGTGTCAGGCTTACTAATGGTTTTTGCAGATCCTCACAGTCATCTGCCATTAATCTCTAATACATGTGAAATATGTCAGCAGGGCAATATGTGCTTTAATATCAGCAATGGTCTGCTTAATGCTGAAAACATGGGGTAAGAGCATGAGTGGAAGATAGGAAGAGAAATAGAAGATGGAGGCTATTGCTCCTGTGCTATTCATGATAACATGTACAGCTTGGCATGATGGCCAAGTGGCAAGGCGTCAGTCTCGTAAACTGAATATCACGGGTTCAATCCCTCTTCATGCCTTGCAAAAGACTGTTGAGGTGATGTTCACATTTTCCCCATGCGACAGTAAATGTTATTTGTGGGCAGTGGTGGCTCAACGGTTCATGTTCTTGGTTACTGATCAGAAGGTCAAGCCACCAGTGTTGGGCCCTCTCTGCTCCAGGGGCGCCATATTATGGCTGACCCTGCGCTCTGACCCCAACTACCTAAAAAGCTGGGATATGCGAAGAAAAGAACTGCACTGTGCTGTAATGTTTATGTGACAAATAAAGGCTTCTTCTTCTTCTTGTGGGCACAGTTAGGGACTTTTATACAATGGGCCTCATTTATCAAGCTGGATATAAATGGATTTGTAAAAGTGTTCGTATGAGCGTTTACACAAATTTCCTGATATTTACATCGAGATGTGTTAAACAACTTAGAACATGGCACCTTTTGTGCCAGACCACCCAATTTTTAGATAAGCAAACATATTGGAACAGATAGTCTTAAAGTAAATAACACTTAATATTTGGTTGCATATCCCTTGCTTGCAGTGACTGCATCAAGCCAGCGACCCACTGACATCACCATTCTGCTGCCTTGTTTTGTGTTGCCTTTCCAGGCTTGTACCACAGTTTCTTTCAGTTGTTGTTAGTTTTGGGGGGGTTCTCCCTTCCTGAAATGCATACTCAATTGGGTTAAGGTCTGGTGATTGACTTGGCCAGTCTAAAATCTTCCAATTTTTCCACTGATGAAGTCCTTTTTTGTGTTGGCAGTGTGTTTTGGGTCAACGTCTTACTGCATGATGAAGTTCCTCCCAATTAGATTGGATGCATTTCTCTGTAAATTGGCAGACACAATGTTTCTGCAGACTTCTGAACTCATTCTGCTGCTACTATCATAAGTTACATTATCAATAAAGATTAGTGAGCCCATTCCAGAAGAAGCCTTGCAAGCCCAAGCCATGTCATTACCTCCACTGTGCTTGACCAGTGAGCTTGTATGTTTTGGATCATGAGTAGATCCTTTCTTTCTCCACACTTTGGCCTTTCCTTCCCTTTGGTAGAGGTTAATCTTGGTTCCAGAACTTTTGTGGCTCATCTCTGTATTTCTTTGTGAATTCATATCAGACCTTCTGATTCTTACTGCTGATGAATAGTTTGCATCTCGTGGTATGGCCCCTATATTTCTGCTCTCGTAGTCTTCTTCAAAACGTGGATTGTGATACTTCATCCGTGCCCTGTGGAGGTTGTTGGTGATGTCACTGATTGTTGTTTTTATGTTTTTCTTCACAGCTCTCACAATGTTTCTGTCATCAACTGCTGTTGTTTTCCTTGGCTGACCTGTTTGATGTCTGGTTGTTAGTACACCAATGTATTGTTGTATTGGCTAGGCCCAATGCTTTTGCAATGGTTCTGATAGATTCAAATTGGCTTGCTTTTCTCCCATAGACAGCTCTCTGGTCTTCATGTTGGTTTATCCTTTTTAACAACAGTCTTCACAGGTGAAACCCAGGGCTCAAACCAAGAGTAGACATTCCAAGTGATTAATTGTTTAAATAATCAATCTAATAGGGCACACCTGAGAAACAAGAAACACCTGTCAGTCATATGTTCCAATATTTTTAATCGCTTGAAAAATGGGTGGGTTCAAACAAATGGTGCCATGTTTTAAGTTGTTTGTCTGGTTGTACGTATCAAGAACTGAAAACTGAAATTTTGTTGCATCAAAGTCAAAGGTGGTGCCACTAAAGAAATTGACTTTGCCTTGCCTGGAGCTGATGGGTTCTTTGCTTGGAGCAAGGCTAGGGAATAATCTGCTAATTGCTCCTCCCACTGAACATGGGAAGGAATCAGCTCAAAATGTGGACAGATTACACAATTGCTCTTCACTGGATACACAATACAGCACAGAAATGGAAGTCATTTGTTGCAAATGGAGTGCATTTGCAATGACAGGTACAATCCTGCTGAGTTACTGACCAGAGATCAACACTTGGAGAACCTCATACAGGACAATCTGTGGTGGAGTGGACCTAGTTCACTATTGCCAGACAAAGCATCATCAGTTGGTTAGGACTGTATAAAAGATGAGGTAAACACTAAGCTTAGGGTTAAGTTTCAGGTGGTTTATAGTTAATACTTGCTCAAGTGAAAGGATGAGAGGGGAGCTCACAGCAGAGGAGCTTAATTTAGCAGAGGTATATTGGGTAAGGGTGACACGAGAGAACAATTTCAGCCAAGAAATTGGTCAGCTGAAATCAGGACACAACATAAAAGGGGATTCAAAAATTAAATATCTGAAACCATTACTGGATGAGAATAGCATTATCAGTTTAGAAGGAAGTCTACAGCAGTCTGAGTTTAGTTTTAGAGAACAACACCCATGGGTGTTGCCCAAAAGAACATAGGTACTCAGAGTTATTAGTCCAGTACTATCTTGACAAGGTAATGCATGCTGGGGTCAGGGATACTCTAATGCAAGTGAGGGAGAGGTATTGGATTTTGAAAGGCTGATAGCTGGTCAAGCAGACAATGGCTGATTTTTACATATGTAAGAGACTAAAGGTGAAGCCAGTTCAGCAAGTTACAGCTCCACTATAGAGTTACTGAGTCCCCACCCTTCAAAGTCACTGGAGTAGGCTTTGCTGTCTATGCATTTAGAACTGGTCTCAGCTCAGACTACAGAAAAATTTCTTAGCTTTAAAGAAGTCTATTGCCAGATGAGGACTATGTAAAGTCATTCACTCTGACAACACTAGGACATTTTAGAGAGTAGACCAGGCTTTGAAAGAACGGCGGAAGTCAAACAGACCATTGGAACTTACAGAATTTTTTCACCGACAAGGGCGTTACCTGGAATGAACAATCACATATGTATATAATAAAAATAATAGTTACGTAATTATTTGACTGTATACACTTGTATGATATGTAAGCATATTTCGATGTACTGTATATTTTATAATGTACTTAGATACAATAATAAATAAATAAATAAACCAGAGTTAGGATTTTAGATTTTTGTATGAACCATACTTCAATGTAAATGTTCTAAAATATGTAAAACTCAAACATTTTATGTCACAGTCACACATACCTTAGTAATCAGGAGAAATAAAGACAGGGAAAACATTAGTGGCTTTCCTCAGGCATGGCTTGTCAGCATCTGAGTAATGATTGTTAGCGTCCCAGTAAGACCCATAAGCAGTGCCGCCTGGCGGCTAGAGCGGTACTGCCCCAGGAAATACAGCATTTATATTAACAACATAAAAGTGGCTCAGGAAAATAAATTCTGTTCAAATAAAAATAAACTCTCAAGTTAAACAAAAATGTGACCATACACTTGTGTGTGTCACACATGACATAAGATGCAGGTGATCCCCAGCCCATTATTCTGGTGCTGGCTAATATATCCCACTCGTTGACAGGTGCCAATTTAATGAGAAAATCAATGTTATTCTTGTCACCTGTTAGTGGTTTTAATGTTATGGCTGAGTGGTGTATATATACTGATCAGCCATAACATTAAAACCACTGACAGATGAAGGGAATAACACTGATTTTCTCATTACAGTGAACGGGTGGGGTATATTAGGCAGCAAGTGAACAGTCATTTCTCAAAGTTGATGTGTGGGAAGCAGGAAAAAGGGGCAAGCATAAAGATCTGAGCAACCTTAACAAGGGCCAAATTGTGAAGGCTAGACGACTGGGTCAGAGCATCTCCAAAACAGCAGGTCTTGTGGGGGTGTTCCCAGTATGCAGTGGTTAGTACCTACCAAATGTGGTTCAAGGAAGGACAACTGGTGAACTGGTGACAGGGTCATGGGAGCCCAAGGGTCATTAATGAGCATGGGGAGCAAAGGCTAGCCTGTCTGTTCCAATCCCACAGAAGAGCTACTGTAGCACAAATTGTTGATAAAATTAATGCTGGCTATGATAGAAAGGTGTCAAAACATACAGTGCATAGCAGCTTGCTGCATCTGGGGCTGCGTAGTCAGAGTACCCGTGCTGACCCCTGTCCATTGCCGAAAGCACCTACAATGGGCACGTGAGCATGGACCATGAAGCAATGAACAAACGTGGCCTGGTCTGAAGAATCACATTTTATTTTACTTCATGTGGATGGCCGGGTGAGTGTGTATGGCACCAGGATTCGCAATAGGAAGAAGGCAAACCGGTGGAGGCAGTGTGATGCTCTGGGCAATGTTCTGCTGGGAAACTTTAGGTCATGGCATTCAAGTGGATGTTACTTTGACACGTACCACCTACCTAAATATTGTTGCAGACCAAGTACACCCCTTCATGGCAACGGTATTCCCTAATGGCAGTGGCCTATTTCAGCAGGAAAACATGCCATGCCACACTGCAAAAATTGTTCACACATGATTTGAGGAACATGACAAAGACTTTGAGGTGTTAAGTTGGCCTCCAAATTCCCCAGATCTTAATCCGATTGATCATGTGCAGGATGTGTCCGATCCATGAAGGCCTTACCTCGTAACTTACAGGAGTCCATGTGTCGACAGGGTGTGCGTGTATAGATAGATAGATAGATAGATAGATATACAGCTGTGCTCAAAAGTTTGCATACCCTTGGAGAATTGGTAATATATGTACCATTTTTAAAGAAAACATGAGTGAGCAGGCAAAACACATTTATTTTATTTCTTATGGGATTCATATTCAACTGTAGGTTATAACAGAATGGCACAATCATAAAACAAAACATGGCAACAAAGAAAAAAATGAAATGATCCCTGTTCAAAAGTCTGCATACCCTTAGTTCTTAATACTGTGTATTGCCCCCTTTAGCATCAATGACAGTGTGCAGTCTTTTGTAATAGTTGTCTATGAGGCCCCAAATTCTTGCAGGTGGTATAGCTGCCCATTCGTCTTGGCAAAATGCCTCCAAGCCATGCAAAGTCTTTGGTCGTCTTGCATGAACCGCATGTTTGAGATCTCCCCAGAGTGGCTCAATGATATTAAGGTCAGGAGACTGTGATGGCCACTCCAGAACCTTCACCTTTTTCTGCTGTAACCACTGGAGGGTCAGCTTGGCCTTGTGCTTAGGGTCATTGTCGTGCTAGAAAGTCCAAGAGCGTCCCATGCACAGCTTTCATGCAGAAGAATGTAAATTGTCTGCCAGTATTTTCTGATAACATGCTGCATTCATCTTGCCATCAATTTTCACAAGATTCCCTGTGCCTTTAGAGCTCACACACCCCCAAAACATCAGTGAGCCACCACCATGCTTCACAGTGGGCATGGTATTCAGTTCACTATAGGCCTTGTTGAGCCCTCTCCAAACATATTGCTTATGGTTGTGACCATAAAGCTCTATTTTGGTCTCGTCACTCCAAATTACAGTGCGCCAGAAGCTGTGAGGCGTGTCAAGGTGTTATCGGGCATATTGTAACCCGGGCTTTTTTGTGGCATTGGCGCAGTAAAGGCTTCTTTCTGGCAACTCAACCATGCAGCTCATTTTTGTTCAAGTATCGTCATATTGTGCTCCTTGAAACAACCACACCATCTTTTTTCCAGAGCAGCCTGTATTTCTCCTGAGGTTACCTGTGGATTTTTCTTTGTATCCCGAGCAATTCTTCTGGCAGTTGTGGCTGAAATCTTTCTTGGTCTACCTGACCTTGGCTTGGTATCAAGAGATCCCTGAATTTTCCACTTCTTAATAAGTGATTGAACAGTACTGGCTAGCATTTTCAAGGCTTTGGATATCTTTTTATATCCTTTTCCATCTTTATAAAGTTCCACTACCTTGTTACACAGGTATTTTGACAGTTCTTTTCTGCTCCCCATGGCTCAGTATCTAGCCTGCTCAGTGCATCCATGTGAGAGCTAACAAACTCATTGACTATTTATACACAGGCACTAATTGCAATTTAAAAAGCCACAGGTGTGGGAAATTAACCTTTACTTGCCCTTTAAACCCGTGTGTCACCTTGTGTGTCTGTAACAAGGCCAAACATTCAAGGGTATGTAAACTTTTGATCAGGGCCATTTGGGTGATTTCTGTTATCACTATGATTTAAAAAGGAGCCAAACAACTATGTGATAATAAATGGCTTCATATGATCCTTAAATAAAAGACAGTTTTTTTGCATGATCAGTCATATTTTCAAAATCAATGCCAAGATTTCACAATTTCTGCCAGGGTATGCAAACTTTTGAGCACAACTGTAGGTTTACTGCATTGTTGGTTCTCTGCATATAAGAAAAAAAAAAAAAAAAAATATATATATATATATATATATATATATATATATATATATATATATATATATATATGTCCCATTTTGGAATCGAAGGAAACAGTACTGAGTTTGGTTGTCATGATTTGTTCAATGGTGAACTGTTAGTTAGACTTGCAGCAGCAAATTGACAAGTCTGTGCTATTTGTTTCATGTATGTATTTAGATCAGTCAACATACAGACATATTTGAATGTCATCTTGAGTATAGTCAAAGTTATAAAATACTTTGTCATATCATGAGATGATGATAAAAGAAATGTAGAACTATTAAGCTTATTTGTTAACAATAGCTTTCATTCCTCAAGCTCAGATTTGAGTGCCTGGAATAACATATGAACAAATCTGCATATGAATCTGAACTGATGTAAGACGTCAAAACGAGCACAATGGATGAATCAGCTTTAGCTGGGTGGACATGAGCCTTTTCAACTGACCCCACTAGTCCCTTATTTACCTGTCATATGTCATTTCTCTTCAAAAACATCTAATTTACATGAAATATTCCCCTATTTATGCAGTAGTTGCAGCAGTGAGGCAGCAGTGAGAAAAGCACTCAACAGACCACAGTGGTGCAGCAGATAGCATTGCTGCCTCACAGATCCATCCCGATTCAATCCTGAGCTCAGGTCACTATCTGTGCGGAAGTTCTGTGCATGTTCTCCCTGTGTCTATGTGGGTTTCCTCCCAGTAAATATTCCAGTGTGCACTGCAATGGACAGACATCCTATCCAGGGTGTATTGCTTCTTCATGCCCAGTGTTTCTGGTAGGCTCCAGGAAACCACAGAAACCCTGACCAGGATAAAGGGGTTACTGAAAGTGAGTGAGTGAAGTTGCATTAGAAATGTAAGGATATGTTGTGTCCAAGGCTGCTACAAATAAAAATATTAGTTTTGCAATCCTGAAAAAAGACTAAAATAAAGACTAAAATAAACTGAATAACTTTTCAGCTGAGGAAAGGATAGTCCATTAGTTTGTCTTTTGCAAGTCTACAATTAGTGTTGACCATATGCAACTTTAATGAATGGCCAATGTCTTGTTTTACTGGCAGATTTTTTTTTTTTTTTTCACTCAGTGTGGCTCACTTTCCATGGCCATGGGTTTCAAAATAAGTCTTACATTGCTAACTCCTTACTGAACCTTATTTATTTATTTATTTATTTATTTATTTATTTACATATTATTGCGTGTGATTTTTTGTGACATTTCAATCAACCAAAATATCACATTTGGTTCACATCTCCCAGTTCATCTGTGTAATTTACATCATTAATATACAGACAAATATTCTAGATATTACTTTTTGGTATTTTACTAGACATACAGTCAGGTCCATAAATATTGGGACAGTGACACAGTTTTGGTAATTTTGCCTCTGTACACCACCACAGTGGATTTGAAATGAAGCAGTCAAGATGTGACTGAAGCGTAGACTTTCAGCTTTAATTCAAGGGGTTTAACAAAAATATTGCATTAACCGTTTAGGAATTACAGCCATTTTTTACAGAGTCCCTC
>CM040461.1:18363254-18387695 GCA_022758105.1 Pangasianodon gigas | reverse complement strand
TGCATCCGAAAGGCCAACAGCATTGTGGACGACCCCACACACCCCTCTCACACACTCTTCACACTACTGCCATCAGGGAAGAGGTTCCGAAGCATTCGGGCTCTCACAACCAGACTGTGCAATAGTTTTTTCCCTCAAGCCATCAGGCTTCTCAACACACACAACTGAACTGGAACTAAACTCACACACACACACACACTCACACTCATTCAACTTCATACATTCATTAAGTTATTACAAACAAGTTGGCTTGTTCTACTGTTTACATTGTACATTCCACCACTGCTACTGCTGCTCTACTCGGTTCTTTTTGCACATCACTGGCACTGCCACTTTAATACTTGTAAATTTGCACATTGCACTGTATATAGATATATATACAGTAGGTTATGGGTTGCTGCTATTTTGTGTTTGTGTACTTGTCCTGCACTGTCTCGTGTTGTCTGTTATGCACTGTTTTGTTTTGCACTGTTTGCACTAGGTTGCACACGATGCACTTTATGTGGCTAGGACAACTTAGTCTAGTCCTCAGCTCTGTGTTTTGTAACTCTATGTTGTGTGAGGTGACAATGTTGTTTTATGTAGCACCTAGGTTCTGGAGAAACGTTGTCTCATTTCACTGTGTACTTCGTCAGCTATATATAGTTGAAATGACAATAAAAGCCTCTTGACTTGACTTGAAAAAGATGCCTTAAAAATAATGAAATTAAATGTTTCTACATTGTAAAAAAACTACTATAAAGAGCAGTAAACATTAATAAATGAAACAAAGTCAATATTTGGTGTGACGATCCTTCGCTTTTAAAAAAAATAGTAGTCTCAGGTACAATTTGTGCAGTTTTATAAGGAAATTAGCTGTAAGTTTTACTGAGCATCTTGCAGAACCAGCCACAGTTCTTCTGGAGACTTTGACTGTCACACTTGCATCTTATTTTTGCAGCAAAACCCAGCAGCCTTCATTATGTTTTTTTTGTCTGAAAAGTGGTCTCTTATGTAATATGCTGCTTTCCTTACTGACATACAAACATTTTTCTATAACATTTAATTTTGTGCTGGAAAACTAATGTTTGGAAATCTAAAATGTTTTTGCATTGAATTAATAATATAGAAGTCATAAAATAAAAATCTATAACAAGGTTTGTACTAAAAAAAAATAGGGTGCCTAAGACTTTTGCACAGCACTGTACATCAGTGGGGCTGCTGTGGAAAGAATCAGTATTATCAAGTTCCTCGGTGTGCACTTCAGCAATGACTTGATCTGGTCCCTTCACAGTGGTGAAATTTGCTCGTCAGCGACTCTACTTCCTGTGGAGATTCAGGAAGTTTGGTCTCCCCCCAACATCCTGACCAACTTTTAGAAATGCACCATAGAAAGCATTCTGACTGGGTGCGTGACTGTATGAACTCATCATTGGCAACAAACTCCCAGCCTTACAGGACATCTTCCATACATGATGTCTGAGGAAGTCTCACAAAATCACCACAGACTGCAGTCACCCAGAACACAAAGTGTTTACCAGACTGCCATCAAGCAGACAGTACCCAAGCATTCAATCCAGAACCAGCAGTTTGAAGAACAGTTTCTACCTGCAGGCCATCAGGATCCTGAATAAACTGTAATCTGGTCATTACTCCTTCTCCCACTCTTTCAATCATGCCTCCACTACCACCCACACCTTTACTCTTACACATTGGTCACCTCACTAACAGCTCACAGACACTTATGGACAATCTCTTCACATGGCTTTCTCACTTTTGGGCATGTTGCAATATTTCTAAGGGCACTATTATCAGTTTACTGCCACTGAGGACTCAGTCGCAATATATTGATCATATTTATTACACACTAGATATACTATTATATCTAATTTAGTGTAAATTCTGTTAATGCTACTTTGTACTGCTTCTTAATCTGCTTATTGCTTATTGTGTATAGATGACTGCTCAGACACTGCATATTGCACACAGATACTATTTATTTTACTACCATTTGTACTCTTGTTCACATACTGTGACTGCACATATTCCAGTGTCTACAGTGCAGATCTGCACTTTATCTACCTTGTTATGTTGCAGCCTTATGCTAAAATGCTTTAAAAAATGTTTTCACATCAATCTACACTCCGTACCTCATAATGACAAAGCAAAAACCAAATTTGTGATAACTTGCAAATTTATTAAAAAGGAAAAACTGAAATATCACATTGACATAAGTATTCAGACTCTTTGCTATGATAATTGAAATTTAGCTCAGGTACATCCCATTTCTCTGGATCACCTTTGAGATGTTTCTACAGTTTGATTGAAGTCATCCAAGGTGCAGGGACCCCAAAACTGGCCCCCAAACCTGATTTCCTCCTTGTTGTTCCTCCCCTCCCACTCCTTGACCTCTGATGTCTCCTCTAAATCCCACTATCTCTACACAGGTAGAACCTTCCACGCAGGCCTCCCCCGATTGAGCAGGAATGTACCACATGTCAGTGAGTATACAATGGAGTACACATCAGGCCTTGGTGGACTCTGGGTGTTACCAGACCACTGTCCATCAAGGCTTGATTCAGTGTGGGGCATTGGGGAATGCACGATTGGTAAAGCTGAGGTGTGTGTATGCGGATGTTCACGAATATCATCCCCATGTTCACGGATGGTGAGGATGGCTTCTCTCCACCCTTGGCAGGGATTCCCCTCGGGGATTTCCCCTTGGAGAAGTTGCATGATGAGACACTGGGGCATGCCTTCAACCAAGTGAGAGTAATCGATGGTCAGCATATTCAGCCTAATGTTGTGCTTACCCACCAGTACTTTTCAATTATCATGGATAAGTTATATCAAGTGATGCAGGACACTCAAACTAAGGAAGAAACAATCCAACTGTTGGTACCCAAGCCCCATACTGAATTCCCGTTCCATGATGCTCATCATAATCCCATGGCTGGGCATTTGGCACAGGATAAAACACTGAACTATCTCATGGCCCATTTCTATTGGTCGGACATTCATGGAGATGTTCGCCGGTGGTAACAAATGTCAGCTGCTGAATCTGCCAGCCACCCCAAAAGCACCATTGTGCCCCTTCCATAAATTGAGGTCCCCTTTGAAAAAATTGGCATGAACTTTTTCGGGCCATTAGAAAGGTGCACACGAGGATGTTGCTTTGTGTTTGTCCTCTTGGATTATGCAAAGCAATATCCAGAAGTCATGCCTCTGTGCAACAACTCAGCACGCAGTGTTGCGGAGGCACTCTACCATGTTATCTCCCGAGTCTAGAAAGAGATCCTGACCAGGGCACTAAGTTCATGTCACGGACACTTTGCAAACTGAATTATTGGGCATTAAATTGATTCGCACCATCTTTTACCATCCACAGATGGATGGGCTGGTCAGGGTTAGGGTTAAATCAGTTAAACAGTTCAATCAAATGCTTAAAAATATGATTTGTAAGTTTGTTCATGAGGATGCGTGGAATTGAGAAGAGTGGCTCGAGCTCCTGTTATTTGCAGCACAAGTTCCTGCAAGACTCCATGGAGTTTTCCCCATTTGAATTATTGTATGGGCGCAAGCCTCATGGTGTCTTAGACGTCATTAGAGAAAATTGGGAGAAGGGACCTTCTAACAGCAAAAACGAAATTCAGTACGTTCTTGACCTGAGAGCAAAACTAAACATATTGGGGCAATTAACACAGGAGAATATACTACAGGTGCAAGAACGTCAATCCTGGCTGCATAACAGGGGTACTCAGCTATGGGAATTTGCACAGGGAGATAGAATACTCGTTTTACTACCCACGTTGAGCTCTAAATTACTGGCAAAGTGGCAAGGACCCTTTGAGGTCACACAGTGAGTCAGATAAGTTGATGATGTGGTCAGGAGAACGGATAGAGGCAATGCACTTCAAATATACCACTTCAGTCTCCTAAAACTGTGGAGAGAGGCGGTTCCTGTGGCTCTGGCGATGGTGGTTCCCGAGATGGAGGAGCTAGAACCGGAGGTAAGTCTAAAAAGTGTGGCCCAAGTCACCCCAGGCCCCTGTGGAGACCACCTTTCACTGTCCCAGAGAGCAAGGGTTGCCAGGTTGCAGGAGGAATTTTCTGATCTATTTTCGCCTCTACCTGGTCACATGGACCTCATAGAACAACACATTGAGACTCCTCCACGTGTGTTTGTGGGCAGCCAACCATACAAATTGCCTGAACACAAAAAAAATGTGGTGTGGGAGGAACTCAAGGCTATCAAGGTAATAAAGGAGTCCCACAGTGATATGAGGTGGTTTTGGTGACCAAGACCAATGAGTTACTCCATTTTTGTGTGCACTTTAGAAATGTCAACATGGTGTCTAAATTTGACGCATATCTAATGCCTCGCATTAATGAACTGCTCGATTGGTTAGGTGCAGCTCACTTTTATTTGACACTGAACTTAACCAAGGGGTATTGGTAGATTCCCTTGACTCCACACCATTTGGGTCCAAACCTGATATTTCATCATTTCCAGCTGTTTGCCAGAATTTGATGCAGTGATATCTGATGGGTTTTCCCAGGCCACCATACACATGAATGAAACAGAGTGTAACATTTATCACAGACATTTTATTATGTTTTATTACACAGCTATTTCAGTGGAGTATCAGCTTTGTTACAAAAGGCTTTGCCACTCACCATGGATCCAGAAGAGGTGCGAGAGCTTCGTTCTACTGTTAGCACAGCCTCTCAAGGTCGACTGCATGGAAGCCATGCCCAACAAATTCAAAGTACTGTATGTTCACTGCCATGGAACTCATCAGGGACTGCAGAGGTAAACAGAGATGATCCACAATGCCACATCTGGGCACTCACATGAGTAATGCAGTTATTTCTGTCAACCCAGAAATTCCACAAGACTGCATCCCTCTCACATTACCTGACAAATATGATGACTCTCCTGGGAAATTAATGGGTTTCTCATAAATTGTACCATCCTGTTTGTGAATGCACCCACATATTTATCCAGGGATGTGCTACCATTAACCTCATAAAGCTGAGCCAAGCCTACACAGAGTTTGAGTATGAATTCTGCAAGGTTTTTGACCATCCCAAGTCTAGGAAAGGGCTGAAGAGAGACTCTTGGCTTTAAAACAATGTAAACAGTCTGCCATTGATTTTTTTGCACTGTGGTTTCAGAGTGTGGGTGGAATGAGCCAGCGCTGAAGACTGTGTTCTGCCAAGGCCTCAGCAAATTGCTTCAATCAGAGCTTGCATGCAGGATGACTATCTCTCCCTCAACCAGTTCATTCAGCACACCATATGCACCAAAAACCTTCTCAGGGCACAAAAATCAACTGTTCAGCATGTTGTTCCCTCAGTACCTCACATTCAGAACAATGCTGGACCCATGGATGTTGCTCAAGTAAGTTTTGCCTCAGAAGAGAAGGAATGTCACTGAAAGTTTTCTGTCTGTGCTGCAGTCAGAAAGGACATTTTAGAACAGCATGCAAGACCAGAGGACAAGGGGGAAAATGGGTGAGTCAAGCTCTAACTCCTATGATAGAGAGAAAATGCATTTGTTTACCCATTAAGCTGTCCTGGTGCTCTTCCTCACACTATTTTTCAGCACTGGTTGACTCCAGTGCAGTAGGCTACTTGAATCTATAGCTCAATCTTTGAATATACCACTTGTTTCTCTCACAGGCACCCTGAGTGTAAAAGTCCTTGATAGTTCTCCTCCAGGAGAGGAAAAGGTTCTCACCACATCATTCTCCTATGGATGAACACTGGCATTTTGCATATATGAACTCTCATTTATGATAACCAAATCACCTCAAGCTGTCACTGTCCTAGGTTCCCTGTGGTTGTCTGATGAGTGTGAGAAGTGGAAATTTACTAGTATAAAGGGCCTAAAACTTGACCTTTGCTTTACCTGCACCTGGACATTTTCCCTCCTCTCTCTACCAAACACACATTCCACCATGTTGAAATCACACATACCCACTGAACTTCACACACACACAATGTTACTGAGTACATTTTTCTTGTGACAGTAATAAATATGCTTATTTTGAGATTGTATTGTACAATTAACTGACAAGTTCTTTGTTTGATTCTTCATCAGTATTCAACTGTATGCAAATAGACAACACCCATTACTATATAATCTACCCTGAGGGAATAAGTCCCCTCAGTGCAGACAATGTTTTCCTGTTTACTGTCTGTAGCACTACATCTTTCAATAAACAAATATCTGCTTGAGGAAGGATTGGATGCTGACTGTTCACACACCACTGTCCCACAATCCCCAGATATCTTAGAAACAAGATGAGCCCATAGCCTGGAATAAATCTTGCTTTAATAGTTGCCTGTCATTGCAGTGTCACTCATCCCATGTCAAAACCCCCAACATACAAGGGACAGAGGGCAGAGGTTTTCAGCAAGTCCAAAGCCACTCAGCTCCCGCCCCACTGACCATGGCATTGTGCTATAGACCTCTCCGCCCCCTAGAGGATGTTCCTATCCATTGTCAGTCCTGGAAACCCAAGTCAATGAGGAATACAGCTCTGAAGCACTGGCAGAGGGGACCAGGGGTAGTGGATAGCGATACTTGATGGTCTGCCACTGCTGGTGAAGTTGAGGGACGGATGTAACCATGGACCAGTGCTTGAACAGTGCAGATGAAGGCTGTCTCTCATCACCTTCACTTATGCTAATTAATGGAAGATGGCCATCATCACCATGACAGGTCACTATGAGTACTGGTAATACCCTTTGGCCTAGTTTGTAACCTCCCTCAGAATAAAAAAGGGGTACACAGGATTCAATCTAAGGAGGGTTTCCCTGCACCTTCCAATCTGTGACCATCTGACCCAAAATGTATATACATTCAAAACACACATTGTGACTATATACCATGACCCCAAAATGTACTGATGTGACAAGAAAGAAAACAATTGCAGACAAACAGTAACAAACCTTACCCTAATATATACATCTGTACAGTCACTTAGATTAAGGCCAGTTCAATCCAGTCCACTGTCCTTCACGGTTTCCATAAGATTGGATTAGCCTTACCAGTATTAACAACTGTCTTTGGTTTGACCTTGGCCTAGTCATAGTGATAACCCTCGGGACAGTTTTCAGGTGAGGTTGAGTTGTAGCTCTGGTTGTGGAGGCCTTGTACTTGTCCCAAATCCCTACTGAAAGTCCTTTGAGCTTTAGTTGTAGTACCACAAAAAAAAAATCTCCTTGCCTACTTAAGCAAACAGGTAACAATAATTACATGCAGGGAACAATTAGCCATGAGCATATACTAGCACAGCATATAAGCATAGCATGTTAGCAAAGCATATTAGCATAGCATAACACCCATAGACAAATACATGAGGCAGATTGTGTGTTTCAATTAACTAAATGCATTCACCTTTAATATCAGCATTAACATAGCCTATATCAAACACAACAACACTGTAAGAGCAGAGAAAAGAGCAGAGATCATTTTTAAAGAATTTTTCAGACTGGCTGATGTCTAGTATTTCTAGAAAATCCACCTTCCTCATGATGCCATCTATTTTCTGGAGTGCACCAGTCCCTTTCCAGCAAAACACCCCCACAACACAATGCTACGATGCCCCATGCTTCACAATTGGGATGGTGCTCTTCAAATTAAAAGCCTCACCCTTTTTCCTCCATATATAGTGCTGAGTATTATGGCCAAATAGTTACATTTTTGTTTAATCTGACGGTGATCAACAGCAAACTTCTGTCTGGGTTTATGTTGGTTTTGGAGTAGGGGCTTCTTCCTTGTGCAAAAGCCTTTCAGGCCAGTGTGATGTAGGACTCTTTTCAGGGTAGATGTACATGATGCCTTTAGCTCATTCATCTACTCCTTTGTTGTTTTCCTGGGGTTAGGAGTTGAACATTTCTGACAAAAGTTCATTCATCCCTGGGAATTAATTTTATGCCTCCTTCCTGAATGATCTGTGTGGTCCCAAGATTTATATATATATGCATACATTTGTTTGTACAGATGCTTGTGGTACCTTCAGTTGTTTGTAAATTGCTCCCCCAGAAGAACCAGGCTTAAGGAGAGCCACAATATTTTTTCTGAGGTCTTGACTGAGTTGTTTGGATCTTCCCATTTGTGACAACCCCAAGGCCTCTGTGTTTCTGTGCTTGTATTTTCTCTTTTTTTGTGTGTTTTGTAAGGTGCAGGTGTGCCAGAAGGGGTGTGCTATAATCCACTTTTGATGAGATGCACCGGTGCACAGGCAGTCTCACTCTTTAAGAATCGCTTACTCTCCTAGATGAGGGGGATATTGATTTTTGAATGGCTTGCCACACAAAATGCACGACACCAAACAGCACTCTGACATTACTGACAACTGATATGATCCATCTCATGCTTGTTTGCATTCTTTAATAAACGTTGCGTTTGCCAATAGCAAACTCTGCTTACTGCCTCCCTTTTTTGTTATGGTCTATACGAGAGTGTAACAAGTGGGGGCTTGTTTCAAAAGCTGACAAATTTGGTTTATTTATAGATTCGTTTCCGCAACTAATGTTAAATGCACATTAGTTAGGCACATGAGGCAAATGCACAAATGCACATTAGGCTAATTTTTGTGTGCATGATGTTTTTTCCTATTGTTGATTGCAAGTTTATAACCCATACTTTTCCTAGCCTGGTGAGCCGTTGATCATCAGAAAAGTTTGGTACTACAGGTATTTTGAATTTAGTTCCTGTTTCCTCATTATTTCATGACAAATTAAGGAGATAAAAGGTCTGGAGTTGCTACACACAGTCATCGGGATTTAGTGTGTAAATACCTAGCACTGGTATCTGCCTGAAGATTAGGGTCTACTTAGGTAGACAGTTGGATACATGGTATTAGAGAGAGGGAAAAAGGTTTGTATGTTGTCAATCCTTGCACTGATTGATTAATATTTTTGTATAATAATGATTAATTTAAGTAATTAAAGTTTATTTGTGTGGTTATTTTAGCTACCATACCTTTACAGTAAAAAGTCTGATTTGGTTGCTAATTGAAATTTACTAAACTGTGGAGTTAGAAGAGTTCTTTAAAAGTGCGCCCTAAGTCAGATTTGATAGAGTATCTACGGTTCAGTTATCCAGCTTTTCCAACTCTATCTGTTGATCCAGCAACAGATAGAGTTGGAAAAGCTGTCCTTAGAGCAACAGAAACTAGATTTGGAAAGATAATTTGGTAGCTGTTCATGGGAACTCTCAATATGTGGTCCAAAGAGGTGTCAATGTAAGTGAAGGAGGCCATCATTAGGCTGAAAAACCAAAACAGACCTATCAGAGAGATAGCAGAAACTTTAGGAGTGGCCAAATCAACAATTTGGTACATTCTTAAAAAGAAGGAATTCACTGGTGAGCTCAGCAAGACCAAAAGCTCTGGAAGACCATAAAAGACAGCTAAAGTGGATGATCACAGAATTCTTTCCTTGGTGAAGAATAACCCCTTCACAACATCTAGACAAGTCAAGAACACTCTTGAGTAGGTATGTGTATCATTGTCAAAGTCTACAACCACTGGTGACACTCAAGAACAGAAAGACCGGATTAGACTTTCTAAAACATCTAAAAAAGCCTACAAGAATGATGGGAAGAGAAAAGTATGGAGAAGGAAAGGAAGGGCTCATGATTCAAAGCATACCACATCATCTGTCAAACATGGTGGAGGAAGTGTTATGGCATAGGCATATATGTAGAACTGGGCCACTGGTGTTTATTGATGATGTGACTGCTGATAGAATTAGCAAGATGAATTGTGAAGTGTATAGAGCTATACTTTCTGCTCAGATTCATTCAAATTTTGCAAAACTAATAGTATGGCAGTTCACTGTACTAATGAATAATGATCCAAAACTTACATAGTTCTACATGACATAAATACCCACCACTGTATCTGCCTGAAGATTAGGGTCTACTTAGGTAGACAGTTGGATACATGGTTCTAGAGAGAGGGGAAAGGATTTTATTGTATTGGTTTCAGAAAGAGTTGGAAAAGCTGTGCTTGGAGCAACAGAAACTAGATTTGGAATGTGAGTGCCTACAGTTCCTTAGAGGGTGTAAACTGCATGGCAGTGTCATGGGAGTTGACCTTAGGCCAGACCCTGATGAGCAGATTGCTCCCAGGAATAATAATATCAGTAACTTGCATTTAGTTCCTCCATTTAATGAAGGAGATGTTGACACATTCTTTGTTTTGTGCGAAAGAGTGGCTGACACCCAGGGGCTGACCTGAAGTTAAAACTGAATTTAATTTTAAAAAAAATACTTTTAAATGTAAATTGAATTTTAAACGGCTTAGCAAGCATATTCTGCATTAACAAAAGCTAAAAGTCAAGATTATTCAATTATGAAAGCTCCAGTGCTCAAGGCCTGTGATTATGTTCCTGAGGCTCACCGTCAGCATTTTCATAATTTCAAAAGATGTCTCGGTCAAATATTGACATTGAGTTTACAAGAGATCTTAATTTGCAGCTTACTCTTTGGTGCGTCTCAGCAAAAGTCTTCCGATGACCTGTTGCTACTTTTCAAAACTGTAGCCGAAGCTGCAGTTTTGGCTGATGAGTACAAACTGACTCACGAGTCCTGTTTCTTGGAGGGTAAACATAATGTGAGAACTATTTTCATAATTTCAAAAGATGACTCGGTCAAATATTGACACTGAGCTCACAAGGGATCTTAATTTTCAGCTTACTTCTTGGTGCATCTCAGCAAAAAAAAATTTCTCAGATAGTCCTACCATGATTAAGTTCTCTAATGAGATTTATTTAAGGCCAAGGCCTGTCACAGATCCTGATGAATGTAGCAATTTCCCAACGTTTTTCCCGCCTGTGCTGTGACACATGCTGCAAGCCAGCATGCCACCAGGACCCAGCACTCTGAGTTGCAGGAGCCCTTGGTAGAGGGAGAAAAGCTGTTTACGCTGTCTGACTATCCTTTGTCTGTCCCTCACAGTAAGGTAGTCAGGGAGCAAAGAAACGATCCTTCGTTAAACTCTCTGTTCGAAGAAGTTGTTGGCAATGATCTCAGGAACATGGTCCAAGGTTATTATATTAAGTATTGTGTGGGCAGTGGTGGCTGAATGTTTAAGCCTCTGGGATATTGATCAGAAGGTTGGGGGTTCAAGCCCCAGTGCTGTCAAGCTGCTGCTGTTGAGCACTTGAGCAAGGCCCTTAACAACATCTGCTCCAGGGGTGCTGTATCATGGCTGACCCTGCACTCTGACCCTAGCTTCCTAGCAAGCTGGGATATACTGGGATATTTCATTGGCTCTGTACTTGTATTCATATATTAATGACAGTAAAGTTGAATCTAATCTAAATATACTGTTAAGAAAGTGGGTACCTTACACTCACTATTTTATCAGAGAACCACTAGTCCAGACTCACCCAAACTGGAGAAAGACCACATGATTTTTTTTTCATACATAACATTACACTGGAACATAACTCAACTCCAACCAAAAATACTCGACTCGAAACAATATTCAAACCAAGACTCAAAAATGACTCTTGACTGTAGGCAAGAGCCACAGAGGCTCAACCCACAGAGGCTTCACCCACTTGGAATGTACCATTAAACAGAGAAAGGTAGGTAACAGGTAAGTATTGGCACAACAATCCTCTACAAAAAGGTATCACATACATATATACATAAACAGTTCATGTGTTTATAATAAGAATATTCACATTATCCCTTCATAGACATATAAATTCTCTTAAATTAGTAAGGAAAAATTTCCCTTTTCTCCTTTAGACACATGAACATTACACAGGTGTGGCGCAGGAAAATCTCTGATTTAGTGTAGTAGAGTGCAGCTCATTGCTTCATCTCCACCTGTTAGTTTCATTATCCCGCCCCTTAGGTGTGTAACTCTGGCATCTTATTCTGGAAGTGTATATAAGGTGGCTGTTTGCCACTGGGTATTGCATCATTGTTTGGGCGACCGCCACTTTCGGTGCCACATTTTCTGGAGTTGAAGGTTTGTGCTGTTAGGTACATCTTGTTGCAGTAGTGTGTTTTCCATGTGATGAGTCAAGACTGATTGCCCTCACCGGTGTGGTGCTTGCTTGCTCCAATGTATATCATTGTTAGCACATATGATATTGAGCGCCGTTGTCTGGCTGCTGTTTCCTTTCAGGTATGTCTTTTTATGTTTCTAGCCTTTTTGCTTTACTTATTGGGGGCTGTTAGTTATGGGATTTGTGTATTTCAGCTGTATTCCTGGTGAGTTGTAAGTATGGCTACCTGATGAATGACTTGGTGTCCGTGTGTTGAGTATGTAAAATCTCTTTGTATCATCATGGCAACCTGACAGGTATGTATGCTTTAGCTTGTATCTTTTTGATGTTTTAGATGAGCTAATTAGCATGCCTGAGTGCATCTTTCTGTGTTGGTGCTGCATGGCTTGAACTTTCAGCGCTGCTGTTTTGCTCTGGGGCTGCTTTGCTGCGGGGCTGTGTACTGCTTTGCTGCTGGGCTGCATGGTTTCTTTGTCCTTTGCTGTCTTTGTTGATTGTATTTAAAATTATTTGTTTGTTTTGTAATACTGTTGTTTCTATCATTTTTGTTGGAGTCTTTGTGTTTTATTGGTTTAGTTGCTATCTACCATTGCAAACCTGGTAGCTAATTTAGGGCCCATGGTTGTTTGCCTTTAAGGGCCGTACTTTGTTTGTTAGAGCAGGCCATACTTGGTATTGTGTCTCTAACCACTGCTGGAGATTATCCCCAGGTGTGAGTGGTTCTTTTTGGTTCTTTTTTTTTGTTTGTTTTGATTGAATGATTGTTGTCTTATGTTTTTCTTCATTCTTTCTGATTTTGGAATTGTTATCTTCTGTCTGATATTTCTTTGTATTGTTGGGGTTTTTTTGTCCTCTGTAAAGGGTGGTTTGGGTTTGTTTTGTGGTTTTATTAATTTCTTTTTTTGGGTGTTCCCAGGTGCTGCAGGCCCAAAGTAGGTGGGCTAGCTGTCTGGTGTGGTGGTGGTTTTCCCTGCATGGAGTGCTGTGTGTAAACCTTTACAGTTGATTTTTGAATGGAAGTGTGTGTGGGTGTGAGGTATGGTGCACGTGCGGGTGATTATTTTTTTGGGATCATCCCAGCCCTGGGCTAGCCTGTTCTGCTACTGGTAAGCATGAGCTCTAGTAATTTTGTTTAAGTGTAATAGGCCTTTTTGCCATGGGTTGGTGTCTTTATTTTGGCAGCAGAGGTACACTGAGGTACACTGATTGTGGCTGTATAAGTGACCTGAATGTTTTGTATTTTATCTCGTTTTAAAAGGTTTATTGCTGTTCAATACAAATGTATTCTGTTATTTTATGTCCACATCTCATGGTTCCTTTTTGAGTTTGAACCTGTGTGTCCTTTGGGCATTTCCCTGGTCTATTTACTGGGCTGGCATAGTCAGCAGTAGTTAGTTTTCTCATTCTTCTCTAAATAAGGCATTGTTAGAGGAAGAGGCATGACACCTATATCCCTATCCTCGGCCGCCACATAAGGACAAAGAACCGTCACCTACATTTAGCCCCTCAAGCTTGTCGTACCCTCAGTGGGCTGGACACGGAAGATGTGACATGACATGGACAATCTACCACACAATAAGTAAAAGTAAAAAAAATGTTATAATTTAACCTTATCTGGTGTGTTTGTTTATTGAGGAATGGCAATCAGTAGAGAGGAGTAATATGTATTAAGATTGTAAGCGTGTGTGAAATGGAGCGATTGCACAGACCCAAGTGTGCACCCTAGGGAATGGCTAAACAACTGTGTGTATGGGAAAATGATGTGGAGGTAACTAGATGGGTGTGTGTGTGTGCCATCCCAGCCAGTGACAGAGTCCTCTGTCACATTAACTCCTTCCTCTCCTGGATTGACGAGGCTCGGCAATAAGGACAGAAAGTCTGCTGTGACATTACATCTTCTGGTTCTGTGACGGACCTTGAACTGGAACAAATGCAGGGAAAGGTACCAGCGAGTCACCCGGGCATTATGGTCTTTCATGATGTGTATTCATATAAGTGCTTGGTGATCTGTGTCATGGTTGAACTCCCTTCCTAACAGGTAGTATTGGAGGCTGTCCAGGGCCCACTTGATAGCTAAGCACTTTCTTGATATTGGAGTATCGGGTCTCTCTAGGCAGAAACTTACGGCTGAGGTAGAGAATGGACCGCTCTTGGCCAAAGACCCCTTGGGCCAGCACTATGGCATCCACCTGAACCAAGAACCTCTTAGTGAAATCTGGGCTCTGCAAGACTGGAGACATGCACAGAGGATGTTTTAACTGTGTGAAGGCTTTCTTGCACTCCTCCCTCCAGGTCACTGGATTCTTGACAGTTTTGCTGGTCAGGTTAGTCAGGGGTACAGCTATGCTAGAGAAGTGTGGTATGAATTGCCGGTACCACCCAACTAGCCCTAGGAAAGAGCGTACTTCCCTCTTAGTGCGGGGTCTGGGACAGTTGTGCACAGCTTTGACCTAGTCAACTTGGGGTCTCACCTCACTGTTCCCTGCTGAAATCATAAATAGCGGGTCTCTTGCCTCGCCCACTCACACTTGGACATGTTCAGCGTCACGCCTGCCTCATTGATCTTTCTAAGGACTTGGCATACATGCTAGAGATGATCGTCCCAGGTGTCACTGTAGATGACCATATCGTCCAGATAAGCAGCACAGCAGCCCTCACAGTCTCTGAGTACATGGTCCATTAGCCATTAGAAAGTCGCTGCTGCCCCATGTAACCCAAATGGCATTGTCGTGAACTGGAACAGGCCCATGGGTGTCCTGAACGTAGTGTACTCCCTGGATTTCTTCTTCAGCGGAACCTGCCAATAACCCTTGCAGAGGTCCAGTGTGGTGATGTACGTGGCCCTTTCAATTCTTTTGAATTAATACTTTAGAATTCTTTTGAACTAGTTTGTCAATTCTGGGCATTGGGTAGGCATCGAACTGGGATACAGCATCTAGTTTCCTGAAGTCTATGCAAAGCTTCAGTGATCCATCTTTTTTGGGGAGCAGAAAAATCAGGCTACTCCATGTGCTAGGGTTTGATTACTCCCATGTCTTTCATCACAGCAATCTCCTTTCTCAGCGAGGCAACAAGGCTCTCTGGTATGCGGTATGGCTTCTGCCGAATAGTTTGTTCTCCCAGGTTCAAGTTTGAAGAGTTCAGATTAATCAGCAAAGATTTTTAGGAGCTTCTCCTTTTGGTCACTCTTCAGATCCAGAGTCCAGGCTTACCACAATCTGGGGACGCTTCACAGCCTCGTCATCCACCCTGTTGTCATCTTCCTCATCGTCAGGGACCACCTTGCATGCAATCAAGGCCTTGTTCCCTCAGGCATCCTCTCTTGCCACTCTTTGATGAGGTTGACATAGTAAACTTGGCTCTCCTTCCCCTTGTCTGGGTGGTGCACCTCGTAAGTGACTGGCCCCATCTTCCTGAGGATGGTGTAAGGTCCTTGCCATTTTGCGAATAGCTTACTAGCAGAGGATGGCAGCAACAGCAGCACCTTCTGTCCAGGCTCATACTCGTGGTGTCTAGCATACTGGTCATACCATAGCTTCTGGGCTTTCTGGACTTTCTCAAGGTTCTCATGGGCCTGTTCTTGGTATGTCTCCAGACAGTCTCTCATCTGCAGCACATACTGGAAATGCCTCACTCAGCAGATGAGGTGGGTGCCTCCCAGCTCTTCTTCAACAGGTCCAGCGGCCCTTGGACAGGCCAGCCATACTCCTGCTCAAAAGGAGAGAACCCTGTAGAAGCCAGGGGCACCTCTGGGTAGGCAAAAAGCAGAAATGGTAGCCATTTGTCCCAGTCCTTACTGGTGTCCCACACAAACTTCCTTAACATATTCTTGAAGGTTTGGTTGAATCCACCAGTCCATCTGTCTGCAGATGATATGGACTGGTTTGAATGGGGTTGATGCCAAGCTGTCAATGGAGTACCTTCATGAGACAGGAAATGAAGTTGGTGCCTTGGTCTGTAATGATCTCATCTGGTATGCCAATTCTGGAAAAGAGCTGAACAAGCATGCTGATAACCTTTGCAGTGGTGATTGTGCATAGAGGGAAGGCCTCAGGGTACCAGGTTGCATAGTCACATACAACCAGTATGTGTTGGTTGCCAGCACTGCTTCTCTCCAGCGGTCCAGCAGTCCAGCAATATCCATGGCAATCCTTCTTAAGGGAGTGGAGATCACTCGCAATGGATACAGCGGAGCTCTGGCCAACCTGCAAACAGCACTTGTTTTCTGACAGACAGGGCATGTGGAACAGTAAGTGAGCACATCAGTGTACATTTATGGCCAATAGAAACAGGAACTGATTCTGTGGTATGTTTTCTGGTGTGCTAAGTGTCCTGAACAGGGTATGATGTATGCAAGATGTAAGATGAGGGATCTGCAACATTTAGAAACAGCACGACATTTAACATCATCAGAAAACACATAGAGAACACCATTTTCTGAGAGTCATAACTTTGGTTTCCCCCACATATGCTTTGTCAAGCAAGGATTTCAATGTCAAATCTGCTGCCTGTAATTGGGCAATATGGTTGCCTGAAGCATTGAAAGTAAGTCTCTGCAGAGATGTCAAATTTCTCCAACAATGCCAATATCAGGTCACCATAGACAACAGCCCTCTGCACATCCATATGTATGCCTATGATGAGTAGTGGCACCAACCGACACATTCATTCCTCCTCCTGCCATCTCCAGGTCCTTCCCAGATGCTCAAAATGGCGAAGATAGTTCTCTCTGTCCTCTCCCTCTTGATATGCTGGCATGCTGGGCTCCTGATGTGGCACATATGGCTGATCAGTCACTTGGAGGGGATCTGCATTGGATGGGAACTGCTGTCTCTCCACTGACGTCACCACATTGCAATGGGCCACTGGGGTGGAGAGCTGCAGACTCTGGGTCTAGTCTGGTTTTGCTGCTGACTCTGGTGATCTTCGCTGCTGGATCGCCTCTCTGAGACCCTGGAGTTCATAGAGAAGACCCTCCTCCCTCCTTTGCTGAGCCATCAGGAAGTCTTGCATCAGCGTCACCATGTCACCCTCTGGAGCAGACGTGAGCGGCATGTGCTGAGGAGAGCTGGCTTTGGGGCCATCCCTGGCCTCTTCTCTCTCCTCATCCAGTATGTCCCAAGACACTTCCTCTTTGAAGCTTTCAAAGAAAAGGACACTATACCTACTATAAAACATGGAGGAGGCTCGGTTATGTTTTGTGTCTACTTTGCTGCATTTGGCAGAGGATGCCTTGAATCTGTGCAGGGCACAATTAAATCTCAAGACTATCAAGGCATTCTGGAGTGAAATGTACTGCCCAGTGTCAGAAAGCTCTGTCTCAGTCGCAGGTCATGAGTCCTCCAACATGATAAAGACCCAAAACCCACAGTAAAAGCATCCAAGAATGGCTAAGAACAAAACAATGGACTATTCTGAAGTGGTCTTCTATGAGCCCTGATCTGAATCCTGTGGAATCTTTGGAATCTGTGGAGCTGAAACATGCAGTCTGGAGAAGGCACATTTTAAACCTGAGACAAGCTGGAGCAGTTTGCTCAGGAAGAGTAGGAAAACTACCTGTTGACGGGTGCAGAAGTCTCATTGAGAGCTACAGATACTCTAATGGTTGTGCAACAAAATATTATGTTAAAGGTCCCATCATTTTTGTCCATGCCATTTTCATTTGTTTTATCATTTAAAATATTCTGTTGAATCAAAAATCAAAAGCAAAGTCTGATTTTTTGTATTAAATATATTATTTAATATTTATATTATAAATATTATTATAAATATTTATACTTTTTATTAAATATAAATATCCTGTTCATATTCCTGTTATATTCTTAACATGTCTTCACCACTGTACACTGATTGTACATATATATATATATATAGATCACATTTATCCCTATTTATAATACCTACTGCACCTCCTGTACATAAGTCATCCATTCCCCTGTACATATCACCCTCATAGCTATATATCCTTATTTGTAATTTATTGTAAATATGCCACTTATGCACTTCTGGTTAGATGCTAACTGCATTTTATTGGCTTTGTATATGCACTTTGAACAATGACAATAAAGTTGAATCGAATCTAATCTAATCTAATCTAATAAACAATAATGGATGCCAATTACTTTTGTCAGTTTCAAGTTATTTCAGAGAAAATTGTGGGTTCTTCTTTTTTTGTGGAAGGTACCAACAATTTTGTCCATGTCTGTATGTATCACATACATATATACATAAACACGTATATAATGTAATGTAATGTGTTTATAATAAGAATATTCACATTTTCCCTTCATAGGCATGTTAATTCTCTTAAAATAGTAAGGAAAAATTTCCCTTCTCTCCCCCAGAGTCATAAACACTTGAGATAGTCCAGCAGCCAGAAGCATCGCACAGGCGCGGCATGAGAAATTCTCCGATTTACGGACTCGCAAACTGCTGCCTGCGTTTAGCCCCTCACGCTTGCCGTAACCTCAATGGACTGGACCTGGAACACGTGACATGGACAATCTACCACACAAACAAAACAAACAAACATGCAGATAAGTAACAAAAATGTTATATTTTAAGCTTATCTTGTGTGTGTTTATTGGGGAATGGCAGTCAGTAGGGACAGGTAATATGTATTGAGAATGTAAGCGTGTGTGAAATGGGGCGATAGTGCAGACCCAAGTGTGCACCCAAGAGAATGGCTAAACAGCTGCATGTATGGGAAAATGACATGGAGGTAACTAGATGGGTGTGGAAGTCTGAGTGCTGTCCTGGCTGGTAACAGAATCCTCTGTCACATTGTGTTTTAGGGAGCACTATAAAGGGGCTCTGCTGGCTAAAGATAGGTAAATTAAGTGATTGCCCAAGCATAGTTGAAAGTTACCATTAAATGCCACTCAATGCATGCTATGCTTTGGCTACCAAAGACAAGTAAGTGCAGGCTTAGTTTAAAAAAAAAATTTAAATCAGAAATCAGTTTTTAAAAAAATCGAAATCAGAAGACGAGTTGAGGTAAAAAAAAAACAAACAGGCAGAGTCATATGATCAGGCGAACAGAGAAATGAAGGAGAAGCAGAATCAAAAATCAAGGAACAGGAACAATGGCAAAACCTTGCAAAGAGGGGTGACTGAACTGGTATAAATACACTGAGAGATTGAGGGATAAAAAGGAAACAGGTACTGTCAGTAATCATGTGAGTTAGATTGATAGAATGTCTTGGATGGTTCAGGTGTGGACATGTGTCTTTTGGATTAGCCGTGGATTAGGATGTGACTATTGTCTGGCGAGGTGCGCCATTACACACGGTACAAAATCATGACAAGTTCCATACCCAGCCTCCATTATTTTGAATTGAAAGGAAGTAGTATGGAATAGTGCATTTACAACCATGGTTTTATGACTGAGTAGAGTGCTGCCGGTGCCACCCAGGTCACTTGGGTTGACGAGAATGTTCAGAAGTTGAGCGTGACATAGCTGGGCCTGTTATAGGCTACACATTTGAGGTCACAGTCATCAAGTGATGACTTTGCTATTACTACTCAGCAAGGAAACAAGTATACAGGAAAACTTCACTAGATCTCAAGGAAAATGCCCTGGCAGTCTTCCACTGAGTGATAGAACCACAATTACATGTGTAACTAGTGCTTGATTTGTTAAATATCAGGTACCTGAACACCAAGGGAGAGGTAATTAAGGAAATGGACAGGGAGGAAATGGACAGGGACAAAAGGTCCCAGAACTTGTAGACGTAACAGTCTAAAAACTAAAAAAGGGAAACAAGGATACACTGTATCATGTCAGATCTTTTCCACCTTTAATGTGATATAGCAACCAACAAAATTCAAGTGAAAAAATAAAAACTTTTTAGGGAAAAAACCTAAACAATAATCTGGTTGCACGTGATTGTGCTCAGAATTAATCAATCACATTCAACCTCATGTTCAGAAGTATTTATCTTGCACCTGTCACCAATGACGGGAATCTGATTAACACTTAATAAAAAGCAGCTGTTTCTGTAGAATTTTCTTGATACATGCTTGGTTTCATCTGACTGCTGAAAGAGTTTATAAAGCATATATGGGATCTCATTGTTGAAAGGTATTGATCAGGAGAGGGGTACAAAAGAATTTCCAAAACATTAGATGTACCTTGGAACACTGTGTAGGCCAGCATCAACAAGTGGAGAAAATGGGGCACCAGTGTCACTACCAAGAACAGGACATTCCTACAAAATATATGAAAGAACAAGAAGAAAACCTATAAGAGAGGCTGCCAAGAGACCTATGGCAACAATAAAGGAGAGTCAGGAATATCTGGCATGAACTGGTACCTGCATTTGACAACAATCTCTCATATTATATCTCATATCTGCATGACACCAGATAGTGTGATTATACATGATTCCACTTCTATAACTGCATACTATAAAGTCAATCAGTGCTAAGTGTGTTAAAAGGAACTTGAATATGAACATCATTTGTTTTAATTTTCTTGTATCGAACTGAAGTTATCAATTGTTCAATGATGGAGACTTTAGTGTCAATTGCTGCATTAAGGCTATCCAAGAAAGAACATCCACAGGCATCTTTAGGGTGTCTGTGTGGTACCATCTACAGTAAATTCATAATGAAATCTGGCTATCCATGCAGGGCCATCTTCAACCTCAGTGAATGACACTGATTATTAGGTATGCTCTTGTACAGTAATGGTTTAAGATGATGTACATTGTAATGTACACTCTGAGTAGGGACTCCAGAACAACTACCTATGACAGCATACAGTCCCCTCTGAAAGTACTGGAACGGCAAGGCCAATTCTTTTGTTTTTGCTATACACTAAAGGCATTTGGGTTTGAGAACAAAAGATGAATATGAGATGATAGATCAGAATTTCAGCTTTCATTTCATACTTACATCTAGATGTGTTAAACAACTTAGAACATGGCACTTTTATGCCAGACCACCCAATTTTTGGGTGATCAAAAGTATTGGAACAGATAGTTTTAAAGTAAATGACACTTAATATTCGGATGTATATCCCTTGCTTGCAGTGACATTACCAAACTGTTGCATTCTTCTTTTGTGATGCTTCTCTAGGCTTGTACCACAGCTTCTTTCAGTTGTTGTTAGTTTTGGGGGTTTCTCCCTTCAGTCTCCCCTCACCTCTTCAGAAGGTGAAATGCATGCTCAATTGAGTTAAGGTCTGGGGATTGACTTGGCCAGTCTAAAACCTTCCACTTTTTTGCCCTGATGAAGTCCTTTGTAGTGTTGCCAGTGTGTTTTGAGTCATTGTCTTACTGCATGATGAAGTTCCTCCCAATTAGATGCATTTCTCTGTAAATTGGCAGACAAATGTTTCTGTAGACTTCTGAACTCATTCACTGCTACTATCATGAGTTACATCATAAATAATGATAAAAAAGTTACATCATAAATAAAGATCAGTGAGCCCATTCCAGAAGAAGGCCTGCAAGCCCAAGCCCAAGCCATGACCTCCACTGTGCTTGACCAGTGAGCTTGTATGTTTTGGATCATGAATAGATCCTTTCTTTCTCCACTTTGGCCTTTCCTTCACTATGGTAACTTTTCTGGATCATCTCTGTATTTCTTTGTGAAATCATATCGGACCTTCTGATTCTTACTGCTGATGAATAGTTTGCATCTCGTGATATGGCCTCTATATTTCTGCTCTTGTAGTCTTCTTCAAATGGTGGATTGTGATACTTTCATCCCTGCCTGGTGGAGGTTGTTGGTGATGCCACTGACTATTGTTTTTGGGTTTTTCTTTACAGCTCTCACAATATTTCTGTCATCAACTGCTATTGTTTTCCTTGGCCAACCTGTTTGATGTCTGGTTGTTGGTACACCAGTGGTTTCTTTCTTTTTGAGGACATTCCAAATTGTTGTATTGGCCCATTGCTTGTGGAATGGTTCTGGTAGATTTTCTCAACTTTATCAGCTTCAAAATGGCTTTTCTCCCATAGACAGCTCTCTGGTCTTCATGTTGGTTTATCCTTTTTAACAACAAATGCAATCTTCACAGGTGAACCCCAGGGCTCAAACCAAGAATAGACATTCGGAGCTATTAATTGTTTAAAAAAATAATCTAACAGGGCACACTTAGGCAACAAGAAACACCTGCCAGTCACAGGTTCCAATATTTTTGATCATGTCAACAAATGGGTGGGTTCAAACAAAAGGTGCCATGTTTTAATTTGTTTAACACATCTAGATATATATGTATCAGGAAATGAAACCTGAAATTCTGATCGATCATCTCATATTCATTTTTTATATCAAGTCCAAAGGTATTCAGTGTATACCAAAAACAAAAGAATTGGCTTGCCTTTCCAATATGTTTGGACGGGACTGTAACTAAAAGGGAGAGCCAGAAGGTAACACAGACATGAGGGAGCCCTAGGACATAAAGTGGCCAGCCAGTCCACTGTCAACAAACCTGACTGAATGTGTAGGATTGGGGGGTGGGGGAGGGTTTGGTTGGGGGTGACAGCATCCAAAACTCCCAGTTTACCAAAACACTCTATACCCATGAATATCTACAGATCTGCCTGTTTAAATAAGAAAAAGGCTATTAACAAAATGCTTGCCTAAATAAATAGTTTTCAGCCTAGACTTTATGACTGAGACTGTGTCTGAGTCCAGAACACTAATTAGAAGGCTGTTCCATAACTGTGGGGCTTTGTAACAGAAAGCTCTGCCCCCTGCTGTAACCTTCATTATCCAAGGTACCAACAAAGAGCCTGCAACTTTTGATCAAAGCAGGCGTGTTGGATCATAAAAGACCAAAAGTTCGCTCAGATACTGTGGTGCAAAACGATTCAACACTATATATGTCAATAGTAGTATTTTATAATCAATGGGAAACTTTACTGGGAGCAAATGCAGTGTGGATAAGATAGGTGTGATCTCATATTTTGTGGTTCTAGTAAGGATTCTGGCTGCTCCATTGTGGACTAATTTCAAGTGCTTTTTTTCACATGCCATATGTCTGATCAAGCTGAAATGCTCTTACAACCACCTAAGAACAAGGTAGGAAGCATCTGTGGTACTATCTGCACCACCTGACAATGCCCCATCAACCCCTTACTATCCTTCTTATTTTTCTGCCAAAATTTTGTCTGCTAATTAGTGCCACAGTTTGAGATATCTACATGGAACCAATGCCAAATAGTTTGGCCTATATGGGAAAAGGGTGCATGTATACAGCTTCTTGATTGGTTGTGCAGTTCCTGCATAGCGTCCATTCGAAATGCATTTTTTGACACTCTTTTTTTTAGGAATGAATAGAAAAAATTATGTAGTACTCACTCCCTCTACTCAGGTAAGAAAGATCCTAAGCCTAATGGTGGTGCTATAGTACAGCCTATCATCATTTTATGCCATATCTTGAGAACTGTGAGGCCTAGAGGCAAATGTCTTTTGTCTCATGATTCCTTGGCTAATTCTGAACCAAGTTGGACCTGTTTTGGACCTTAGGCCTGTCCACTTAGATTTTTTGCTAATTTGTATAAACCTTTGAGAACTAGTCCTAGAATTTTTGTCCCATCTTCACAGTGTTGGTGTCACGTGGCTCAGGACAGTTTCTCCCTGAATAATTTT
This sequence comes from Pangasianodon gigas, assembly GCA_022758105.1. Taxonomy (NCBI): domain Eukaryota; kingdom Metazoa; phylum Chordata; class Actinopteri; order Siluriformes; family Pangasiidae; genus Pangasianodon; species Pangasianodon gigas. Next base: position 18,364,067 of record CM040461.1, on the reverse strand, counting down.
CAAAATCATATTGAGATTTATGAACAGTATGGACACCACATGCCAATCAATTCTAACAGGCAGAGTGTAATTCACTCAAACAGCTGTAACTTATGATTCTTTGTATGCACGCGAACAAAACTTGACATGCCCCTTCAGGACAAAGTCCTGAGGTGGTCCACTGAGCTATGGGTGTGGTTATCAATAGGGGCAGAGCTAAGTTCAGAAAACTTTTTCTCAGGAACCATAAGCCAATTGAGCTGAAACCTGGTATTTTTCATCTTTATACTAATTTGTAGGTGTATTGTTAATGATGACCTGGTCAATTAAAAATACATGGCTGCTGCCAGCCAATCAGATTTCAGCTGGCATTTGATATGGTTATAAATGAGCAGTCATCACAAAACTTGAATAATAGATCTCTCTAGCGACCCAAGAAAAAATCTTTTTCACATATACAGTCAGGTCCATAAATATTGGGACAGTGACACAGTTTTGGTAATTTTGCCTCTGTACACCACCACAGTGGATTTGAAATGAAGCAGTCAAGATGTGACTGAAGCGTAGACTTTCAGCTTTAATTCAAGGGGTTTAACAAAAATATTGCATTAACCGTTTAGGAATTACAGAGTTCCTCCATTTTTTACAGAGTTCCTCCATTTTCACAGGCTCAAAAGTAATGGGACAAACTAATATAATCATAAATATTAGGATTATTTTTATTACTTGGAGGTAAATCCTTTGCAGTCAATGACTACCTGAAGTCTGGACCCCATGGACATCACCAAATGCTGAGTTTCCTCCCTTGAGATGATTTGCCAGGTCTTTACTGCA
>CM040461.1:18318424-18363154 GCA_022758105.1 Pangasianodon gigas | reverse complement strand
GGAGGAACTCTGTAAAAAATGGCTGTAATTCCTAAACGGTTAATGCAATATTTTTGTTAAACCCCTTGAATTAAAGCTGAAAGTCTACACTTCAGTCACATCTTGACTGCTTCATTTCAAATCCACTGTGGTGGTGTACAGAGGCAAAATTACCAAAACTGTGTCACTGTCCCAATATTTATGGACCTGACTGTAAATAAACATATTTTTTTACAAAATATGTTTGTTACAAAAATGTACATTTGGAATATCCAGCCACGCCCACTCAAAGTTCTTATAATTTGATTAATATGCAAACCTTTTCTCAAACCTCTTCAAAACTGTGGTGTCAATTTACTCAGTAACATCTGTCCATCAATAAAAATAAAAAAAAAAATCTGTGGACATTTTTAAAGAATGTGGTTGCTGCCTACCAATCAATCATTCTAAGGTGGGGCTTAATTTACTAAAGCAGCTATAACACATGATATATTAGATGGATATGCACAAAACATGAAATACATATTTAGGGATAGATTTTTTTTCCTTCTCCTACAAATTTTGTCCAATCACCCCAAATCTAAGGTCTCATTTATCAAAGCATGTGTAAAAACAAGTACTAAATTTGTGCGTAATAGCCACCCATACACACAAGAAAATTGGTATTTTCATTTAATTTCATACTCATTTGCATAAATAAATGCCCTCAAATCACTATATATGGTTAACAACTTCCCAGTAAACAGCACAGTAGCCTGCTTGTTTCAGATGACATGGAACATGTCAAAAGATGTAAGAAGATGAAATTTACCTTTATATTTTTGGCATTTGTCAGATGCTGTTATCCCGACTGACTTACAGAAGTGCTTTGAAGTCTCTGTCAGTAAATACATCTTGTTACTTCTTGATACTTCTTGGTTCATTAGGTCAGAGACTGAGTACAATCAGTCTAAAATACCCTGTTGGGGAGGTAATATAGTATGAAAAACACAGACAACACAAGAATTTTTATTACACAAAGTGCTAATTTAAGTACACCATGAAGAGGTAGGTCTTTTAGTTGTCATTTGAAGACAGTGGGTGACTTAGCTGTTTGGACATCTAGGGGAAGTTCATTCCACCACCTAGGTGCCAGAACAGAAAAGAGCCGTGATGCATGCCTTCCTTGTACCCTGAGAGATGGTGGGACCTGTAGAGCAGTGCTAGAGGATCGCCGAAGCTTTGTAGGTAAGTATCAGTGTTTTAAATCTGATGCGAGCAGCTACAGGAAGCCAGCTGAGGGAGCGTATCAATGGGGTTGGGTAGGCGAACTTTGGAAGCTAGAAACAAATTATGTAGCTGCATTCTGGATTGCAGTAATCCAGTCTCGAAATGACAAGATACTGAACAAGCACCTGAGTGTCCTGTGTGCATAGAAATGGATGAATCCTTCTGATGTTGTAAAGAAGAAATCGGCATCAGCGTGTCAGATTAGCAACATGAGAAGAGAATGACCGTTGATTGTCCATGGTTATCACAAGGTTGTGTGCAGTGATAGAAGATGAGATCTGAGAGTAATCCAGGGAGATCACAAGATCTTGACATGGGGATGCATCACCTGGGATGAACAGCAGTGATGTTTTCCGGGGATTAAGTTTCAGCTGATGAGCTGCCATCCATGATGAGATGTCGGCAAGACATGCTGAGATCCTAGCAGAAACATGAGTGTCTGAGGGAGGAAAGGAGAGTATAAGTTGAATGTCATCCACATAGCAGTGGTATGAAAACCATGTGAGGATATGACCTCACCAAGAGCTCAAGTATAGAGGGAGACCAGAAGAGGATCAAGTACTAAGCCTGGTGGGACACCAGTGGAGAGTCTTCATAGAGCAGATGTGGATCCCATTATATGACCTACCATCCACGTAGGAAGCAAACCATTGCCATGCCGTGCCACGAATTCCAAGACTCATGAGGGTGGACAAGAGAGTCTTGTGGTTGACTGTGTCAAATGCTGCTGAAAGATTGAGGAGGATGAGGACCGATGACAGTTTGGCTGATCTAGCAGCATGGATCTTCTGAGTGACTGCCACAATGGCAGTTTCTGTGGAATGTGCTACTTTGATGCTAGACTGGTTAGGATATTGGAGGTTGTTCTGTGAGAGATAGAGAGACAGTTGATTGTAGATGGTCTGTTCAAGGATTTTAGAAAGAAGTGATAATGGTCAGTAGTTGCTGATGTCTGAGGGATCCAGAGTGGGTTTCTTCAGGATGGGAATAAGTCTTTCTGTCTCGAATGCAGTTGGTACATGACCAGATGTTATGGAGTTATTAAAGATAGTAATGAAAAATGGGAGGAGGTCCTGTGAGATGGTCTGGAGCATTGTGGAAGAGATTGGATCCAATGGGCAGGTGGCAGGACAATATGACTTGCAGGATCAGTTCTACTGATAGATGAACTTCACCGACAGTGAAGTAAAGATATTGTTGCATGAAGTAGAGGAATATATATATTGCTCTACACGTCTTACCTTCATTCATATCATATATATATATATATATATATGATATGAATGAAGGTAAGACGTGTCATTTTTCTACTGGTAGTTGGTTTGGGAAATGCCAGTGCTCTTTGAAATGTCCCCGTGACTAGAAGCCGTAGAACAGAAATCAACTAAAACTGCACTGGGCAATCGAAATCGATTGATGATCCACTCCTCACTCACATCATAGAGTTTCCAGTGGTGCTAAAAACACATTTCCTCTGCAAAGTTGCAATTTTTGTGTGTGCTTCATTTACTTGAGGAAGATATGGCACCAGAATGCACTATGGGAAGAAGGCAAGCCAGCTGAGCCAGTGTGATGCTCTGGGCAATGTTCTGCTGGGAAACCTTGGGTCCTGGCATTCATGTGGATGTTATTTTGACATGTACCACCTACTTAAACATTGCTGCAGACCAAGTACACCACTTTATGGCAATTGCATTCCCTAATGTCAGTGACCCCTTTCAGCAGGATAATGCTCCCTGCCACACTGCAAAAATTGTTCAGGAATGGTTTGAGGAACATGACAAAGAGTTCAAGGTGTTGACGTGGCCTCCAAATTCCCCAGATCTCAATCTGATCGAGCATCTGGGGGATGTGCTGGACAACCAAGTCTGATCCATGGAGGCCCCACTTTGCAACTTACAGGACTTAAAGGACCTGCTGCTAAAGTCTTGGTGCCAGAAACCACAGCACACCTTCAGAGGTCTTGTGTAGTCCACGCCTTGATGGGTCAGAGCTGTTTTGGTGGCACAAGGGGGACCTACACAATATTAGTGACAGGGAAACCCATTACCCCCCCCCCACCCCCCCACCCCCGCCGAGTGACGCGCTCAGCACGCATAACAGCCTACAGCGCTACGGCGTGCACTTCCATGTTGTCGTGTGTTTACGTTGCCATGTGTGTTTTTTGTTTGATTCATGTCCTGTCTTCACCCTTGTATTGTAATTGGTAGTTTCCCTCATGTGTCTTGTTTACTCACACCTGCTTTCAGCTTGCCCCTTGATTTGAGTGTATTTAAATCCTCGTGTGCCTTTGTTCTTTGTGAACTAAATGCTCAGATTTGTCCCGTACTGCTGACTTTACCAAGCCTTGCATTTCATGCTGGTTATCCTGATTATTCTGACTTTGTGCCTGTACCTTGACTTCCATGTTTTTGCCTAATCCTGTTAATGCTGTTTGTTGATCGCCTGACCCACGACTGTTGTTGACCTTGACATTGCTTTACGTTTTCTAGATTTGTCTGCATAGCCTTCATTAAAGTCCTAAACCGCATTTACATCTGTCTCAGCTCACCCTTCTTGACAATTAGGCAGGTGTTTTTAATATTATGGCTGATCTTTGTATGTTTGTATTTTCTATCGCTGGCCATACTCTAGTTTCACATACAAGGAGGCATGGCCACGTATCTCACGTGGTTCATGAGTATTCATCTTCATAAGCTCAGTGTGCATGCACACACGGACACGCAAGCTCTCGAGCAGAGCATTTGAGCATCTGTATGCATGTTTGTGCTAAGCTTATGAAGATGAATATCTGTCTTGCATGCGCGCACATACACACAAACACACACATTCCTTTCCTCTCTCCCTCTCTCTCTCACACACACATGCAGCTAATTTGTCTGTCCCTATTTAGAATTCATAGGTTCATAGTTAATAGTTGATTGATGTGTCTTCTTTTCTGTGTATTTCATAAATTCTATGATATAGAATATTTTTATTGCCTTGTTGTGGTTATTACTTTGATATTGCAAGAAACCAAACTAATCAGAACTAAGGCTTCAGAAACCAAGTCATTGATTATTATTGCTTTCATCTATAATTGAGGTCTTAATAATTTTTACTTATTTGAAAGTTTAATTTCTAATTAAAATTATAAATTTAAAAAGGGGATATTTTGTGGAACGCATATCACCTGGTCAGAATCAGAGAGGGGGATGAATGGAAAATGTGATTAACACCCCCCTGGGCCACTTTGAGTACTCGGTCATGCCCTTTGGCCTCACCAGTGCCAAAGCAGTATTTCGGGCCTTAGTGCATGACATTCTCAGAGACTTCTTGAATCTTTTTGTTTTTTTCTAGTTAGACGATATCCTCATTTTTCTCACACCCCTGCTGAGCACACTCTTCATGTCCACCAAGTACTAGAGTGCCTGCTTGCTTTGGCTTTGACCTATATGTCAAAGCCGAGAAATGTGAGTTCCATGGGTTTAGTTATAGAGAGCGGGCAAATGAGAGCCAATCCCGAGAAAGTCTGTTACGTTGGAGATTGAAACTGCCATCAGAAGAGCCCAACGCACCCAACCCTATCCAGGTAATGGGCCTGTCTTTGTCTTTGTTTGTCCCTGATTCTGTGGCCAGGTCCTCCAGTGAGATCACTGTTCCCAGATCGCCTGCCACCCAGGGTTCAGCTGTACCCTGTTGCTGCTGAGGCGACACTTCTCGTGGCTGACCATGGACACCAACATCCGGGCATTTGTTGCTGCCTGCTCGGGGTGCACATCAAGTAAAGCCTTGCACCGCCCGCCTGCCAGCCTGCTACACCCGCTGCCTGTACCCAGCCCCCCTGGTCTCACATAGTTTTGGATTTTGTCACTGGCTTACCCCCTCACAAGGTAACACCACTATACTCACCATAGTAGACCATTTTTCCAAAGCTGTACATTTTGTGGCTCTCCCCAAATTCCCCACAGCCTGGGAAACCACTGACCTTGTCAACCATTTTTTCCGGCTACATGTAATTCCCCTGGACATTGTTTCGACAATGGGCCTCAGTTCATTTCACAGGTTTGGCTTTTGCCATGCGCTTGAGGCCACTGTTAGTCTCTCCTCGGGATTTAATCCCCAGACCAACGGTCAGACGGAGCGCGTGAATCAGGAGTTGGAAGTGGCACTGTGGTGTGTCACCACTAACAACCCCTCTACCTCGAGCTCTCAGCTACCTTGGACTGAATATTCCCACAACTCCCTGCCCAGTGCCACCATCAGTAGGTCCCCCTTTGAGTGCTCCCTGGATTACCAACCTTCCTTGTTCCCCATACAGGAAGGCACCATCACAGTTCCATCCTTGCAGGTCCACATCTCTCCACAAAATATGGAGAGAGACCCATTCTGCCCTACTCCGCTCTGCTGAATACAACTGGAGCCTGGATGACCACTGTCGCACTCTGGTTTGCCCAACTACCAGCCAGGGCAAAAGGTATGGCTCTCCTCTAAAGACTGTCCACTCAAAACAGACTCCTAAGAAATTCTCTCCCCGATTTTTAGGCCCATTTACCATCGAGAGCATCATCAACCCCTCAGTGGTCAAACTAAAGCTCCCCAGGTCCATGTGCATCCACCCATCCTTCCACGTTTCCCAATTGATGCCTCCCTTTGAGAGACAGGTACCCTGTTCCAGTGTTGTTCTCTCCTTTCTGTTTGTGTGTGTGTCTGGGCGTAGTGCTCCACTTTGCACCTCTCCCCGATGGAATCATTCAACACACCTGTTCTTCCTGTGGTTACAACAAAATATGCACCTGTACCAACCACCTTCTATTTTACTGTGTTGCCAAGTAGACAAATAGGCCAAAAATTAGCCCAAGTTCCTGCCATACCATGAAGGAAAAACCTCTCTCTCTTTCTGACATCATGAGTGATCTTACTTGTCTTCCTGAAGAAGACAAAAATAGTCTTTGACAGTACTCAATAGATGACTGTAGAAATAAAATAAATAAGATAAAATAACATTCTGCTCGCCAATGTCCATTCTGCTTACCAATGTCCATTCTCTTCAGAACAAGATGGATGATCTCAGAGCCAGGATAAGATTCAAATGGGACATCAGGGACTGTAACATACTCTGTCTGTCTGAAACATGGCTGACCCCCTCGGTACCAGATCCAGCTGTAATACTGTCCGATAACTTCTCCGTTCTACGGAAGGACAGAACAGCGGAGGTCGGTAAATCCAGAGGTGGAGGGGGTTTTTCATGGTCAACAACAAATGATGCAACCCCAGGAACATTACCACTCTGTCGTGTTCCTGCTCACCTCACCTGGAACATCTGTCTATTATGTGCCATCCATTCTACCTGCCCTGTGAGTTTACTTTGGTCATTGCCACTGCTGTCCCTCCTCAGGTGGACACAAGCATGGCTCTGTCTAAGCTCCATGATGTGCTCAGTGTCTACCTAAACAAATATCCAGATGTTGCCCTCATCGTGGCTGGGGACTTTAATAAAGCCAACCTCAGGCAGGTCATGCCAAACTTTTATCAACACTTCTCCTGTCCAACTAGAGGGGCAAACTCATTGGACCACTGCTATTCTCAGTTCAAGAAAGGTTACAAAACTAACCACTAGTGGCTGTTGGTAAATCAGACCATGCCACCATTTTCCTCATGTCAATATAATCAACGACTCATACAGGAGGCTCTGGAGAGGAGGGCAGTGAAGCGCTGGTCCACTCAATCAGAAGCTGTGCTACAGGATGCGCTCGACGATGTTGACTAGGACATGTTCCGGTCGAGTTTCGCTGATGTCAACGAGTTTGCAGATGTACCAGTTAGCTTGGTTAGCATGCTAATTGAGGAAACAACACACACCATCACTATAAGGACTTTCTCCATCCAGAAACCATGGGAGGACAAAACCATCCGGGCTGTAGTGAATGTGCGCATGGCTGCATACAACACAGGAATCATGTGGGGGAATATGAGCGAGTACAAAGCCGCATGCTATGCTCTCCAGCGTGCAGTGAGAATCGTTAAACTAAGTACAGAGAGTGGGTGGATTCTCATTTCCAGCTTAATGTCTCCCGATGCATGTGGCAAAGACTAAGGACTATCAGTGCCTTCGGAGGCAAATCCTCCACCTCGGTGAGAGCTGACTTTTCTCTGGCCGACGAGCTGAAAACTCTATGCGTGCTTCAAGGCTAACTGCACTAGCACTAGCCTGCCAACTAGCGCTACAGGAGTAAGCAGGGCTCTGTGGAGTTTGCTGGGCTCTGAAGCGTGTGAACATCAAGAAAGTACCTGGCCCTGACAGCGTTTCTGGCCGTGTACTGAGATCCTGCAATGATCATCTTGCTGGTTTGTTCACTTCCATCTTCAATGAGTCCCTAGGTAACTGTGTGGTCCCAACCTGCTTTAAAAAATCTGTTGTTATCCCTGTGCCAAAGAACAATAAGCCCTCTTTCCTTAATGACCATCATCCTGTAGTCCTCCATCACTTGTCATGAAGGTGTTTGAGAGGCATATCCATCCCCGACACCATCAACCCACTCCAATTCGCCTACCGCCCCAATAGGTCTACTGAGGATGCCATATCTCACATCCTACACCCACACTGACAGCAACAAGGGGAACTACGTAAGGCTGCTGTTTATAGACTATAGCTCAGCCTTCAATACCATAGTCCCACACAGGTTGGCCTCCAAGCTCAATGCCACCCTCTCTGACTGGGTCCTAGATGTCCTCAGGTAGTGAGAGTGGGCAATTTTACCTCCAAGGCAATCACCCTGAGCACTGGATTCCCACAAGGTTGTGTCCTGAGCCCCCTGCTCTACTCTCTCTACACGCACAACTGTATGTCCTCTCACAGCTCCACTTCTATCATCAAGTTTGCTGATGACACAGTGGTTATGGGCCTCATCTCCAACAACAATGAGGCTGCCTACCTTGATGAGGTGGAGAAACTAGTACCTTGGTGCCAGGCTAACTGTCTCTCTCTGAATGTCAGCAAAACCAAGGAGCTGGTTGTGGACTTCAGGAAGAGGCAGCAGCAGGAACTACACCCCACTCGAGATTGGCAGGACCCCCATGGAGCGAGTGAGCAGCTTCAGGTATATTGGAGTACACATCTCTGGGGACCTGACCTGGACTCATCACATCCAAGCTCAGGCGAACAAAGCCAGACAACGGTTTTATCATCTGAGACTGCTTTCCAGCAATCCTGAAAGTGTTCTATACTGGGGCTATAGAATGTTTACTGTCTCATTGCATCTCAGCATGATACAGAAACTGTTCAACACCAGGACTGGTGTACTCAGCTGAACACATCTCCAGGTCTGCTCTCCCCTTTCTGCATGACATTTACACCAGAGGATGCAGTACAAGAGCTGCTAAAATGTTCAGAAACTCCACCCACCCCAGTAACTGTCTGTTCAGCCTGCTGCAATCAGGAAAGTGCTTCCGTTGTCTGATGCCTAAAACTGAGGCTCAGGAGGATCTTCTTCCCTCAGACCTTCAGACTCCTCAATGGGGATATGTCCACCATACAGACACATTAAGACTCCATAAAGACTCTCCAGTCACTCTACACTCCACTGACACTGCACTTTGCACTGTTACTACAAGTATATGCTGTACATATAACATACATATTTTGTACATCCATTTTTTGCACATTCCTGTACATATATTTCTTATTTTATTTATTCATTTCTGGTCTTTTATCTTAGTTATTTAAATGAACAGTCGAAAGAGAAGTAGGCCAGGTTTTCATTTCACTGCAAGGTATATACGGTATATAACAGTGTATGTGACAAAAAAAAACTTGAATCTTAAATAAGTATCCTTCATCCAACATGGACCTCAAAATATTAGCATTTAGGGTGCCATTGGCAGAATATTCTTGCTGTTCTACAGAAAGACTGGCATAGAACTCAATGTGCAAGAAAAACTTAAAGATTTGACCCAATCTCAACACAGATAGGAAAACAATAATTACAACAAAGTAGAAGAGTTTAAGAAAAGTCTATACCAAGTGGAAGAAGAAAAATCATCTACAACTCTTCTGTAACTGAGGGCTACTCTGCTATGTCCGTACCTAGAGTAGGACCCCATTCTGATTCATCATCCTCCTACTCTGAGAATGAAGAACGTGTAGCAGAATGTCAATTGCATTATTTTTCTAACCCCTCTGCTTCTTCTGACCCTCACAAGGGGGTCCAACAAGAGTCCATCATTATACTCCTCTGGTGTGATCTTGGTAGACAGCTTGAATCTGAGGTTTGCTTTGCTGACCAAGGAGAAGCATATTTGAAACCACAAGACTGCACATCCATTAGCTGTTCCAAAGAATGTGGCATGCACAGCACACTTTTACAGGGAGGCAAAACATTTTATCATGTGAGGCGGACACACACAGCCGTCTAGGTGCAGACACCACTCATGTTTTTATGATTCCTGATCAGAATCTGAAAGTGATTACAATGGAACTAGCTATGTTTCATCTCATGCCCATCACCAGGATAAAAAAAAAACTGCAAAGGCCCACATTTAAAACAGCTCAATGCCCTCACAAAGAACATTGAATGTTTCGATCCTGGACAATGGGACCATAATATAGAAGATTACCTTCAAGAAATTAAATACTGCCATCTTGAATTGCCCTACTCTACTCAGTGAGAGAAGGTCAAGCTCATCCGGAAAACAACTTCCATAACAGTCCATGAATTTATAGAGACACTCCCGGCTTCAGATCGCAACAGCTTTGGCCAGCTTTGTGATGCATTAACTGAAGATATTCATCCTTTGCTAACAGAAGAAGCCTTTATTTGTGCCATGTGCATTACAGCACAGTTAAATTCTTTTCTTTGCAGATCCCAGCTTCCCTCTGCCAGCAGGAATTTGGGGTCAGAGCAGAGGGTCATCCATGATATTGCTTTCTGCTCCAGGGGTGCCATAAGGGCCTTACTCAAGGGCCCAACAGTGGTGACTTGGTAGTGGTGGGGTTTGAACCCCTGACCTTCAGAAACCCAGCTGTGCAGTCTGCCATGATATCTGCCATGAGACTTTTGCCATGATATCTGTGAGCACCTTCGTGAGTTTTATAAACTATAAAGTTTTATACCTATTTCCAAGGAAGGAATGGACCAGGCCTTTAAGAAGATCAAGCTTTGAAGTCTGTCTTCTTGTATAACCTCACCCATGTGTGTGGACACATGTAACCCTCCTCACCCAACAGGGCAATGTGTCCATGCGCAACATGGCACAAATGGTCTAAGAAACAGTGGTTAGCCTGGATGTTAAATGGGATGAAATTCCCAAAATACTCACCATTCATCACCAGGGGTTCTCAGTTAGGGCTGGAAGGCTGTGAGATCCCCTTTGGTAATCATGGCCAGGCAAAACACCCTCAACAGTGCTCTCACCAAAACTCTGATGGAGCAAGAGGAAGGACGAGTCCAACGGGGGCTGCATAATGATCATAGTGAAAAGAGTGACTACTACTCTATTCAAAATGAAACACGTTCATTCATAGTTAGTAGGCCAGAAAAGCCGACAGGCAATATTGATCAGAGACGCCACTCCCAGAATAGGCAAAGAGAATGAAACAGAATGAGAGTCATGTGTCATATTCAGAGTGAGAGGCTCAAGGACACAATAGCTAAGATGTCCAAGAGTTCTGACATATCGTTTATCAAGGACTGTGTGGAACACTGAAGCAGTGACAGGATGGTCCGCAGAATGCACTCAGGACCAACTAAAATCTCCAGCCCTACCAAAAGGTGGAGATATAATAAAAGTTTTGCACATTTTGTCACATTTAATGTAATAGTCTGCAAGCATGTAAACTGTTAGGACTCTGTTTAACAAATTTGTATCAAAACATATACTGTACATCATAAACTACCACCAATGTGCAAACTTCATAAGCAAGGTTCATGACCTTTGTATGAAAATTCAAGCTTCACAGGAAACTAGAACAAGCTAATTTATAAGAGTAACAGTTACTGAGGTACCATGCCTGCTGTATGCCTAGTATGTGTAATGAGTCTTAAGAGCATTCAAAGAATCAGTGCTATCAACCCACCAAAGATATTATCACACTTCTCTTTAGAACCCACAAAAAAGCACTCCCTGTACAAACTACCTAGCAGACAAGCTTCAACCACCCTGTCCTACTGCAAAACCTTGCACTCACTGTGGATAGCATTTAAAGTTTGTGCTCTGAGAGATCCACTCAGTTCTACCCTCAGACCAAGGGGGATTTAGGTACCATGCATCCACAGTTAGGGGGTGCACTTTTATTAAAGTACTTTTACAGCAACTGGAAATAGATAAGATATGTCACCCCCACGAACCATTAAAAAGACTTCACCAGCTTTTGTGCAGTCTCTCTGTGTCCAGCTGGCATACTGTGAAGAGAGGAACTTTTTTCCTCTTGGGCTGATCACCATATGTGATCTGGCTGCAAAGAGGAGGCCTAGTTTTTCTCTCATCTGAGACCATAAGGTGTAAAATCAACCAATGCTTCCCAGCAGCATTGAGTATGCTTTTGTCCTTCATATTTTTCTGTGAAAGTTGATTTTTAACAATATGCAAAACAGCTGTTTTCAACTTTGTTGGATGGACAGACCTCCACAAGTTATGAAACCGTTGGAACAGCATCAGGAAATGGTTGATCCATGGGCAGATCAACCTGCAAATTGCACATATGCATTAAGACAAACTCAAATGCATTGCATTGCCATTGTTCACAAACTGAACTTCACAAGGTCAACTCTGTCAAAGGGTGCATTGGCACTCATTCAGAGCGCACACTCAAATTTCAAAGGCTTGCAATGAACAACTCAGTGTAAGACATAAATCTGTGCTGGAAATGATAGTATTGTTTGCTGGTGTTTGCGCATATTTCAAATGTTCTGATTTTAAATGTGTAAACTGCCTTTAAATTCCGCATTCTTTTAAACACAGGGAATCATGCGCACCGCCACAAATCCCCCTTCTTCTCTCTTTGATCTTTCTTTCTCTAATCTTTGCATGTTATCTCCCTTGGTGCTTACTTGTAAGGTCAGTCAGTCAGTGATCTCTGTTTACATTGAGGAAAATAAGATCCAAACACCATAATGTTATCCCCATTCATACTACTGCACTTTGAAATTTATTTTGTAATTAGAAATGTGTTCGTATTTTCTATCGCTACCCTTCCATCAGGTATGGAGTCTTTAAAGTCCCCACCATATTTTTCTCCCTATTGTTCTGTATGTTTCACATACCAGGAGGCACAGCCACATATCTCATGTGGTTTGTGGGTATTCATCTTCACAAGATCAGCTCAAATGCCCACACAGACATGCAAGCTCTAGAGCAGAGTGCGTGTCCCCACAGACGCTTGTTTTCTCTTGTGCGCATGATTGAATGTGATTTTGACCATGTCAATATTGCTGGTGCCAGATAGGCTGGTTTGAGTATTTCTGTAACTCCTAATCTCCTGGGATTTTCACACACAACAGTCTCTAGAGTTTACTCAGAATTGTGCAATAAAGAAACAACATCCAGTTGGCAGTTCTTTAGACAGAAATATCTTGTTGATGAGAATGAATGGAGAATGGAAGGTATACGGTTATATACCGTATACACAGTAAATATATACAGTTTTATATTATATATATATATATACACACACTCACAAAACACTATATTAGGAACACCTGAACGCCTACTCATACATGCAATTAGCTAATCAGCATGTGGCAGCAGTGCAATGCATAAAATCATGCAGATATGGGCCATTAGCTTTGGGTAATATTCACATCTACCATCAGAATGGGGATAAAATGTTTTCTCAGTGTTTTTGACTGTGGCATCATTGCTGGTGCCAGATGGGCTGGTTTGAGTATTTATATAATTGTTGATCTCCTCAGATTTTCACACACAACAGTTTCTTGAGTCTACTCAGAATAGTGCATTAGACAGATTCTTTATTCTTTATTGTCATTGCACAGGGTACAACAAAATTGAGTGTTCCTCCTAACGGTGCATAAGAATAAAATAAAAGGAGTAAGGGATAACATAAATATAAAAGGATATAAATATTAACATAAATGATCAGATCTGTTCAGTTAAGATAGTAAAGCAGCTAAGATATTGCACTTAACATATTGCATATTTGAACAGTGTGATCTGGTATGATTTATACATCTTAAATATAACAATAGAAATTAAAATTAAAATAAAACTAAGGTATTGCACATTTGTTTGCTGAATTGCTATTTTGCCTTATGTACAAATTTTTTCAGTTGGAGTAAGAGTAAGAGTCTATAGACGTGAGTGTATGTGTAGTGCAAATAGTTCCTAACATTCAGTGATAGTGTTTCTTAGCGTTCAGTTCTCGAATGGCTCTGGGGTAGAAACTGTTCCTGAGTCTGTTTGTGCATGATGTGATGGACCTGAAACATCTGCCAGACGGCAGAAGGTCAAACAGATGGTGTCCAGGGTGAGTTGGGTCTTTCAGAATGTTGTTTGCTCTGCTGTGGCAGCAAGAGCTGAATAGCTCTTCCAGAGAGGGTAGTGAGCAGCCAATGATTTTTTGGGAGGTGTTGATAATCCTCTGAAGGGCTTTCCTGTCTGCTGCCAAGCAGCTGGCGTACCATACAGTCAGCATGCTCTCATTGGAGCAGCAGTAGTAGGATAACAGCAGATCCTCCTGTAAGTTGTTTTTCCTGAGAATCCTCAGGAAATAGAGTCGCTGTTGTGCCTTCTTTACCAATGCTATGGTGTTTGTGGTCCAGGAGAGATCATCAGCGATGTCTGTACCCAAGAACCTGAACGTAGAGACCCTTTCCACACAGTCTCCGTTGATGTACAGTACTCTGCAAAAGTCTTAGGCACATGCAAAGAAATGCTATAGAGCAAAGATGCCTTCAAAAATAATGAAACTAAATGTTTCTACATTAAATAAAATACTATAAAGAGCAGTAAACGGTAATAAATGAAACAAAGTTAATATTTAGTGTGACGATCCTTCACTTAAAAAAAAAATAGCAGTCTCAGGTACAATTTGTGCAGTTTTATAAGGAAATTAGCTGGTAAGTTTTACTGAGCATCTTGCAGAACCAGCCACAGTTCTTCTGGAGACTTTGACTGTCACACTTGCTTCTTATTTTTGCAGCAAAACCCAGCAGCCTTCATTATGTTTTTTTTTTTTTTGTCTGAAAAGTGGTCTCTTATGTAATATGCTGCTTTCTTTACTGACATACAAACATTTTTCTGTAACATTTAATTTTGTGCTGGAAAACTAATGTTTGGAATTCTAAAATGTTTTTGTACTGAATCAATAATGTAGAAGTCATAAAATAAAAAAATCTATAACAAAGTTGGAGCTGTGCTACACTTATGAAAGTTTATGATGAGTTCCTTTGTTTTTGTGGTGTTCAGGATGAGACTGTTTTCTGAACACCACTCTGTCAGTCTTTGGACTTCACCCCTGTAGGCTGTTTCATCACCTTCTGAGATGAGACCGTCCACAGTCGTGTCATCTGCAAACTTAATGATGTTGTTGGTGGGATGGGTTGATGCACAGTCATGAGTGTAGAGGGTATAAAGTATGGGGCTCAACACACACCCCTGTGGGGTGCCAGTGCTGATTGTAAGCGTGGAGGAGAGGTGGTAGCCTAGTCTAACAGACTGGTGGCGATTTGTTAGAAAATCCTTAATCCAGTGGCGGATGGGTTGGGAAAGTCCAAGATTGACAAGTTTGGTGACTAATCTACTTGGGATGACAGTATTGAAGGCAGAGCTGAAGTCTAGGAAAAGCATCCTCAAATAGTTCCCCTGGTGTTCCAGGTGGGTTAATGCAGTGTGAAGGGCAGTGGCAATGGCATCTTCTGTGGACAGCAGAAAGCTGGTTTGCACATTCCTTCAGCACCCATCCTGTCATGCCATCAGGGCCAGCAGCTTTCCTTGGATTCACTGCTTTGAGCACACGCCTCACATCATGCTTCTGCACCGTGAGGATGTGATTGTAGGAGACTGATGGAGATGTCAGGACAGTCTCTGCTGTTGTCACCTCATAGCGTACAAAGAAACAATTAAGTTCCTCTGCCAGTGAGGCATCGCCTTCAGCAGTCATGTGGTTGCTGGTCTTGTAATTGGTAATGTGCTGAATACCTTGCCACACCTTCTGTGGGTTGTTGTTGGTAAAGTGATCCTCAATCTTCCTCTTATAGGCCGCTTTAGCCTCCTTGATGCCTCTTTTTAGGTTGGCTCTAGCAGCACTGTAAAGGGCCCTGTTGCCAGACCTGAAGGCGGTGTTTCGGGCCTTGAGGAGTTTTTTGACCTCCTTTGTCATCCAGGGCTTCTGATTGGGTTACACCCTGATTTGTTTGTTGACAGTGACATTGTCAACACAGTTTTTTATGTAGCACAGTACTGTTGATGTATACACCTCCAGGTCTTTGTCTTCGAAAATATCCCAATTAGTCCTCTCAAAACAGTCCTGCAGCTGTGAGGAGGCTCCTTCAGGCCACGTTTTTACAGTCGTTGTGATAGATTGAGCTTTTCTCTGGACAGTGGTGTATGTAGGAGTTAGGAGTATGGAGAGGTAGTCTGACTGACCTAGATATGGTAGTTGTATTGTTCTTAAACCGTGCTTGATGTTTGAGTAGGCTTTGTCCAGTGTATTCCTCCCTCGAGTGGCATATTTGATGTGCTGTTCAAACTTCGGAAAAACTGCCTTTAAATCTACATGATTAAAAAAGTCAATAAAGAAAAAACATCCAGTGAGCAGGAATTCTGTGGACGTAAACACCTTGTTGATGAGAGAGATCAACAGAGAATGGACAGACTGGTTTGAACTGACAGAAAGGCTACAATAACTCAGATATTCACTGTACATTTGTGGTGAGCAGAAAAACATCTCAGAATGCACAAGACATCGAACCTTGAGGTGGATAGGCTACAACAGCAGAAGACCACATCGGGTTCCACTTCTGTCAGCCAAGAACAGAAAGCTGAGGCTGCAGTGGGCACAGGCTCACCAAAACTGGACAGTTGAAACAGCAGAAAGATGCTTTAGCGTAGTTGAGAGTGAACAACTGTACTGCATTTCCATTCTGGTGGATCCCAGATAAAAAGGTAGGCAAGTCCAGTAAATGTACCTTGCTATGTTGAAATGAAATTCCAACACAGTACATTTATGTACTGTATTTTC
Source organism: Pangasianodon gigas (assembly GCA_022758105.1). Lineage (NCBI taxonomy): Eukaryota > Metazoa > Chordata > Actinopteri > Siluriformes > Pangasiidae > Pangasianodon > Pangasianodon gigas. The sequence continues at coordinate 18,346,731 of CM040461.1, read as the reverse complement.
AGGTACTTCACAAACTCAGATAATCTGAAGCATGCTAAGAGGTGGAGAAAATAGAGACAAAGTAAGTTTGTGATAAAACTACAGTGTCAGAGGCAAAGCCTGTGGAAAAGGCACTATGTAAAAACACAGAGTGCAGCAGCATTAGTATTGCATTTGATGAGATCTTAGAGGAGAATTAGATACAGACAGGGTTTAACAGCACCACTACAGCAGTTCAGGTGCAGACTTACCTTGCAGGGCAAACCATGCCAAGATCAGGCTACTGCAACACTGGAGGAAAAATGAGGTACTATTTCCATCACTGGCTGCCTAATGACTCCAAGTTTCAGTGTGCCCCTTGCACCACTGCACTCTTTAGTGCAACTTCTAACATTCAATTCAATTTTATTTGTATAGCGCTTTTAACAATGGTCATTGTCACAAAGCATTTTAAATATATAAATTCTGGATATAAATTTTAATATAAATTTTACATTTATAAATTTATCCTTAATGAGCAAACCAGAGGCAACAGTGGCAAGGAAAAACTCCCTGAGATGACATGAGGAAGAAACCTTCACAGAACCAGACTCAAAAGGGAACCCTTAATGTTTGGTTAATGTCTTCATCTGGGTGACACTGGATAGTGCAATTATGAATAATTCATCTTCTATAACTGTATACTATATAGTGACAAAGTGCAATTGTACTAACACGAACTTGTGCACCAGAGTCATTTCTAAATTCATTATAGTTTTTAAATTAGTCTATTGTACCAAACTGAAGTTATTAACTGTTCAGTGACAGAGAATTGAGTGCAAACTATTTTTAGCAATTGCAGTCCTAAAGCTATCCAAGGAAGAACATCCACAGCCATCCCTTATGGTTTCTATGTGGTACCATCCACAGTGATCTTATGGCGATCCTTAGGCTATCCATATGGGTCCATCATCATAACATCATTGATGAAAAGTGAAACGTGTCAGTTGACAGGGCTGAACTGCTGATCTTCCTCAAAAACAACCTTCCCTTAATTATTAGTGAATGCCTAACTCCAAGACAGAATTAAAAACTCTATAGCAGCTCCAACAATAGCAGTTTAGGAACTAACGTTCATAAGAGTGGTTTGCAATTCTGTTATTTATTTTCATTCCTGTTATATTATAATGTTCCATCTCCATCGAAGAATATTTTGGTTTTGATTCATTTTTAATGTTCGTGTTAATAAGATATGGATATTAAGTGGAATTGCAGTTTGAATATACACTGAGTATACTAGTTTTACTATAATGCTGCTACACTACAAAGTGCTGTTAAGAGTATATTTAAGCAGAATTGTGCCTGAAATAGTATTCTTTGGAGTGTTCTATCATTTTGGTTAATGTTTGTAAGGCTTATTTATTTATTTATTTAACATGAGTTGAGGTGTCTGGAGACAGTGGTTGAGGCAATGAGATGACCAATGCGTGATTTCCTTATCTGTCCAGGAGATTTGAGGGTCATGTAGGTGCATCCATGGGAATCCAAGAATGACTGGGTGCTTCGACGTGACAGTAACCAGAAAGGAAATGTGCTCCTGGTGTAGGGCACTGACATGGAGGTGGGTTTGATCACAGGGCACATTCAGCATGAACAACTGGTGAGACAGAAAGGAGGATGGACTCACCATTGAGGAGTGGATGTTGGTTTTCTCATTGGGGTGCTGCTTGGCTGGTTCCTTTGCACAAAGAGGACACTGCACCACAAAGCAGTCAGGTTTAACACAGCAGTAGCATAGCTTGTCTCTTCTGTGCTTGTATCTCTGTCCGTTACTCAGCTTCGTATGACTCAGTTTCATGGGTTCGGCAAGGTTCGTCTTGGGCTGTCAAGTCCAGTTGCCTCTGGGTCGTTGCCAGTTACACAGTAGACAAATAGCAAGATCAATCAAGGAGTCTCGGCAGGCCATTTCTGTGAGGACTTCCTTGTTGTGCATGGAAAGCGGCTTTGAGGGCAGGTTTATTCCACCCTCTACCCACAGCAAAGGTGCAGAACACTAGCACATATTCAGCCATTCCTCTCAGTCCTTGTGATATGGCTAGTAGTTGTTCCCTGATTTCTTTACCCTCTGGGAAATGGTCAAAGAAATTGGAACTGTTAGAGAAAACAGTTTGTAATGTTCTCTCTTCAATGCTGTGGTGCCAGACAGAGAATTTCTGTCAATTGTTTGAATTTTGTCAATGACTTGGAGATGAATAAAAAATAAAAGCAAAACATACAAAGGATGCATGAATAAAACACCATCAATATTCTCACATGAAACCTTAAAGAAGTAAGAAGGTAAGAAGAAATTTTCTTCATTAAACCCATTCATCAGAAAACTTAGTATCAAACATTGACTTCAGAACACACCAAAACTCAAGTGAAATCCAGTTCATTCTGTGTATTTACAAAGACCTTGATCAAAATATTCAAATGTCCAAAAATCCAGTTCTCAGAAGCAAAAGAAAGAGAAAATAAAATCAGTTGAATTCAAGGTAAGAGTTCAACATTAGACCTGAGTTCAACAAAAAAAAAATAATTGTTTTAATAATGAGATGAACAGTCAGTCAGAAGCAGCAGCAAACAGCAGCAAGTGTTTAAAGCTTTTCCTCATGACACATGAGCATTTCATTAGTTGTCCAGTCAGGCTTCCTGTGGCTTCTGGCTTCTAGTGGGCATGTGTCAGTATTCCATTTATAGAAATCCATGTCGCGATTTCCGAGAACTCCGACAAACTGTGCACGCCGTTTCCACAACAAACAGCTGCAGAGGAATCATCTCATTCTTTCTTCTTCATGCTATCCTGAAGTATCTCTGTGTATGACAAAGTATAGAAATGAGTGAAGCTCCATTTTTATGTAGATGGTCATCCCTCCCTCCTGGAAAAAGCCGACCGACATGGTGTAAGTTTCTTATTTTCGTTCATAAGTTGAATCTTGAAATCCAAGAAACTTTTCTTCATCACTCTCCTCCTTCAAAATTTCCAGTACCCGACGAAGCTGTTGTTTTTCCATTTCCTTCGCAGAAGGGTAACATGGTTTGGATGTATGCACCACTTAGAAGTCTTACCCTGTTTGCTCCATCACAATTATACAATTGAGAGGACCTAGCTGCTGCACCACGCTATATGGCCCTTGCCACCTAGGAGCAAGTTTAGCTGAGAACGCCTTCTCTGCCTTTGAGCAAGGGTTAGTATACAGCCAGATGTGGTCATTTTCATCATATTGTACATCTCTGCTGTGTTTATCAGAAGTTCTTTTCTGAATAATACCCCGATTTTTACACGTCTTCTGGAACACAGATGAGACAAACTGCAACCCTCAATCTGACAAGAGGTAATTTGGAACCCCCACCTAGTGAGTGTCTCTCTGATGAGCACCTGAGATAGTTATGGCTTTGGCTTTATGCAGTCCAGAGAGTTCCACCCATCAGAATAATAATCTACATATACTAGATATGCATTCCCGGTTAATCTCTTTGGGATAGGCCCCACTGAGTCTATGCCCAACATTTCTGATGGTCGTTGGACTATAGTTTGCTCCAGATTGCCCAGCAGTCATCAACATTCAGGTTTGTAAAGCTGATAAATTTGACCGTTTTTTTTTTTTTAACAAAGTCCTTGATTTTATGACTAAGACTGGGCCAGTAAGCCAAGGCTTGTACTCTCTTGTATGTTTTGATCCTGTCCAGATGGCCAGCTAGAGGGGCTTCATGAAGAAGTTGAAGGAGTTGCTGGCAGAAAGATGCAGGTATGTAGACTTGATAGAAAGTCCTGTGCAAAGACTGCACAACTCTGAAGACATTGTCCCCCTAAAAATGGTGAATTTAGTTGTTGAGTTAACAATAATTTTCCCTGATTCCACTATCTGCTGGTAGTACTGTTGGATTTTGGAATCTGCCTGCTGAGGTTTCCAGATAAGATGGTCGGTGATTGTCAAATTTTCTCTCTTCTCTCATTCACAGGATAACAGAGTGGAGCAGATCAAGGCAGGAGTGTTCAGGTCATTCACTGGAGCTTTGGAAAGGGCATCCGGAACAGTGTTGTACCTTCCCTTCCTGTGTGCTACTGTAGAGGTAAATTCTTGAAGGCAAAAAGCAGAGAGTCTTGAAAACCCATACCAAAGAAGAATGATTGGTAACTACCGTGGAAATCCTCCCTTCCAAGTAGTACCTCCATTTTTCTAATGCCCACACCAAGCTAAGCATTCCTGCTCTGTGGTAGAGTAGTTCTTTTCAACTGGATTTAGTGTGCGGCTGGCAAACTAGAGAGTACAAGAGCTGATTTTCCTTTTTCCTTTTCCAGTTGTTGGCCAGTGTCAAACTAAACCATCCACAGTATTTACGCCATTGCCCCAAAGCTGACTATTCAACTGAGGATTAATATTCTTCAAAATCAGTTTGATAACCTCCTCTTCCTCAATCTTGCAAAGGGCTCAATACATGTATGTAAAATCCTGTATGCTTTCTCCCTCCTGCTGGACATGGGTTTTGACTCTTTCAGCAAGTTCATCCTCATAATCCTCAGACAGAAAAGCAGCAAGAAATTTACGCTCAAACACTTGCCATGTGGGGGTCTCAAAATGTGACATTTCCCACCAATCTCTGGCAGTTCCATGAAGTACATTTCTAACTGTGGTGATCAATTCCTCATCAGAGGGGGGATGAAGAGCCAAGTAAACATGACATTTTTTGAGAAAGAGTATGGGGTCCAGACTATCTTCCATTCATCCAAAACAAAGAAATGGAATTTTAATAAGATTTTTGCCTATATATCTTCCCCTAAGTTCACCAGGGATAGGGGAGAGATCTTCTTGTTCCAAAATTCCAGGTTATATTGTTGAATGAGGACACTGCAAAAGGGCTGACAAAACTGGAGTTTTGGCTGTCAGAGAAGGGTTGACAGTTTGAACAGGGACATTTGCCTTAACTGTACTCTGTGTAGACTTGACATTTTCCAGATCCAAAGCCAGTTGATCCAGATGTTGCAGGCACTGATCAAGCTGAATGGATAAGGCACTGGCCTCCTAAGCCAGGGATCGTGGGTTCGATTACCATCTGGGGTGCCATATTTATGTAACATTCCCTCTTTAATGCCGGTGTGCCAGACAGAGAATGTATGTCAATTGTTTGAATTTTGTCAATGAGTTGGAGTTGAGTCAAAAATAAAAGCAAAACATACAAAGGTTGCAATCTCTCTGTGTATGATAAAGTATAGAAATTTGTGAATTTTTACGTAGATGGTCGTCATAGGTTGTAAGAAGCCAAATGTTCCACTGCTTAGAACCATATCACTGTGGCCCAGGTTAGCACTTTCCCAGTGAGCAAGCTTATAAACTATGCAATTTCTTGTTGTTCAGAAACATTCTCCTGGCTGGAGAAGTAGAGTGAGCATTGTAACAAGAAGCCTTTACACAGAGCAGCTTCTCCCACATATTTGTCTGGTCAGGAGATGAGAAAAAGTCAGGTGATCAACAAACATCAATGGTAGGGCAAAACCTAGGAATCGCAAAACAAGAATTAAGGGGAGGTCAAAACCAGAATAGCAATATACATAAATCAAGGCTTGGCAAGTTCAGGTAAACAAACACTGAGCATTACATCATGAAGTGGAGGAGAAAGTGGTGTCCTTATATACAGAGTGGTGTGATTGTGTTCAGGTATGTGTGATTAGAAGTCTGGTGACTGTGAATTAGATAAAGTCCGTGTGTGATGGGAAGCACACTATTCTCATATAGGATCTACTATCCTGCTGAATTTTGTGGCACTAGGTCAAAAATTGCAACCCATGAAAACAAAAGAAATTTGCGGAGAGGAGAAGAAGAAGAAGAAGAACAGAATGTTGGCTCTTTCAAGCCAAAATAATTACAAACATCATATGGGAGAATACTTACATCATGTAGCAAAGGTATACTGACATTCTGTCCTATAACAACTTGTGAACATTGAGCAAAAATGTGTCAACATTAGGATAAAAAACACTCAGGGAGTGCACAGCCTGGGGACATGAACCATTAACCTCCTGCAGTTGGATGCTTCCATACTTAATAAAGGGCTGCAAGTATGACTTGCTCTGTTGTTCATATTTCTTCTGTCCTTAGCAAACCATTCTATTGTGATGTGTCACTCCCATGACGGGAGCTACATTGTTGAGATTTTTTTTTTGGACTAGTTATTTTGCTTTGGAGAAAAAAAAACATAGAAGTGCTCTTCATAGGCCATTCCTTGTAAGGGTCACCCTAGAAAAGCACAAGGATGGAATTAATGTCAAGTGCTGTCCTCCATCCCAGGGGCTCCATGTAAAGAAAATATTGGGGGTATACTATACAGTCAACTTCAGGATTATTGTCACCCTTCATGAAAGTAAGCAAGAATGAATGTAGAAAGGAATCAGAATCAGAATTGTTTTATTTGTCTCATACATTTACACGTATTAGGAATTTTTCTTAGTTTTTTTTTTTTTGTCACAACACATTCAACACCGTTTGCAACACACACAACACAGACAAAACAACAAAATTACCACCCTAATATACAAATATTGCACCATAATCAGAAATGGTAGACTCAGTTGTAATTTACATTACTGTGGAGGTAGAAATAGCTTTGGATGCGGTTCAAAGTGCATTAAATGAAATGGTACAATTGTGTTATACAGTATATAATAAATAATAGCAGTGATATATAGTAATGACAATGATAATAAATAATAATATATTTAATAAACAGTAATAAACAGTAGTATTTATTAATAATAGTTAAAATAATAATATTATTTGACATGCATAATAATAATAATAATAATAATAATAATAATAATATGCAAGTATCTAATGCAGGAACCAGTAATACAATTATTCATAATAAGATTTAGTGCAAGATTATTACTGACAGGTCAGCATTGTAGTGATCACCGAATGCTGCCTAGGCAGCCTGGTTAATAATTGAACTTGCCAGTTTTGGTTATCAGGGACCAGAATTGCTTCCCTGATGGTAGTTTTTGGAATAGGTAATTAAAAGTGTGGGATGTGTCACTGATGATTTTATCCTGCTTGCTTCTTTGTTCTGGTGATGTACAGGTCTTCAAGTGATGACAGACTACAGCCAGTGATTTTCTCAGTGGTCTTAATAGTGTGTTGAAGCTTCCTCTTTTCTCTGGAGGAGCCTGCACCAAACCAAATAGTGATGACAGATGTAAGTATGCTTTCTATAGTGGCAGTATAGAATTGCACCATTATAGCCTGGAGTGGATGAAACTTTGCCAACTGCCATAAAAAATACATCCCTTGCTGAGCTTTCTTGTTGTTGGTTGTTGTAGACGTAGATGTAGTTGATGAGATCCCATCTGATTGTAGTTCTCAGAAACTGAAATGAAGTGACAGTGCTCACTAATGAATTATTAAGGATCAGTGGGGAGGGGGAAGATGTGCGTTTCCTGAAGTCAATGGGCATCTCTATGGTTTTAAGAGTGTTGAACTCATGGTTGTTCTGGCTACACCAGGAGTCTAGTTGTTGGACCTCCTGGTGGTACTTTAACTCATCACCAATCACAGTAATGTCATCTGCAAATTTGATCAACTTCACAGATGAAACACTAGAAACACAGTCATTTCTGTAGAGCAAATATAAGGGGGTTAAAGGACACAATCTTGTGGTGATCCTGTGCTGAATGACCATGGTTCAGAAATGTTCTGACCCATTCTCATAAATTGCTTCCTGTCAGAAAGGAAGTTTGTGATCCACATACAGACGGAAGCAGGTACATGCAAAGTGATGAGTTTCTCTTGCAGGAGCTCAGGGACAATGGTATTGAAGGCTGAGCAGAAATCTACAAAGAGAATCCTGGCATATGTGTTTGGAGAGTCTAGGTGCTTTAATACAAGGTGACGCCCATATTAACTGCATCATCTACAGATCTGTTGCTTCTGTAGGCAAATTGCATTGGATCCAGAGTACTGGATTTGAGAAATCCCATTGCCAGTCTTTCAAAGGTCTTCATGATTACAGACCTAGCCCTCATCTCTGTTATCATTAAGACCAGTTATCTTTGGGTTTTTTTGGAACTGGAAAGATGACAGATGTCTTGAAGCATGCTGGAACAGTATTCAGCTCCAATAACCAGTTGAATATATCCATAAAGATTGAATATGTCTGCTGATTGGCACAGTGTTTGAGGGTTCCAGGTGCAACAGAATCAGGGCCAGCAGCCTTCTTTACATTTATTTTTTTAACTTGTCTTCTCACCTCTTGCTCTGTGATGATGAATGGGAGAGTGACAGGATTGGGACAGAGGACTGGCTGAGTAGTTGATAGATTGGCACCTGATGGGCCATCTTTCTCTCACACCTGCAGTAGAAGTTATGTAGCTAGTTTGGAAAATGGGGGTCATCAGTACAGGGGGTGGTCTTCTTTTTGTAGTTTATGATGGTCTAAAGACCCTTCCAGACTGAGGAGGAATTGTTAGCAGAAAGTTGTTGATTCAGAGTAATGCTGTTTGGTTGCTCTGATAGCCTTCTCATACTCCTGTCCTGAAAGCCTCTTCTTTTTTCTTGCGCAGCTGTCTGAGCTCTGCATTGAACCAAGGTTTGTTGTTGGAGAAGCAGATGATAGTTTTAGTGGGGATACAGTTTTCCTGACAGAAGCTGATGTAAGATGTGATTGTGTCCATATACTCATCCATACTGTGGGTACTTGATTTAAACATGTCCCAGTCTGTGGCACTGAGGCACTGTTGTAGTTCTTCAATTGCTTCAGTAGTCCATATCTTTATGGCTTTTTTTCCAGACTGTTTTTAGTTTCTGTCTAAATGCAGGTATGTGTTGGATCATAGCATGATCAGACAGTCCAAGAGAGGCATGGGCAATGGCATGGTATGCATTGTTGATGGGACTATAGCAGTGGTCCAAAGTTTTTTGCTCTCTGGTGGCACATTTAATGTGCTGATGGAATGAAGGGAGATCCAGACTTGTTGTTGGTTAAAATCGCCCATTAGAATTACCACAGAGTCTGGATGTGCTTTTTTCAATCTCTGTGACCATGACTGTTAATTATTGTTGTGTCTGTTAAGCACTGGCCAGTATTACCTCCATATTGACAGAGCATATTTTTGAGATGACAGATACATCTTTGCACCAGCCTTAATTAATATAGAAGCACATACCTTCTCCTTTTTTTCTTATTGAAAAGATCAGGGACTCGATCAGCTCTGCATAGTTGAAATCCTGGTAATTCCACTATAGCATCTGGAATTGCATTGTTCAGCCATGTCTCTGTGAAGTAGTAAACTGAAGTCAGTGAATAGTCCTTTTTTATGCTTGCAAGGATCTTCAGTTCATCGATCATGTCATAAATTGAGTGCATGTTAGACAGGAATATAAGTGGGTGTGGAGATCACAGGCCTCGCTTCCTAAATCTGAGCAGTGCTCAAGCATGCTTCCCTCTCTGTCTTTTTCATGCAGCTTGGAGAGCCGTGGGGGTGTATCTCAGGAGTAGTGCTAATAAGTCATTGGATTGAGTTAAAAACTCTGGGCACTCCGGTACAGTTCTCCTGATATTGATAAGCATGTCCCTTGAATATTGAATAATAATGTCTGGTTTTCAAATTACTGGTGCCCCTACAATTAAAGTTGTGTAAAGCCTCCCCTGGAGAGCATAATAGCATTCAGCCTCTTCCTGGAATGTCTAACAAGATACGGAACCAAAAGAAACAAAATTTCCACCACTCATTCATGTAGAATTTTTCAAGATTTTTTATATTCTTAGGTTTGTGTATGTGGATTGCACTCTTCAATTCAGACCACAGGTTTCCAAGAATTGAAATATGGAGACTGAGAAACACTATCAATCATTCTTTTTGTATTCCCCTTTGTGTACTGAGACACTGCAATGGTGAATGGGTTTGTGTACTTCATTGAGGGTTCCTGGACTCCTGAGTGGTGCAACAGAAAAGCTTTTGTTTTACCATCCAGAGATCTCAAGTTTAAATCCTGATGATGCCACAGCTATCCGGGAGTTAAACAGAGCAGAACTGGCCTTGCTCTCTGGGTTGGAAGGGTTTCATACTATCTCTCCCCTGTTGATCACAGTGACACTAGCCAATAATGCAGAAGGGTCCCTGCAAGTGCATGAGCAACAGTTAAAAAAAAACGCAGGTTGGCAGGCTTTACTTGTCTTGGAGGAAGCACATGATAGACTTTGCCCTCCCCGTTTGGCAGTTGACGTATAATAAGGGAGTTGACTGGTGGGTGAGAATTAGTCTCCAAGACTAAATTAGGGAGAAAAGATGGGAAAACTTCATTTTACAACATTTTAGGGATCCTAAAGAATTCCATAAAATGTACAAAAAGAGTAAGTGTATAATGGGTTACCAGGACCTACACCTGGAGGTAGGTCTGGGGATTGTGTCTCCAGGCTCAGGTAGGAAAACTAGAGGCTTAAACTAGACTAGAGGCCAGATGTCATAAAAAGGATCAACATTTTTAAAAACCATCAGTGATGACTTTCCTTTGCTTACATATTTTCTCATAAGCAGTGCCTTTTTCAAATGCCTTTGTTATTGTTGTTTGCTTCAGCCCTGTTTGTAGCTGCCCATGTTATATGGCTTTCGGCATACACTCTGGGGTGTTTTATTAGGTTCGTCATGCATCTTCCAGATGTGCCAATCTTGCTTTTGCATATTTTAAAAACAAATGTTTGTGCCATGTCCATTGTGTAGAACCTAAACCAGATCCATATTACTGATGTTGAATTGTTTTAGGCACTAACTCTTCCATGTTGTCAGGCATGCTGCTGTATTGCCATGCAAAACAAGGAGCAAATATAAGCAAAGGAATGTAAGAACATGAACTGGACTAGTGAATAGAGTAGATTGGTTCATGAAACAATTTGAGATGCCATGTCTGAGCAATTTCATTGCATATGGTATTTGTTATTAAGGCCCTTGCAATCTATCTGTAAAATCATATGACCCAGCCCTATTACAATGCTCACCATAGTACTTGACAAACAAAGTGAGGTCCATGAAGACATGGTTTGTGACAACAACCTCCATGGGGTGAGGAGGTGGACATGTACTTGCAGAGGTCAGGAAGTGGAGGAATGATGTCCTTACCGGAGTCAAGAGGCAAAGAGACAATGTCCTTTGCAGGGGTCGGAAAGCAAAGCATCAATGTCCTCTATGGAGTCAGGAGGTGGACTGGATTGGACCGAAGAAGCCACACTGTCAGCCTAGGCAGGAGAGCACACGCGATCTGGGCTGAAGAGGCCGCATCGTTGTCCTCCTACTGGGCTGGAGAGGCTGCTTCATTAGCCTTAGTCTAGGTTGGAGTGTCAGTGCAGCCTCCGTTCCTCCTCTGTCTCTAGTTGTACTCTGGCTGAAGCAACCTGGGGTCAGCTGTCAGCCATCCATGAGGGCTCCACAGGCTGTAGCCAATCCCCATCCCAAAATTTTCCTCTCTTTTCAGTGCTAACCTTCGTCGCAGGAGGCTGGGATGAGTATTAGCACCTCCACACTCTATGTTCCTCTCATGAGCTTCTCCAGTACAGGCAGCAGAAATGAGGCTCCTCTGCAGGGTTTACAATCCCTAATAGAGTGAGGAACTTGGCAATCTGTGAGAGTCTTGACGTACAGCCACTGCTCTTCTGATTTGAGAGGAGCCATTAGGGATTTTTCGCTCCTGTAAAAGCTACAGTATATCTCATGTAACCAAAATACAGAATTTCAATTGTAGTTCCAGGTGCTGCATTTTGTGGGCTGCTCTCAGGAAGTACTTCTTTCTTGCAACACATTCAAACAGTTTGTTTTTATGCAGGTGGCTGTGGTCTTTGTTTTTTCCCCACCTCTCACCTAAACCCATATAAATGAGGGCAGTATGCTCATGTGTTTCTTCCTGGCAATTATTCAAATATAAAGCCACAAAGCTTTTTTTTATTAAGACCCTGAAAGGGCTTAATGGTATTTCCTGCTGATTATGTACTTTTATATCCATTACCTGATGCTGACAGGTCAAGTACCATCTGCCTCTTTCATGTGTTTCCTATGGTCAAAGGCAACATTAGATTTTCTAGAGACTGAGAACCAGATGTACATACAGGAGAAGACTCAATCTATTTGAATGTTAACTTTAATTAAGTCTACGTAAAACCGTAGTAGGTTCAGCACTTCACTTGTTAAACTAAATCATGAGTCAGAAAAATAAAAAAGAAAGGTCTCTTAACAGTTAAAGTCAAGGACATATCTGGCTGCATCAAATCTATCTCTCCACTAATGGCATCACAAAAGCCTATAAATATAGTCATGGGAAAAAGAAAGTACACCCTCCAATTCTATGTTTTTATTTATCAGGGCCTAATTACCAATGGTGTGGTCCTCACCAACTTCTATAAACAAACAAATAACCTCAGGTGATGACAAAGAACACAGCAGATTTCTATGTGTAGTCTTTTTTCCCAAAAAGTAAACCAACGTTCAGAAATCAGGTAGGAAAAATTAAGTACCCATCCTACTCCCAAGATCATCAAGAGAGTAATTAACAGCCAGGTGTTACTAATGAAATGCACAAGATTAGTTAATCATCAAGGAGTGTGACTACCTCTATAAAAGCAGAACCTTTGGCATTTTGGTGTTCTGGAGCACTCAGTGTGTCTGTGTGTCTACATCATGCCAAGAAGAAAGGACATCAGTCATGACCTCAGAGAAGCAATCTGGGAAGGGGTATAAGGCCATCTCCAAACACTTTGAAATTCACCATTCCACAGTGAGAAGGGTTGTTTACAAATGAGAGCCTTCAAGACAGTTGCCAATCTTCCCAGCAGTGGGCATCCCAGCAAATTTAGTCCAAGATCAGACTGTTTAATGCCCAGAGATATAAAGAAAAACCCAAGAGCTACACCTTGTGACCTACAGACCTCTGTAAGCACTTTAAATGTTTGTGTTCATAAGAGGACAATCAGAAAAAGACTGATCAAGTAGGGCTGTCATGGAAGGGTGGCTAGGAAAAAGCCCCCTCTCTCCAAAAAGAATGTGGCAGCATGACTTAGGTTTGCTAAAGGATTTGGGATTTTTTTGCAGCCATAGGACCTGGGAACCTTGCAGTCATTGAGACAATGATAAACTCTAACCCTTTATACCAGAATATTCTTGAGACAAAAGTGAGGCCATCTGTTCAACAGCTTAAGCTGGGCAGAAATTGGGTCATGCAACAGGACAATGGCTATGTTTATATGCACATCAATATTCCAATATTAATCGTAATTTGGCAATATTCTAATTAGCATTGAGTCATGTAAATCCTGAAATCTGATTGCCTGATTCAGATTAAGACAATATTCTGATTCCTCAAATTCCAATTGCCACCCCTGGAATATGGAAATTTGGAATTAGAAATTTGTTGCATGTAAAAACCTTATTCAGAAAATCCACTGAAAGAAGATATATGTTTATGCTCAGTCTGCAAGGAATTGTGGGTGCTAAAAGATGCTTAGCTGTAGGCTAGGTATTTATGATGGCAACTCAGGCATACTTACAACATCCATGTATGCAGGAATATTCTGATGCCTGTACACATACAGTCAGGTCTGGAAGTATTTGGACAATGACAGAGTTTTTGTGATTTTGCCTTTATACACCACCACAATGGATTTGAACTAAAAACAATTAAGATGTGATCGAAGTGTAGACTTTCAGCTTTATTTTAAGAGGTTCCACAAAAATATGGCATTTACCATTTAGGAATTACAGACATTTTCAGCAAAGTACCTCCATTTTCAGGGGCTCAAAGGTATTTGGACAAAGTGACATAATTGTAAATATAACCATAATTTTAATACTTGGATGAAAATCCTTTGCAGTCAATGACTGCCTGAAGTCTGGAGCCCATGTTCTCAAAACTCAAATTCTTAGTTTCCTCCCTGGAGATGCTTTGCCAGGCCTTCACTGCAGCCACCTTCAGTTGCTGCTTGTTTGTGGGTGTTTCTGCCTTCAGTCTTGTTTTCAGTAAGTGAAAAGCATGCTCTATTGCGTTGAGATCAAGCGACTGAGTTGGCCATTGAAGAATATTCCATTTCTTTGCCTTCAAAAAGTCTTGAGTTGCTTTCGCAGTATGTTGAGGGTCATTATCCACCTGCACTGTGAAGCGGCGTCCTATCAGTTTTGTAGGATTTGGCTGAATGTGAGCAGAGAGTATAGCCCTATACACCTCAGTATTCATCTAGCTACTTCTGTCAGCAGTCACATCATCAATAAACACCAGTGAGCCCGTTCCATTGGCAGCCATACATGCCCATGCCATAACACTGCCTGCACCATGTTTGACACATGATGTGATATACTTTGGATCATGAGCTGTTCCTTTCTTTCGCCATACTTTTCTCTTCCCATCATTCTGATACAAGTTAATCTTGGTTTCATCAGTCCAAAGAATCTTATTCCAGAACATGGGAAGCTTTTTTAGATGTTTTCTGGCAAAGTCTGATCTGGCCTTCCTGTTCTTGAATGTTACCTGTGGTTTGCACCTTGTTGTAAACCCTCTGTGTTTACATTAATGAAGGCATCTCTTGATTGTAGATTTTGACAATGATACGCTTACCTTCTCCAGAGTATTCTTGACTGCTGTTGATGATGTGAAGGGGTTTTTCTTCACCAAGGAAAGGATTCTGCGATCATCCACTTTAGTTGTCTTCCGTGGTCTTCCAGGCCTTTCAATGTTGTTGAGCTCACCAGTGCTTTCTTTCTTTTTAAGAATGTACCCAACTTCCTTGATTTGGACTGTTGATTTGGCCAAACCTAAGGTTTTTGCTATCTCTCTTATAGATTTATGTTGTTTTAAGTCTAATGATGGCCTCCTTCACTTGCATTGAGATCTCTTTGGACTTCATATTGGTAGCTCCAGTCAAACAGCTGCCAAATGCCAACTCAATACCTGATATCAACTCCAGACCTTTTATCTGCTTCATTTGTCTTGAAGTAATGAGGGAATGGACCGCACCTGGTCAGTTAACTTCTTGTCAGTCAATTGTCCAAATACCTTTGAGCCCCTGATAATGGAAGTACTTTGCTTAAAATGGCTGTAATTCCTAAATGGTAAATGCCATATTCTTGTGGAACCTCTTAAAATAAAGCTGAAAGTCTACACGTCGATCACATCTTCATTGTTTTATTTCAAATCCATTGTGGTGGTGTATAAAGGCAAAATCACAAAAACTCATTGTCCAAATACTTTCGGACCTGACTGTATAAACAGCATATTTGGAATATGGCTGCAACCCGAATATAAACTTTAAACGGAATTTGATGTGCATGTAAACATAACCAATGATCCCACAAACAATAGCAAATCAACATCTGAATGGCTAAAGAATAAAAAAAATCAAGGTTTTGGAATGGTCAACACAATGTCCAGACCTCAACCCCATTGAGATGCTGTGATCTTAAGAGAGCTGTGCATAAATGAATGTCCTCAAACATCAATGAACTGAATCAATGAAGAGTGGGCCAAAATTTCTCGAAAATGATGTGAGAGACTGATAAACCATTAGAGAAAACATTTACTTCAAGTTATTGCTGCTAAAGGTGGGTCTACATGTTACTGAATTATAGGGTGTATTTATTTTTTCCCACCTGGTTTCTGAATGTTGGTTTACTTTTTGGGGATAAAATGTCTACATATTGAAATCTTTTTTTTTTTTAACCTGATTTTGTTGTCACCAGAGGTTATTTGTTTATAGAAGTTAGTGAGGACCACAAAATTATTATTTAGGCCCTGATAAAAACATAGAATTGAAGAAGGGTATACTTTCTTTTTCCCATGACTGTACAATTCATTATTAACCACACACAGCTGTAACCATGCACACATTACCCACTTGTTCTCTGCAACTCCACCTCCCATTTACAGACAGCACTTGACTATGCCCTCGCTGCCACAGGTCTGTATCTAATCGCGTATTCTCTACTTACTACTAATTGTGCTATGCTTAATTAGCAGGGTTTAAAACCACTGTGAAATTGTTGATAGTTTCAGAGCTGTCCAAACCCTGGCACCAAAGAGAAATGCAGGTTCTATTTCAACCTCTCCTAACCTGAGCAATGATAATCATCTGGATACTTTCTTGTGCATGTACTTGCTAAGGCTTTCCAGAATATCACAAAGGGGACATATGATGTAGTATTTAATTTAAGTACCATTGTTCCCTTTTCCCTGTTTGCTCAGACTGGCACTCGCCTCTCATGTCTCTTCCTGCAACACTCTGAATTTTTCATATTGCCTGCCATCTATGATCTGTGGGCCTGTGAATACATGCAACTAGCATGGTAAAGTGTTTCTCCCTTTCTGGATTTGGGTTTCTCTGAGTGGGGGAATCCAGAGTGCTGTGCTCCCTCAATGCCTAAGCTCTGTCTTCCCACATCTGGCCATCTAGCTGACCAGTGGGCCTGTAGCTAAGCACTGTTATTGCATTGAGACACTGCTCAATGCTACTATATTAACCAAGCCATTAAGTTAGATAGTTACCACTATACACAGTTTGACACAGATGAGACCGACTAATAAGCCATGCTGCAGATTCATGCTCATGCAGCAAATATCAAGGAGTGGAAAAAGTACAGAGATATTATACTTAAGTGAACGTATCAATAATTTTCCAAATCTTACTCGTATAAAGGTGGAAGTATACAGCAAAAAAAAATACTCAAGTGAAATTAAAAAGTAAACAGTAAATGTTTTTAACTGATGAAATTAAGGTAATGTCACGTTTTCATGTAAAAGTATATACTTTTAAAACTGTTAGAAGATTATATTCATTTTAAAGCAACTATGCAATTTTGCCTGAAAATACCATTGTTGACTGCCATTTACCAGTGTATTTTCAGTTGGTACATTACATTAGCTACTTATTTACATTACTTAACATGATGGATTAGCTAATGTCAGGTAAAATGGTAACTCAGTCATTCAATTCACTTAGATGCACCCTACCAAATTCCAGCTTGACCAGCCTTACAGTTCTTCAGAAACAGCCATTTGTACGTAAACTCCACCCCCTATGTATGACCACACCCAAACCTTTGCCGATGTCCTCATAACCTGTCCACGCTGTGTTCAGGCTGCAGTCTCCTCTGGAGGTGTGGGTTCATATTTCCACTGCTGAGTATACTACATCACTGGGGCCTGTGATTGAGTCTCATGGCTTCTCATATCACTGCTATGTTGATAACATGTTTATTTGTCCTTCCAGCCTGAAGATCTATTGATCTCAGCACACATCTCTGCCTGCCTGTCTGACATCTTGGACTGGATGAAGGAACGCCACCTTAAACTTTGCAAAAACAAAGCTTCTCATCATCCTTGCCTGCCCCTCAATCAACTACAACCTCACCGTATAGCTAGGCGCAACCACACTCAATCCAAACAGGACAGCCAGAAACCTTGGGGTGACTTTCAATGACCACTTGAACTTTGCAGACCACATTTCAACAACTGCACTGTCCTGTAGGTTTATTCCCGATCTCACTGATCATGCTACACAGCTACTAGTCCAGGGTCTTGTTATCTCAAAACTCTACTCCTGTAATGCACTACTCCTGGGCCTCCCAGCCAGCTCCATCAAACCCCTTCAGATGATTCAGAATGCATGAGCATGGCTTGTTTTCAACCAGCCCAAAAGAACCCACATTGCACCCTGCTTTGTCTCCCTCCACTGGCTTCCTGTAGCCGCCCACATCAAATTCAAGGCTTTGATGCTTACATCTGGAACAGCACCCCCTGGAAGACCACCCCCTTACCTCAACACTCTCCTTGAGGTTTAGGTTCCCTCCCGCAACCTGCAGTCAGTTAACGACCGACGCCTGGTAGTGCCTACTTACCGAGGCATGAGGTCCTTTTCTAGAACCTTCAAACTGACAGTCCCTCAGTGCTGGAATGAACTTCCAACCTCAATCCGTCACTATCTTCAAAAAACAGCTAAAGACCCACCTCTTCCGTGAACACTTAACTAACCCCTTGTTATTGTATGATAAACAGAGGAAGAATATGACCTTGAGGTGAAGACGAAATAATTCTCATCAGTAGTTCTTACAGTTGTGGTAATCTCTGATTTACACCATATATGTATTTCCTTTCTGTTAACTATGTAATCTTTTATGATAATGAATGATGGTCTTATTCTATTTTAACCAATAAGTATGAAGTTCTTTGTTTACCTGTATCCAATCATCAAACACTAGCTATGTGTAGTGAACTATATAATTGGTCGATGGAGCTGTTCTCCCTGGCTGTGATGAGAATAAACATATTGCTTTGGAGTCAACTGTGTCTCTGTGTGTTTAACTTCTATCTGTCTTCAAAAGGTAATATTTTCAACTACATTGCTTTGCTTGTATTTCCTCATTTATAAGTTGTTTTGGATAAAAGCATCTGCTAAATGTAAATGTAAACCTTGTACTGAACATGAATTTCCAGTTTGGTTCAATCAATCCATTTGACCAATCAATTGCAGCTATATGAGTAAACCAGCTCTGCCTCCTTAGAATTGATTGATGTGTGGCAGCCATATTGTTTATAAATGTCAGCGTGTCAACATGTCAACATTTTGATAATTATTGAAGTTTACAAACTCCTGTGTAGTTTACGATTTATGGTTTGGTCTGCACAATTTTTTTTATGGAAGAAGAAGAAGAAATCTTTAACAATTACAATAGGGTTCCAGTGCTTTCAGTGCTTGGACCAATAATAATAATAATAATAATAATGGTTGCTATGTAATTCCAGGTGATTGCTAGGTTGTTAGGCAGTTGCTATAGTAAACCAGGTGGTTGCTAGGCAGTTGCTAGGGTATCCCAGGTGATGGCTAGGGTGTTGCAAAGTGGTTTTCTATGCTATCCCAGATGGTTGCTAGGGTGTTGCTTCATGGTTGCTATGGTATCCCATGTGGTTGCTAGGGTTTTCCTAGGTAGTTGCTAGCGTATCCCAAGTGGTTGCTAGATGGTTGCTAGCAGTTGCTAAGGCATCCCAAGAGGTTGCTAGGGTGTTACTAGGCAGTTGCTAGGGTATCCCACATGGCTGCTATGGTATCCCAGATGGTTAATAGAGTGTTGTTTGGTGGTTGCTAGGGTATCCCAAGAGGTTGCTAGGTGGTTGCTATGGTATCCCACATGGTTGCTAGGGTGTTGCTGGGTGGTTGCTAAGCAGTTGTTATGGTAACGTAGGTGGTTGCAAGCATATCCCAGGTAGTTGCTCCAGTGCTGTTACGCAGTTCGTAGGGTATCCCAGATGGCTGTATTTGTACTTGGTTACATCCCTAAGAGATCGAAATAGCAGAACTGTTAGCATGGTCTGTGAACTGACATTTCATTAACATGAGTTCAAAATTGGTAATAGAGATGTGTGCATTTTTTTTTTAACTGCATGCAGGTAATTTTGTTTGTACCTGCCAGTGATAATTTAAAGGAATTTAGATGGCTCTAATTCCCAAAATATAAATATAAATAAACTAGTATAAATTTATGGCCTAATTTAAATGATATATTAGAGATGGCACAATACCACTTTTCTGATACCAACACTGTTAATGAAACCATGAGCATCGGCCGATACTGGTAACCATCTGATATTGTTTTCTTTAAAAACTACTAAGCTTTACTTTTTTTAACTGAAGCACAATTTCACAATTTTCACAATTGTCACCAATTTTTGCTGGTATCGGCCCAATACTGATGGAGAAAAAAGTATTCAGATACTATATTAAAAATATATATAGTCATTGGAAAAAGAAAGTATACCCTCCTTCAATTTTATGGTTTTATTCATCAGGGCCTGAATAATAATTGTGTGGTCTACACCCTTCCTACTTCCACAATCATTAAGAGAGTAATTAGCAGCCAGGTGTTACTAATGAAATGCATAAGATTAGCTGATCATCAAGAAGTGTGAATATCTCTATAAAAGCAGAACTTTAAGCATTTTTGTGTTATGGAGCATTCAGGTGAGTAAATGTTTATGTTAATAACAGCATAATCAGAAAAAGACTAATCAAGTATGGCTTTCATGGAACATTGGCTAGGAAAAGCCGCTTCTCACCAAAAAAATAAGGCAGCGTGATTTAGGTTTGCAAAATGCAGAAGTTCTGGAAAATATCCTTTGGACCCATGAGACCATGGTGGAGATGTATGGTCATCATGCACAGTGCCATGTTTGGCAAAAAACTAATACAGCCTATCACCACAAATATCAACTGTCAAGCATGGTGGTGTAGGGGTGTGATGATATGGGCTTGTTTTGCAGCTTTGGTAACTGGGAAACTTGCAGTTATTGAGATAACGATGAACTCCACTTTACATCAGAATATTCTTGAATGCTGGTTTACTTTTCAGAAAAAAAACCACTACATATTGAAAAAAAAAATTTTGTTGTCAACTGAGGTTATTTGTTTGTTTAATGAAGTTGGTGAGGACCACACAATTGCTATTTAGGCGCTGCTAAATAAAAACATAGAAACGAAGGAGAGTGCGTATTCTTTTTCCCATGACTGTATGTAAAGTTTACATAAAAATAAATTAAGTTCCAAATATAAATACTTCAAAATGTTCTCAGTCAAAGGAGTAATTATAAAAGACTTTGCCACTGCTTGGGAAGATTTCACACAATATAACTTGCATGAAGTGGATGCAAGTGTGTATACTCAACACGTGGTTTATTAGGGCAAATCCATGAATCATAGTCAAAATCCATAGCATAGGTCAATACATGGGCAGGCAGCATCAAAAGGGGCAAATCCATGATCATTAAACAGAAATACAAGTAAGAGTCAAAAGCAGGAAGTACACAGAGCCAGAAAAGAAATGCTTGGACATAATGGACAAAAAAGCATGACAAGACCTTGTGACTAAATAACAACACAACAGCATGTCTATTCATAAACTAATCAAGGAAGGAACTGAAAACAGGTAAAAGCAATCAGGGCACATGACAGGATAGGGATGGCTACGAGACACAAACTAAAACAAATGCACATATAAGTGCAAACAAAAGAAGCACATGGATGAATATCAAAACAAAAAACATGCTGTTCACACTGGTAGCCGTAATGAAAGGGGGAATTACATGACACATAAGGTGCAATCATGGTTAAGGAGCTTCCAAAAGTTCTCAGGGGCAACAAGTCAAGTCAAGTGACCTTTATGTATATAACACATTTAAAAGAGTGTCGCCCAAAGTGCTGTACATCATCTCGGCTAAATTTAAAGAATAAATAAAATGATATAGAAATACAAATAAAATGAGTTGAAATACAAATAAAAGAATAAAATCCTAAAACTAAAGCAATGAATAAAAGGAGAAATAAAAACATTAATAGACAAAACCACAGATAAAAGACAAGACAAAAACAAAAGATCTTAAAGATCTTCAAATGCCTGGGAAAAGAGATATGTTTTTAAATTTGATTAAAAATGTCTGTGGTGGGGGATGCCTTTATGAAATATGGTAAGCTGTTCCACAATCACAGAGCTGAGACAGAAAAGGCACAGTCACCTTTGAACTTCTTCTGGTTAAAAGCAGCTGATTAGACAATCTCAATGCTCTGGAGGTATTTTGCAGCCAGAGGAGGTCAGAGATATAACTTGATGGCAAGCCATGCTGAGATTTAAAAACAAATAACAAAACCTCATCATTAAACAACATCATCATTAAACAACAACTGAACAGAAAAAGCAATAGCAAAGATCTTGAACATCCCCGTCACTAAAATTGGTTCGATAATATGCAGGTGGAAAGTTCCTGGACCACAACTAATTGTTCCTGAACAGGTGCACCATGCTAGATTTTACAACATGCTCTCAGACTAGTGACAAGGAGAGTGAGAGAGAAGCCAACAGTCACTCAAAAAGAATTGCAGAATGACCTGAAAGCAACAGGACCAACAGTTGCACAGAGAGAAATAAGCAATAAACTGCACCACAATCAGGAAGATCAAATGTATATCTCAGTAGAGCAAATTCTGTGAATTTCTCATCTACATACAAATCTCCAATACAACATAGTCCTTTGTCAGCCCTAGTAGAGAACACCTTATCCATCATGGAAGGCAGAAATAGCTGATTATTGAAACACAGAGTATGAATTGAGGTTTTTGGAGATTTAATGATAGCCTTTATTTTTACTTCTGATCACAGCACCATCAGGCTTTACCTTTGGTAACTGAAATGAAAGAGCTTCCAAGCTGATCTAGTGTGGCAAATCCTTTCTATTCACACTATTTCATCCTTTCACACTATTTCACTAGGGCAACCCCATTTCCAAACAATGAGGGCTCTAGAATTTGCTGCCCAATAGTAATGTTTAAACACTGGCAGGCCCAAGTCTCTTGCTACAGAGGGTTTCTGTACCACAATGATACATGTCTGTCCTTTCATTTAAGTGAGTTGTTACTGGAAATGACCATAGGAAATCACCCTAGAAATTTTGCCCTCTAAACAAATGGGTTGAAAAATGGATGTAAATTTCTGGTCAAAAGCAAAACCTCACTTTTAGTCCAATTAATTGAATACCCAGATAATTTAGGGGATAAAACAATATAATTCAATACACCATTCCCCCCAATTTGGATGTAAATACCCTCAAATTAAATTGAATTCATATTCATTATTTAATTTCTTCTATTCTGGTAGACAGAAAAAAAATCACTTTGATGAGACAAAGATCAACTTCTACCAGAATGATGGGAAGAGAAGAGTATGGAGAAGGGAAGGAACTCATGAGCCAAAGCATACCACCTCATTTTATTGTGTGGGCATGTATAGCTGCCAATGGAATTGGTTCCCTCATATTTCTTGATGATGGCACTGCTGACAAAAGCAGCAAGATGAATTCTGAATTGCATAGGGCTATGTTAACTGCTCAGCCAAATGCTTCAAAACTCATTGGACAGTGCTTCAAGGTGCAGACAGAATATGACAGAAGCATACTTTGAAAAAAACAACCCAAGACCCAAGAAGGCAAAACTGAAGGCAAAATGCCCTAAAAACAAGGAGGAACTGAAGACATCTGCAGTAAAGGCCTTTCAGAGCACCACCAGGGAAGAAACTCAGTGTGTATGTGATGTCTATGGGTTCCATATAAAAAGTGCTATAAAAAGTCCTATATTATTCACCCGATTTACATAGAAATACCCTCAAATTAAAGCTGAAAGTCTGAACTTTGGGCTATTTCATTTCAACTCCTATGCACTGCAGTAGATAGATAATATAAAAATAACTTTTTCAATGTTCAAATATTTATGTACCTGACTGTATATTAGGGGGGTAACCGAATACAGATACATTATTCTAGTTGAACAGATAATGCATACTAAACGAATAGAGAAACAGCTGCAAAAAATTAAAAGACTTGTACCTAGCCCAAAATGTTTTGGCACAGGTAAGGGTAGACATATTTTTCCTTCTTTTTTTCAGTCTTTCCAGGGGGGAAACAAGTTAACAGTAGTGAGTATTTCTGATTTGCAGCATCTTACAAAAAACAGCAAGGTCATTACTAATGAGAGATGAACTATTTGGTTTTAGCCTGGCTGTCTGAGCTCCAAAATAAAAACACATTTCTACCGTATTTCTGTACAAACAAAAGAAATATGCATCCATTTATTGAGTTGCTACTCCATAAAACATTGCAATATATAACTGCAAGTTAGAGTATATTATCAGAGTGTTATCGGGCCCTAAACAGAGAGTATGAATTGGCAAGGTATCGCCACACTGTCAGAGATACAAATCAGAGACAGATCCTGGCCAGGTACAGTTGATGGTGTTATCGTGTTAGTAATAAGTAAAATTGCTAATTCATGAGGGAGTGGCATTAGTATGGAGAAAAGTCAATGGTAAATTTGTGGGTTTTTACAAAGGGTTTTTATAAAGCTAGGAAGAAGTAGAGTACAAGATGCTTCAAAAATGAATAATGCAAAACATCTAGATGAGGAATTTTGTAACAAGTGTTGGCTTATTAGCATGCATTGTTTGGTAGAGAAATGCAATCTTTTTGTCTGAGTGTGCCTGATTACTGCAGTAGTAACTCCACTTTTTTCTCTCTTGAGCAAAAACCTCAGCACCAGTCAGAGTTCTGCACTATCTGTTGAGAGAGGGACAAAGATGAAAACATGCCATTTTTAAAAAGCCACATAAACTCTGAGTAATAGTTTGCAGATGGTGGAAACATATCACAGCTATTAATATAGTGTGAAACACAAAATATAAAACATAAATACAGAAGAAAGATAAATACAGTGCAAGAGAAACATGGCACTCTCCAATAGGCAGCCTAAACCACACAAATGGCAGTATCCCACTAATGATAGGCAAGGGCTAAAATTTGCAGACTGAGAGAACTAGTCATAAAGAGGAAAAAAGGAGAAAAAGAGGGGATATCACTGTATTTTAGCAATACAAAGGCTTCCCTTGATGGCTGACATGCCAGTGCTGAGAGGTAAAAAGAACACCTGTCTACTGTTACCAGACTTTAGAGTTCTGCCATTACTCAACACACACATAAGGCCCTGTCATTGCCTCCATGAGGAAGGTTCCTCTCACTCTATTTAAAAATCATTCTCCAAATTTAAAGGTAAGAGATAAAATTGTTGTTAAAGGGCTTTATTCAGCATGATGTAGAGGTATCTTAGAAAAATGTGGTATGTTAGATTTGATATAATAGAAATCCTGGATACTTTTAAAAGAATATTTTTTAAAGCAACTATTTAAAGAGAATTGTCTCCTTGCGGTTGATTAAGAGCAAGGTGTCACTCACTCAGCTAAGCATACTGCTTTATAGTTCGTGTTCCTAACATTGGACGTCATTTGTGTGAATCCTGTCAAATCATATATTAGGTCGAGAGCTGAGATGTCTTATGTTTAAATTAGAAGCAGGTAGTGATTACACAAGAGCAAAACATGGATTTACTAGCAATTGTGGAAATAATACATTCCAAGACAACACTTACATAAGTGGCAAGCCGGCACCCGAGTAGGAGATGCAGCAAGTGAGGAGAAGTGAAGAGGTGACTGACACGGCTCACTAGCATTGTATGGCATTGCCTGACAAGAGACTTTACTGGGGCACATGCTCCAAACCAATATGTTTTTGGAATGTAAATGTTTAAAGATTTTTTTTCCTTGAGGCCAGGATCCTATGTTGGCCCCCTTAGCATAATTTGTAACAATAATTTGTATCACACAAGCCATGTACACAATTGATGGAAACGTATAATGTACCATTAAAAGTACATCTAGTACTAATTTAATTTTATGGATACAGGAGTAATGTTTTCAATGAGTCAATTGAACTAATAGCCAAATGTCGACCATTTATCAGTGACAGGCTACAGAACAGTGTGTACTGAATTTGACACTAATGCAGTACCTGAAATTATCAACATTTTTAAGTAGTTTAGACTGGTGACCGAAGATATTTTTAACATTGGCCTCCTTTAGATTTCACTTACAAAATACATCATTTGGAGCGTCACTTGTGGACGTCTTCGGGCATTAAGGCTACGCATCTGTGTGCTGCAATACCAACATAAATAGTCTGGGGAGTGTAGCACCATGTGACACTTTGTCCGCAGCTGAATAAACAATCTAGCATTGTGTTATTTCATGTGTTACTGTGTTACTAACACAGTTATTGTTCTTATTTTAAAATTTTTCTTACCGTTGTCTTATTATTTTAAAAATCTCTCATGTAGCCTTCAAATCTACTGAAAGGCCTGATCCAGTCTTCTGGATCTTCTAGATTAATAAATACTTTTAAATGTAAGGTCAGAGTTTTCAATTTGAGACACAGCTCATGACAACAATCAAGATGAGAGGGGAAAGTTTTAGAGACAGAGCTTGTCTTTGTGTTTTAACATTGCTGCACAAGAAATGAACAGAAATATTTTGGTTCTGACGTGCCATCTAGTGGATTTTTCCTTTAATCATCCAGATGTGCATAATTTACGCAGGCAAGTATGTGAACAATGCTGCTCACGTTGCCAGGCCTAATGTCGCTATAAAACAGGAGGTTGTTTATTACTCACAAATAAAATCAATATGTATTTTAAGTGAAATTATTTGCTATTTTGTTTACATGGCGCTCATGCCCCAATGGCAGTGACTCAAGGAGCATAACCCATTACACCAGTGAAGCAGCCTGGATTTTCTTAAAAATATTATATATTCACTGATACACTAGAATAGTAAATAAAGAGTAAAATTAAGCTATACTGCTAAACTTCAGAGCTTAGTCTAGCTGTAACCTTGGGTATACTTTATCTGGCAAATTACAAGTAATAAATCAGACACTCATGCTAGAATAACCAGTTCATTTATATTCAGATATTAAAGGCCTGGATGGTCTCCTTTAAAATTTCCCTTTGGTGCAGGAATAGAGAGAGTGCAGTGTAATAATAACTTCCAGATAGCTGTACACTCTCAGAGTCATACATCATACATTAACAAGTACTAATCATGACATTTCTTCTCTACAAGCTGTTTTATTCTCACTTCACATACTTCAGTCTTTTTTATAAGGTATCTTTACACATGTAGAATAGTATGTATGTTTACGATTACAATTTATAAGGAACTGGATCATTACTAGGCATGAACTGGAAAATAATTTTCTTTTAGCTCTTTATAGTGCACTGGACTATATACTATTTAATCACATATTATAAAATTAAAACGCTGACATGCAGGTGAAATATTTAATGATTTTCTGATTTTAGTAGACTGGCAGCTTAACAGACAAAAGTGATAATATCTACAATATAATATAGGTTTGGAATATTAGAGAAAAAGACAAAAAGAGGTGCACATTGCACTTGCATGCACATACACACACATCAGTAGAGAGGGAGAGCAGCAGATGAAAAACAACAACAGGTCTATGAGTTGGGAAAAGAAATAATAAAAGCCTATTATATAGTAAGACAAACATTTAAAACTATAACATTTAAACATACATATAATATTTAAAACTATTTTCTTAGATGCCTGTAATAAAGGAATATGAGTTTTTGTTATTGTTTCAAATATAACTGTTCATTTAGGTATGAAGAGTTGCATGCAATGAAAATGGTTGAAACTTTTAATGCGTAAGCAATATCTATCACATCCATATGTGCTTTTTGAACATTCCTTTCCAGATTTATAATCAATGTACCAACACTTGCTGAGAACAAATCTGGAACAATCTGAAAATAGACAGTTCAAGCTATGTTAGTTCCTGCCACTGCTCTGCATTCAACTTAAATGGCATGGCTCATTTTTTGAACTGAATAAATTGATGTCAATTTCCATTTAAAATTGGTAGCCAATGACCCATGGATACAGCCAATTCGACCACAGACAGACAGAATAACTTGAAATAGAAGTGTCTGACATTTCAATTAATTGCTGCAAGCATGCCTGGCTTTCGTAGTCACCTCCATACCAGGTTCAATTAAGTCTTCCCCTTCTCAGTCAACCTTTAGGACAATAACAGAAGCTGTTAATTGCTCTTCAGCAATTTATGAATGGTAGGGACCCTATTATAATGTCAAAATGTCAAAGGAAGATCATGTACTTGGAAGATCATGTACAGTGTTTAAGAGAAAAATAGCCCTTATTAGTTACATTTCATATATTTTGTTATTCTGATAGTTTGCTTCTGATAGCATGAGCTATAGGTAGCTATGAGATATGGCCACCCTTAAGATTTCAGAATAGTGCTAACACAATGGTTAGTTTCTGATCAAAAGATCGCTGCTGGCAGGATATTTTTGGTTGGTGTACTAGACTCAACCCATCAGTGACATTACAGTTTTTATATCCCAAGCAATGCTGCTGCGCCTGATGCACTCATTTCCAGCAGCCCTTGCAAACATGCCACTTTCATGTAAGTGTCACTGCTATGCTGGTCAGTAGTAGTCCTGTGGTGGTCTATTTTCACTGACAAATTGTGCATAGCCAATAAAGCCAATATTAATTTTAATTTATACATATAATACATGTATAGTCAGGTCCGTAACTATTTGGACAATGACAGAGTTTTTGTGAATTTGCCTTTATACACCACCACAATGGATTTGAAATGAAACAATCAAGATCTGATCGAACTGTAGACTTTCAGCTTTATTTTAAGAGGTTCCACAAAAATATGGCATTTACCATTTAGGAATTACAGCCATTTTCAACAAAGTACCTCCATTTTCAGGGGCTCAAAGGTATTTGGACAAAGTGACATAATTGTAAATATAACCATAATTTTAATACTTGGATGAAAATCCTTTGCAGTCAATGACTGCCTGAAGTCTGG
>CM040461.1:18299687-18318324 GCA_022758105.1 Pangasianodon gigas | reverse complement strand
TAGTTTCCTCCCTGGAGATGCTTTGCCAGGCCTTCACTGCAGCCACCTTCAGTTGCTGCTTGTTTGTGGGTGTTTCTGCCTTCAGTCTTGTTTTCAGTAAGTGAAAAGCATGCTCTATTGCGTTGAGATCAAGCGACTGAGTTGGCCATTGAAGAATATTCCATTTCTTTGCCTTCAAAAAGTCTTGAGTTGCTTTCGCAGTATGTTGAGGGTCATTATCCACCTGCACTGTGAAGCGGCGTCCTATCAGTTTTGTAGGATTTGGCTGAATGTGAGCAGAGAGTATAGCCCTATACACCTCAGTATTCATCTAGCTACTTCTGTCAGCAGTCACATCATCAATAAACACCAGTGAGCCCGTTCCATTGGCAGCCATACATGCCCATGCCATAACACTGCCTCCACCATGTTTGACACATGATGTGATATACTTTGGATCATGAGCTGTTCCTTTCTTTTGCCATACTTTTCTCTTCCCATCATTCTGATACAAGTTAATCTTGGTTTCATCAGTCCAAAGAATCTTATTCCAGAACATGGGAGGCTTTTTTAGATGTTTTCTGTCAAAGTCTAATCTGGCTTTCCTGTTCTTGAATGTTACCAGTGGTTTGCACCTTGTTGTAAACCCTCTGTATTTACATTCATGAAGACGTCTCTTGATTGTAGATTTTCACAGTGAAACGCCTACCTTCTCCAGAGTATTCTTGACTTCTGTTGATGTTGTGAAGGGGTTTTTCTTCACCAAGGAAAGGATTCTGCGATCATCCACTTTAGTTGTCTTCCGTGGTCTTCCAGGCCTTCCGATGTTGTTGAGCTCACCAGTGCTTTCTTTCTTTTTAAGAATGTACCCAACTGTTGATTTGGTCACACCTAAAGTTTTTGCTATCTCTCTTATAGATTTATTTTGTTTTTTCAGCCTAATGATGGCCTCCTTCACTTGCATTGAGATCTCTTTGGACTTCATATTGGTCGAACAGCTGCCAAATGCCAACTCAATACCTGATATCAACTCCAGACCTTTTATCTGCTTCATTTGTCTTGAAGTAATGAGGGAATGGACCGCACCTGGTCAATTAATTTCTTGTCAGTCAATTGTCCAAATACCTTTAAGGGCCCGAAAATGGAAGTACTTTGCTTAAAATGGCTGTAATTCCTAAATGGTAAATGCCATATTTTTGTGGAACCTCTTAAAATAAAGCTTCGATCACATCTTGATTGTTTTATTTCAAATCCATTGTGGTGGTGTATAAAGGCAAAATCATAAAAACTCTGTCATTGTCCAAATATGTCCGGACCTGACTATATATATATATATATATATATATATATATATATATATATATATATATATATATATATATATATATATATATATATATATGTATGTATGTATATATATAATTTGATATGAAATTTCATCTAACCAAAATTGCAATAATATATGTGATAATATTACCTGTAATTAAGTCCTCATTATGTCCAAATTTGTTTATCAGATTATGTGCAAATGTAGCTAGCCTATTGGTTTGGTGATTAGGTTAGCTATCTAGGTAGCTAGTACATAATGTAATCTGATCACACAAATACAGACTCAGTGTCAGATGGGTAAAAACAAAGTAAATTAATTGAAATCCAGAAAAAAACAGTATTCTACAGCAATGTTTAATTTGTCTTCCATGTTATCCTAATTCAGTACCTCTCACCCTTCTCCCATGTGGTGTGATCACTAGGCTTGATTGAGTAACAATTTCATAATAACTTATTTTATATGGTGTAAGATGAAACTCCAACCTCTTCCCCAATCATTGTCAGAGTTCCACCACCTTCTGAATTCCAATTTAACCCCTGCCTATGACTCACTGTGTGACAGTTCAGGAGAGATTCAGCCGAGCATCTAGCCATGGCATTGAGTCTGTTTGTCCAGGGATTGAGAATGAAGGTTTATGACTCTGTGTCACACCAATCACACCAAATGTTCAGAATCACACAAAATTTCCAGCCAGCGCCTCCATTTAATCAGCTTGTCCAGAGATTGTAGAGAAACTTTATGACGCACTGTGCACAATTCTTCAGTGGAGATCCTACTGAAATGTAGTTCTACTATGTAGTTATGTAGTTCTGATATTCTAAGGTCTTCTAGAAATTGGGGAAATATCCTTTATTTTCTTCTGTGAATCCCATGGCTTTCAGGAGGCTGCTCAGTTTCATCAGTAAGAAAGAAAGGCTGTTGATGTAGGACTGATCAGACTCAAGATCGGCACAAAATATTACCACCTTGTGTTATGACATCAGGTGCAGTTGCTTCTTTAACTAAATTATTTAAGAAAAGGTATAAATCATAACCTCTAATATTGTGTGTGATAAACATATAATTGCAATATTGATTACGACAATATTTTTGGAAAAAGCATGGACACATCCATCCTCTTCAGCCACCCACTGTTTTCTTCAAAGCATCAAAATAATAAAATATGTATCTCCTTCACTCTCTCTTCCTTAACTGTATAAAGCATTCATGTTTGGCATCGTCACTGACTTTCATCACATGAGCACTTGTTTTTTTAGGGTTAAAATGGCTCTGATGTCTAACAAAACAATACTGCAACCTACAAAATCTAACCAGTTATATTCTAGGGGTGTTTTTCAGTCATACTCGAGACAAACATTGCAGTGAAATTCACATTTGTGTTTCCTTGAATCACAGAGTCCCTGCTGACAGAAACAACAAACCTAAGCTGATCCCAAAAGACCATTAAGACTTTTAAAATAATAATTTTCATGCAAAAACAAATAATTTATTTTACTGTCTCACTAGTTTGAAAAAAGAGTACAAGCTATGTTGGAGCAAAGGTACACCACAATGATTTTTACAGTTCAAATGTTGCTCAAACCGGGTTATTGCCCACTCCATAAATATTTGGACATTTATCATAACATTATATTTATTGTTATTTTGGCTGTCTACCACAGTATATTGGAGTTGAAATTAAATAATGTACAGTATATGAGCCCAAAGTGCAGACTTTCAAATTTAATTTCAGGGTATTTATATCATTGTACATTTTGACTATTAGTAGACTTTGATTTAGACCATAGAAGAAGTCATTTTGAGTCACCAATGTGTTTGTTACTTTTTGACTGGGATTTTGGCTGGGGCTTTCATTTTGACTATTGACCTGGTGTGACTGTGTTCAGTTGGTTGATTACATCAACTAAACACAAATTCAGAGTTGTGTGTGGATGTATGGATGATGAAGCAGACTATCGGAAAAACTGTTCACAAAAAAAAAAACAAATCATGAGGGGATGTTAGGCTAATTTCATTTCAGATTTTTTTGTGTTTAATGAATGAATGTTATTGAGTCATTTGTGTGCCATACTTATCATATAATTGTCTTAATATATAATCAAATGTATATTCTCTGTGATGCACCTTTTCAAGGAGTCAAGTGTGTGGTAAAAAGTGATAGCAAAGTCTGAACCCGTACTATGGTGAAATGTTCACTCACTGTCCACTTTATTAGGAACACCTGTACATTCATGCAGTTATCTAGTTATGAATGTCTTGGAGAGAACAATGCTGTTCCATCTCAGACCTCAGGTCAGCTCTTTTCTGGATCTGCTGCAGTTTGCCTACCAGCAAAAGGTAGGTGTGGATGATGCATTCATATATCTCAATCCCATCTGGACTACAACAACACTACAATGAGAATCACTTTCTTTGAGTTCTTGTGCACATTTAACACCAGAGGAGGAACGCAGGTGGACACATCCATAATCTCCTGGGTCACTGACTACCTGTTGGACAGACCCAAGGTTGGGCGGCTGGGAAGCTGCATGTCTGAGCGCCTGCTGAGCAGCACTGGAGCACCACAGGGAACCATGCTCTCCCCTTCCTCTTCACCCTGTACCCCACAGACTTTCAGTAAAGGTCAGATCTCTGCCACCTTCAGAAATTTTCTGTTGACTCTGTGGTGGTTGGGTGCATCAGGGATGGTCAGGATGAGGAGTACAGGGACCTGGTCAACAACTTTGTGGAGTGGTGTGGGAAGAACCATCTGCTCCTCAAGCCAAGGAGATGGTGGTGGACTACAGGAGGAAGAGGACTACAACCAGCCCCATTAGCATCATGGGTCAGGATGTTGAGCTGGTTGACACCTACAGATACCTTGGTGTCCATCTCGACAACAAGCTGGACTGGAAGGTCAACTCAGAGGTTGGGTACAGGAATGGGATGAGCAGACTCTACTTTCTGAGGAAGCTCAGGTCCTTTACTGTTTGCAGCAAGATATTAGAGATCTTCTACCAGTCTGTGGTAGCCAGTGCAGTCTTCTTTGCAGCAGTATGCTAGGGAGGTGGCATCAGAGCTGGAGATGCAGAAAAAAACTCAACAAACTGATCAAGAAGGCTGGCTTGGTCTTGGGCTGCTCTCTGGAGAGTTTTGGGTGGTGGTAGTGGAAAAGAGGACACTCAATAAACTCACAGCCATTCTGGACAACAAACAACATTTCCCTCCATCACCTACTGATTAAACAGCAGAGCTCCTTTGGTAGAAGACTCATTCAGATCTGTTGTAGAAAGGAGTGGTACAGGAAGTTGTTTGTACCAACAGCGATCACAATGAACAACAGCTCATCACTGTGCTAGTGCCAGTCTTTGGATAAGCCCGTTGGACAATACTTGAACTTGAGTAGTTGATCTACCAACATCCACTATTCATGCCCCTGTACTTCTATTCATTTTTCCGTTGTCACACTGTTTACACTGTTGACATTGTTTGCACTGCACGGCCACTTTAATTCCACTCAAGTCTTCTGCTTGTAGCTACAATATTTACACCCACTACATTACCACATCGCACTCTTATACTGTATTTGTTTCTTTATATATATATATATATATATATATATATATATATATATATAAAAAACCAAATATATAAATCAAAAACCAAATTGGTATCATTGGTCAGAAAACAAGCAGGCATCATCAAAAAGCATAATCCACATCAACCATGATAAACAGGTGAGGGTCGAAACCAGAAACTCAGACTATAGCTAGGGAGCTACACAAACTGAAAAAAGGAATGTGGAAAAAGGCTTGATGACATACGGTGACAAAGAAAGAAAATTTGCGCCAACTCGAATCATGAGTGTATAATTACATACTAAACTAGGTCAACTAGTTAATGTCCACTAGCAAATGCTTTTCCTCACCCATGCAACCACTAGTAAGAATTAGCTAGTACTAGTAGCTAGCTATCTGTCTTCACTAAACATACTATTATCTAGTGAGCAACGTGCCCCATTCCCCCCATTTCCCCCATTTCCCCCCATTCCCCTCACCCAAATATAAACCCAAAACCATTTCAAATTTTGTGTCCACCACCAAGATATGTATTCATATCATAAAATCTTGCTACAGAAGCTGCTGTGTCATGTCTGTAATATGCCAGTAGGCATGTTTATGTGGCGAAGCAGGAAAAAAGGGGAAGCATGCTCCACCTCTGTACTCCCTCTTAGAACTAAAAAAAAGAAAAATGTGGAGAATTCACATATGAGTATACAATACTCACTAACACTGGCTAACATCAACAAAGCTTCAAGATTTCATGGGAGCTAATTCCCATGAAGAAACAAAATAATCGGCACACAACACAATATCAAAACAAAACACACGACAACAAATTACACAAAACTAAATCAATCTTCCAACTTAATTATAAGTCAAAGTAACAAAATTAAACAAAAATAAAATACAATGGTTTCACCCCACCAGAGTACATAAATCAAATACATTAAAAGAACGTAATTCACTCAAGCTTTATCAAGCAGTATGAAAGGAATAAAGGAAACAAAACAAAAACAAATAAACAATCACCAAACCAAAATAAAAAAAAATAAATAGATAAAAAAAACCAAGCATGCAACCACAAGAAAAGGGGCAAAAGCAGAGCGGCCGAAAAAAGCCACATAAACAAGCGTGAAACATAGTCCAATCAAAACAAAACAAGGTTAAAGAGAAAAAAATACTAGAGGCAAAACAGCAACGCAGCCACATCAATAAAAGTAGACGCTCAATCCCAGCAAGGAGCCAGTGAAACCCTCAAATGCGCAGATAATGAGACAATAAGTTATTAAAAGTAAGTCGAATACAACAGAGCAATAAGCAAAAAATGCAATTATACTCATCAGAGAATGGTCACTACCAACCATACCATACATGGTTACTCACCATGTAAGATTGCAACTGCTTAATCACCAACGTAATGCAACCCAAACTGGAAACAGTAGGCAGCCAGCACAGATCCGACAGAAAAGGATGCACTCAACTAGGTAAACTAATGTCAGCAACCACCCATGCACAAAGCACAGATTAACAAACAGCCACACCTTTGGCAACAACAAATGATGTTGCCAAAGTCATTCGTTGGGGGCAGTACCAACAATGACGTGTATCTAGGTAGCCAAAACCCACCTCTTATACCCACAAGAAGGGCCGCCTCACCTACTGCCCTTTACAGATTGTGAACATTAGAGTGCTGGCCGGCAGTTGCCCAATTTGACCTCCGTGGCACAATCTCTCTAATATAAGGTTGATCCACGGATGAGGAACCGAAATGTGGCAACGAACTTACCCTCACATGACGGGGTAGACCTTGCTCACCTGGAGGGATTTTGGGCATTACCACCCACAAATCCACATCATCCGTCCCCTCCTTCTGACACCATTCCGTATCTGCCAAATGCCTATTAGGGAAAACAGGAGAAGGATTCCTTGCAATCTGAGCCTTCAACAGTGGCCGGTGGACCGGCTTTATTTTGTCCACATCGTCCACCGGTGCAATGGTATACATGGCACCACCCGATCTAGGCACCTCCACAAACTTACACACCATTGAACTCCACAAGTCCTGAATTTAATGACACCCCCTGTATGTCACACTGTAATCACGTAGATAAACCAACTGACCCACCTCCAGTGGTGTATCCCGGACATGCTAATCAAAGTACATCTTGGCGATCAACAACTGTCCTTAAATGGTCTCATGCCCCATCGAAGGCCACTTGTAACCTAACCTTATGCTCTACAATACACTCATGCACCTCACCTTCCACTGGCTCATAAACCCTACCAAGCAGAAAATCAATGGGGAGTCGTGGGTCCTAGACATTTTCCAGCCGTGAACAAGAAGCTTCTAGCTGCATGAAGTCAATAGCCAAGATTTCATTTGGCCTGGAAGCCAACAAGTGACCCATGAAGCTATAGCCCACTGGCTGAGCGTCCTTGGTGGACTGGCACCTCTCACACTCCTGACACCATTGTGCCACCTCAGCTGACATGCCCAGCCAATAACAATGCTGGTGTAGGCTCAATACCCTGGTGCCTGGGGCTCCCTGGTGCCGTATGCAAGCATCAGTGCTGTGGTGAGCCTACCCTTTATCTGAAAGCTCCTTTGACACTGAGCTGTTCACAGCACTGAGCTGTGGGCTTCGTACCTCCAAACTCCACAACCAGCTTATGCAGAGAGGCCACCAACTTAGCCAACCCCTCCACAAAGTGACAGTAATAACTAGCAAAGCCCAAGAAGGAATGCAGCTCTGAAACACTGATCCACTGCCTCAATCTTTCTCGGGTCAATAGAGACACTCCCGTGTCCCAGATATGCCACTTCTGGACAAGTGAGCACTTCCCTAACTTTGCCTTAAGGCCTTCACACTCCAACCTGCTCAGGACAACCTCCAATTGCTCCAAATGCTGCGCCACTGAAGAAGAGAAAATCACAATATCATCAAGATACAACAGTAATGACTGGCACTGTTGGTCACCAAACAACCATTGCATTAAACACTGGAATGTACCAGGTGAATTACAAAGCCCGAATGGCATACAGTTCCATTCAAACAGGCCAAAGGGTGTGCAAAAATCAGTCTTGGGTTTATCCCTTTCGCTGACAGGGACTTGATTGTACGCACGGGCTAAATCCATAGTGGAAAACCAGCAGACCCATCAGTGCATCCAGTGCCTCCTCAATTCGAGGCAGGGGGAACCCATCCTTTCTGGTGTTTGAATTCAATTGACGGTAGTCCACACACATGCATAGGCTACCATCCTTCTTTTTGACCAGGACAATAGGGGATGCATAAGGGCTACAACTTTCCCTCAGAACCTGAGCCTCCAACAGCATGTTAATGCGAGTATTCATGACGTCATACTCAGAGGGGAGGTATTCGACGATACCGCTGCAGAACAGGGGTGTCGTCTAACACAGGAATGTCATGGGACTATAGGTTAATACATCCTTACTCCCCCTCATGAGCAGAGAACACAGACTGATATTTCCGGAGCAAAGCCATAATCTGATCTTGTTCCTCCTGTGGCAACACCGACAGATTAAAAGACTTTGTCAGCTCTTCCACAGTGGACAAATCCCGAGAGCTCTGAGAGCTAACAGTAGCCAGTAGCAATAGATAAACCTCAGTGACCTCTGTGGGCAAACTAACAACATATACACTCGTGAAAGTGCCTAAAAGGGTCTGAGGATAAAGCACCACATTGATGGTACCCACATTCACCACTACACCTACCTTCGGTGACAATGATTGACATTACACAAGGGGCAGTACCAACAATGATGCATATCCAGGTAGATTAAAAAAACCCACCTCTTATATACCCACAAGAAGGGCACTGATGAGCTAAAAAAAAATTCATGACACAACACAATAAAACAGGTCAATTTAGCCTATCCTGCTACATTTACTACAGATGTATCAATGGTTACATTTTTTATTTTGGCCAGAGTGTCCCTTTAATTGGCTCATTAGTGTGGAAGTGGGGGTGTGGTCGAGCACCAGATTGTGAATGGAGGGTGGGGCTGGAGAAAGTGAGTGGTAAGGATCCCACACCTGTGTGGAATTTGGCTAACGAGTGTTCTGTGTTTCAGTGAGCAGCAGCAAGGATACAGAGGGGAGAGGCAAGAGCCATGAGAGAGAGCTTAGCAGCACAGAGCCATGTGTGTGAGAGATACAACTGCTGAAAAGCAAAAGTAAAGAAAATCGAGAAATAAAGAATCCATCTGGGTTGTATAAAGCTTGCTTCCCATCTCCTCATTCCTATCCCAGGAAAGTGTCACAGTTAGGGATCTAATTCTACAACCAGTTTTCTGTAATGCTGTTTTAGGAAAATATCTACTGTTAAAATATCTACTATAAAATCCAAATCAAGTCAAGTGGCTTTTATTGTCATTTCAACCATATACAGCTACTTAGTACACAGTGAAACAAAACAATGTTCCTCCAGGACCAAGGTGCTACATAAACACAGAACTACAGGAGACTACATATATTTACATAAAGTGCACAGTGCAAACATGTGCAAACAGCACAAGACAGTACAAATCTTCCAAAACAAGACAATGGGAACAGTAAGTTGCAGTGCAGCGCCAACTAGTACACAGTTCTAGTATAAAGTTAATCAGATGACACTAGTGCAAAAGAGTAACAATATAAGTTGCTGTAAATGTAAATATAAGGAGTAGCAGCTGGGTAGAGAGTATAAAGATTATGTACAGTATGTAATAAATATTTGTAGCAGCAGAAATTGAATACGGAGATGTGCAAAAATTGCAAGGAGGATGGGGTGATGTTCAGTTGAGTGTGCGTGTGTGTGTGTGGGTGTGTTTTAAGTCCATTCTCAGTGTGTTCAGGAGTCTGATGGCTTGGGGGAAGAAACTGTTACACAGTCTGGCAGTGAGGGCCCGAATGCTTTGTACTGTTTGCCAGATGGCAGGAGGGTGAAGAGTTTGTGTGAGGGGTGTGTGGGGTCATCCACAATGCTGGTGGCTTTGCGGATGCAGTGTGTGGTGTAAGTGATGGAGGGAAGGTAGACCCCAATCATCTTCTCAGCTGTCCTCACTATCCGCTGCAGGCTTTTGCTATCCGAGACAGTGCAATTCCCAAACCAGGCAGTGATGCAGCTGCTCAGGATGCTCTCGATAGTCCCTCTGTAGAACATGGTGAGGTTCGGGGGTGGGAGATGGGCTTTCCTCAGCCTTCGCAGAAGGAAATGCTGCTGGGCTTTCTTTGTTATGGAGCTGGTGTTGAGGGACCAGGTGAGGTCCTCCACCAAGGGACCACCAAGAAATTTGGTGCTCTTGACAATCTCCATGGAGGAGCCGCCGATGTGCAGCGGAGAGTGGTCACTCTGTGCTCTCCTGAAGTCAACAACCATCTCTCCAGTTTTGTCCACATTCAGAGACAGGTTGTTGGTTCCGCACCAGTCCGTTAGCCTTCTCTCTGTATGCTGTGGACTGAGCACACAGCCCTGGGGGCCCCAGTGCTCAGTGTGGTGG
This sequence comes from Pangasianodon gigas, assembly GCA_022758105.1. Taxonomy (NCBI): domain Eukaryota; kingdom Metazoa; phylum Chordata; class Actinopteri; order Siluriformes; family Pangasiidae; genus Pangasianodon; species Pangasianodon gigas. Next base: position 18,307,970 of record CM040461.1, on the reverse strand, counting down.
TGCTGGAGATGCTGTTCCCGATCCGGACTGACTGAGGTCTCCCAGTCAGGAAGTCCAGGATCCAGTTGCAGAGGGAGGTGTTCAGGCCCAGCAGGTTCAGCTTTTCAATCAGGTGCTGAGGAATAATTGTGTTGAATGCTGAACTGAAGTCTATGAACAGCATTCGAACATATGTGTCTTTTTTGTCCAGGTGGGTGAGGGCCAGATGGAGGGTGGTGGTGATGGCGTCATCCGTTGGGTGGTTGGGACGGTATGCGAATTGCAGGGGATCCAGTGAGGGGGGCAGCAAGGTCTTGATGTGCCTCATGACGAGCCACTTGAAGCACTTCATGATGATGGGTGTGAGTGCAACGGGATGGTAGTCATTGAGGCAGGACACTGGAGACTTCTTTGGCATGGGGACGATGGTGGTGGCCTTGAAGAACGTTGGAATGAAAGCGCTGCTCAGGGAAGTGTTGAAGATGTCCGTGAAAACATCTGCCAACTGGTCTGCACATCCTCTGAGCACTCTGCCAGGAATGTTGTCTGGTCCAGCAGCCTTCGGTGTGTTAACTCTGGGTAGAGTCTTCCTCACATCAGCCGTAGTTAGACACAGTACCTGGTCATTGGGAGGAGAGGTGGTCTTCCACGCCATTGTGTCATTCTGAACCTCGAACCGAGCATAGAAGTTGTTCAGCGCATCTGTAAGGCAGGCATCACTGTCACAGGCAGGTGATGTTGTCCTGTAGTTGATGATGGCCTGGATGCTCTGCCACATAAGCCACTTGTCTCCGCTGTCCTTGAAGTGGCTGTGGATTCTCTGTGCATGTGTGCGCTTTGCCTCTCTGATTGCCCAGGACAGTTTGGCCCTCACTGTTCTTAGAGCCGCCTTGTCGCCTGCTCTGAAGGCGGAGTCTCGGGTCCTCAGCAGCGCACGCACCTCTGCAGTCATCCACGGCTTCTGGTTGGAGCATGTGGTGATGATCTTGGAGACATTGACATCATCAATGCATTTGCTGATATAGCTGGTCACTGATGTCATGTATTTCTCCAAGTTGGTGAAGTCACCGTCAGTTACCGCTTCCCTGAACATGTCCCAGTCAGTGTGCTCAAAACAGTCCTGAAGAGCAGAGATGGCTCCCACTGGCCAGGTTTTCACCTTCTTCAGGACCGGTTTGGAGCGTCTGACAAGCGGTCTGTATGCTGGGATTAGCATAACAGAGATGTGGTCTGAGTAGCCGAGGTGGGGGCGGGGCTCCAACCGGTACGCACCAGGGATGGTTGTGTAAACAAGGTCTAGCATGTTCTTCCCTCTCGTTGCAAAGTCCACATACTGATGGAATTTAGGGAGCACTGACTTGAGATTTGCACGGTTGAAATCTCCGGCAACAATAAACAGTCCGTCAGGGTGTAAGTTCTGCAGTTCGCTGATAGCCCCATACAGTTCACAGAGTGTCTCCTTAGCATTAGCACTGGGGGGAATGTATACTCCGATTATAAGGATGGTGGTGAATTCCCGTGGTAAATAAAATGGTCTGCATCTAACAGTCACAAACTCCACCAGCGATGAGCAGTCGCTAGAAACTAGCACCAGGTTCTTGCATCATACTGTGTTGATGTAAATACACAAGCCACCGCCGCGAGCCTTACAGAGCTGTGTTTCTGTCGGCACAAAACGAGACTAGCCCGTCTAGCTGAATGGCGGCGTCCAGAACTCTGTCGCTGAGCCACGTCTCCATGAAAACAAAGACGCAGCAGTCTCTAAACTCACACGGCGTAGTTCGCTGGAGTCTGATGTAGTCCAATTTATTGTTTATTGGGAGCAGACATTGGAGAGCAGGATGGACGGGAGAGCCGGCCAGCTAGGGTTTGTTTTTAGCCTAGCATGGACCCCCGACCTCTTGCCGCACTTCTGCTTTCTCACACACCGCTTACAACATCCCCTCCCCCGGCCACTGGCATCAGGCGATGCAGAGGGCTGGAGGTCTGGTCCCCACAGCAAGCCGAGATCGCATAGCTTCTCCAGCAGATCATCGTGCAGATTAGTTGTTGCGTGATTTCTGTAACTTATTAGTGTCTGGCGATGGTATACATAAACACCGGTTGCTCCGATGTCCATGTACCATTAAAAAGTCGGGCTAAGAACAAAAATAGCACCATTTTGGATCCGGAGCGGCCGCTGCATGCTACTGCCGCGCTGCCATCTTGGATTCTAGTGATGGTGTGATGGTGAAGTGGAAGGAGATTTCCTGGTGAAGAGCGCTGATGTTGAGAAGAATAGGTTTGGTACAGTGTTTGATGGATCCTCCTCCGATGGGCCCACTATCAAGGGCTTGGGTTTGACAAGGGCTGTCTGAATGTCTTATCTGCACTTTTGTTGAAAAAGTTTGAGAAGATAAGAATCTGGAAGGACTTACCATAGAGTAGTGATTGGAGGGGTAAGCTCACTCATGTGACAACTGTGGTATACTTGACAAAGGGCATGAGGTGCACTAGGCTACTTGATGCTTGGGGCTGCTCCAGTAGTAGCAAAGTTGGCATTCCTTAGTGGTTAGTTTCATCTGGCCCATTTGCATGGGCACAGTGATGCTTGTTTCAAGGATTGGGCTCCGTGGATCTCCTCTTGCAGTTTCGCAGGAGTTGGTCAAGCAGATTGAAAGTTTGGTGAGGGAATCCAGGGATTCCTGGTCATCATGGCATGCTTACTTTGTTTGAATGCCCTGGTTCAGGGGAAAGGAGAAGCAGTCTGTGGAGCAGATGCTGGTGGTATAGATAGCTGTGGTCACAGCGTGTTGGTGATGTGTATGAGCTTAGCATCGAGCATAACAAGCTGCTGCTGCTGTTCTCCCACAAGCCATACTTGAGCTGCTTTGTCTGTTGCCATTATACTTGCTGCATCCATGGAAGCTGCGAAAAATAATGTCAGACAGCAGAGGCAGATGCAGTTTCAAAGGTATGCTTTATTGAAAGCAGACAGGCAAACAAATCCAAAGCGTATAGCAGGGGCAGAGTCATAAAACAGGCACAGGGTCAGGCAATCAGCAAACAGAGTATATGAGGCAAAAATAGAATCAGTAAACCAGGAGACAATTAACATGATCATGAACCAGAAATAAAACATGAGAAAAAAAAGGCTTGGCAAATCAGGTAAATATACAGAGTTATACTTCATATTGTGTGAGTGTTTGGAGTCTGTTTATATAGTGTGTGCATGATTGAAAACAGATGTGCATGACCAGAAGTATGGTGAGCTGGAACACACTAGTGAAGCAGTGTGCTGGGGAGTGTGGTCCTGAGCAGCCATATTTGTAGGCATGATGCATCTTGGGAGTATTCTAAAGTATGTATTCTATGTATTAGAAATGTATTCTAAACGGATATAAATAGGGTTAGGGTTAGGATTAACCCTAGTTCTACTTGTATGTTATATTTTGTGAATTAAAGTGACTCCTTTTTCCAGCATCCCTGGGTTTTTCAGTGCTTTTTGGAGGCACTGGGTATGCACAAAAATACCTTCTGGTTCAGACCACACTGTTAGAACCTAGTCTAGTGTTAGGCCGCACAGCATAAGTTAAGGCAAGGGGTTATATGTAAGGTGGCATGAAATCAGTATTGGGTGCCCTAAGAGTTTGCCAGAAATGAGACACACACAGGACTTAGCTCAAAAAGTGACATACTGGGATATAATACAGAATATATACATTTTGCGCGTTGGGGTCCCTGGAGGACTAGTGATTAGACCACAGCGCTCTCACCACTGTGGCTTGGGTTCGATTCCTGGCCAGGAAACCAACCCCATCCAGTGGGGTTACATGCAACAGTGTGCTCTCTTCGCCAGTCCCAAGCCCGAATAAAATTGGGGAGGGTTGCGTGCCAGAACTGTGCCAAATCAAATATGTGGACCAATGATCCGCAGTGGCGACCCCTAATGGGAGCAGCCGAAAGAAGAACAACCACTGTTTTTGGAAACTAACTGAAAATACACAAAGAGCACGCTGACCGATAGCTCTGGATCACAATGCCTGACACACATTATAAGTTATATGGTTACACAACCATAGTATAAGAGTACATTTTGTTTACAATATTAAAACTCTCTTTATAGCAATTTTTTATTTATTTAGTTTTATGCAGACAAAAATGCACATTGTTTTGAATTGTTTATTATACAGAAATTTAAATTTCTTCATAATTTTTCTTCATCAAAATTTTGTTCAAAATATTCTGTGAATCAAATTGAATCATGAAACATGAAGCTAGTATTGTGAATTGAATTGAATCATGACCGGAGTGTATTATTACACCCTTATAATATTACATTAATATGTTAAACATGAAAACAACTTTAGCTTATTGGTAGGTAAATCGGTCAGAGAATACAGGAAATTGCTGAAATTGGATTTCACTAATCAATGTATGAATATTTTTTCTGCCATCATTAATTATAGGAGGTACATGGATTCCAAATGGGCTTGAAACTGGGGCCTATATGGGCAGCCTAGCTGGGTCCCACCATCTGTTGTCTGCAGTTCCCATGGTGGCCACATATGTGGATGTCAATATGGGCTAATGATGGGGCCCAGATGGGCTACATGTAGGGCCTTTGTAGGCAAAATTGTTGGCCCCCACATGGGTTTAATGTTGGTTATTATGGAACAGCAACATGGGTACATGGAGGGTCCTGCATGGGCTGTACATGGGAACCATAAGGGTGTTGTATGGGCTGCATGGGCTACTTCATTTTACAGTAGCTGCTTTTAACTAGGAAATCATTACACATATAAAGGATCCTTAATACAGTTAACTTTTTTATTTAACTGTATTAAGGATCCTTTATATGTGTAATAAAGGATTCTTAGAACAGTTTTTTTATTTACAAATTAACAGCAAAGAACAAGCAGATCAAGAATAATGATAAATTATCAATAATACACAAATGTCTATACACCAACACTAATATATGTGTGTGTGTGTGTGTGTGTGTGTGTGTGTGTGTGTATATATATATATACACCACCACAATGGATTTGAAATAAAACAATCAAGATGTGATCGAAGTATAGACTTTCAGCTTTATTTTAAGAGGTTCCACAAAAATATGGCATTTACCATTTAGGAATTACAGCCATTTTAACCAAAGTACTTCCATTTTCAGGCCCTTAAAGGTATTTGGACAATTGACTGACAAGAAGTTAATTGACCAGGTGCGGTCCATTCCCTCGTTACTTCAAGACAAATGATGCAGATAAAAGGGCTGGAGTTGATATCAGGTATTGAGTTGGCATTTGGCAGCTGTTCGACCAATATGAAGTCCAAGGAGATCTCAATGCAAGTGAAGGAGGCTATCATTAGGCTGAAAAAACAAAATAAATCTATAAGAGAGATAGCAAAAACCTTAGGTGTGGCCAAATCAACAGTTGGGTACATTCTTAAAAAGAAAGAAAGCACTGGTGAGCTCAACAACATCGGAAGGCCTGGAAGACCACGGAAGACAACTAAAGTGGATGATCGCAGAATCCTTTCCTTGGTGAAGAAAAACCCCTTCACAACATCAACAGAAGTCAAGAATACTCTGGAGAAGGTAGGTGTTTCATTATCAAAATCTGCAATCAAGAGACGCCTTCATGAATGTAAATACAGAGGGTTTACAACAAGGTGCAAACCACTGGTAACATTCAAGAACAGGAAAGCCAGATTAGAAAACATCTAAAAAAGCCTCCCATGTTCTGGAATAAGATTCTTTGGACTGATGAAACCAAGATTAACTTGTACCAGAATGATGGGAAGAGAAAAGTATGGCGAAAGAAAGGAACAGCTCATGATCCAGCATTTACCACATCACATGTCAAACATGGTGGAGGCAGTGTTATGGCATGGGCATGTATGGCTGCCAATGGAACGGGCTCACTGGTGTTTATTGATGATGTGACTGCTGACAGAAGTAGCAAGATGAATTTTGAGGTGTATAGGGCTATACTCTCTGCTCACATTCAGCCAAATCCTACAAAACTGATAGGATGCCGCTTCACAGTGCAGGTGGATAATGACCCTCAACATACTGCGAAAGCAACTCAAGACTTTTTGAAGGCAAAGAAATGGAATATTCTTCAATGGCCAAGTCAGTCGCCTGATCTCAACCCAATTGAGCATGCTTTTCACTTACTGAAAACAAGACTGAAGGCAGAAACACCCACAAACAAGCAGCAACTGAAGGTGGCTGCAGTGAACACCTGGCAAAGCATCTCCAGGGAGGAAACTCAGAATTTGAGTTTTGAGAACATGGGCTCCAGACTTCAGGCAGTCATTGATTGCAAAGGATTTTCATCCAAGTATTAAAATTATGGCTATATTTACAATTATGTCACTTTGTCCAAATACCTTGAGCCCCTGAAAATGGAGGTACTTTGTTGAAAATGGCTGTAATTCCTAAATGGTAAATGCCATATTTTTGTGGACCCTCTTAAAATAAAGCTGAAAGTCTACACTTTGATCACATCTTGATTGTTTTATTTCAAATCCATTGTGGTGGTGTATAAAGGCAAAATCACAAAAGCTCTGTCATTGTCCAAATACTTCAGGACCTGACTGTACATATATACAGAGGATATAAAAAGTCTACACTCTCCTGTTAAAATGGCAGGTTTATGTGATGTAAAAAAAAATGAACCCAAGAAAAATCATGTCAGAACTTTTTCCACCCTCAATGTGAAATTACAACATATAAAAATTAAGTGAAAAACAATCAGAAACATTTTATGGAAAAACAGGAAAAATAAAAAACTTACAATAACCTGGTTGCATAAGTGTACACTTATCTAAACTAATACATTGTTGAAGCACCTTTTGATTACATTACACCACTCAGTCTTTTTGGGTAAGAGTCTATCAATGTGGCACATCTTGACTTGGCAATACTTTCTCATTCTTTCTTGCAAAAACATTTTAGATCCATCAAATTGTAAGGGCATCGCTTGTGCACAGCCTGCTTCAGGTCACCCCACAGTCTGTTTTGCACTAAAATAGACTGGTATTTGTAGCTATTCATGATTCCCTCCACCTTGATAAAAGCCCCAGTTCTGGCCGAAGAAAAGCAGCCCTAAAGCATGATGCTGCCACCACCATTCTTCACCGTGGGTATGGTGTTCTTTTAGTGATGTGCTTTTTTTTGCACCAAACATATCTTTCAGAATTATGCAATTATTATACCTTTTGGAACTGGTCTTATCAGACCATAACACAATTTGCCACATAGTTTGGGGTGATTTAGTTGAGCTTGGATGATTTGTTGTGAGAAAGGGCTTCCGTCTAGCCACCCTACCCCATAGCCCAGACATGTGAAGAATATGAGAGATTGTTGTCACATGCAGGGAGTAGCGGTACTTGTCAGATATTCCTGCAGCTCCTTTAATGTTGTCATAGGTCTCTTGGCAGCCTCCCTGTTAAGTTTTTGTCTTGTTCTTTTATAAATTTTGGAGGGACATCCTGTTCTTGGTGATGTCATGGTGCTCCATTTTCTGTTGATGATGGCCTTCACGGCGTTCCATTGTACATCTAATATTTTGGAAATTTTTTGTACCTCTCTCCTGATCAATACCTTTCTACAGTGGGACCCTGTACAGGCTTTGTTAGCTCTTTGCAGATCATGGCTTCAGAAGTCAGATGAAACCAAAAAGATGTGAAGAGAATCCTACAGATACAGCTGGTCTTTATTTGAGGTTAATCAGAATCATTTAATTGATGACAGCTGTATGATAATTACTTTTTAATTACATATGAATGTGATCATATCCCCAATTATAAAAGGGTGTGCACACTTACAACAACTGGATTGTATAGGTTTTTTATTTTTCCTATTTTTCCATAAAATGTTTCTGATTGTTTTTCACTTAATTTTTTTATACATTGTAATTTCACATTGAGGGTGCTAAAAGTTCTGACATGATTTATCTTGGTTTCATTTTTTACATCACAAAAACCTGCTATTTTAACAGGGGAGTGTAGACTTTTTATATCCACTGTATGTATGTATGTATGTATGTATGTGTATATAATATAATATTATATATAACATATATATATTACAACATATTACAACATACAAATATTATATATACAGTGGTGTGAAAAAGTGTTGGCCCCCTTCCTGATTTCCAATCTTTTTGCATGTTTGTCACACTTTAATGTTTCAGATCATCAAACAAATTTAAATATTAGTCAAAGATAACATGAGTAAACACAAAACACAGTTTTTAAATGAAGGTTTTTATTATTAAGGGAAAACAAAATCCAAAACTACATGGCCCT
>CM040461.1:18282713-18299587 GCA_022758105.1 Pangasianodon gigas | reverse complement strand
AGGGCCATGTAGTTTTGGATTTTGTTTTCCCTTAATAATAAAAACCTTCATTTAAAAACTGTGTTTTGTGTTTACTCATGTTATCTTTGACTAATATTTAAATTTGTTTGATGATCTGAAACATTAAAGTGTGACAAACATGCAAAAAGATTGGAAATCAGGAAGGGGGCCAACACTTTTTCACACCACTGTATATATATATATTAAATGTGTGTATATATAAACACTTACAGCTTAAAAAATTTAATGTCCACCTAGGCCCCAGTCATGGCCCACAAAATACTAAATCCCATTTTAAACCTTTGTGAATATGTACATTAGCCAGAACATTAAAACCATCTGCCTAATATTGTGTAGGTAAATTGTAATTAGAGAATCAATGTTATTCTAGTCACCTGTCAGTGGTTTTAATGTTATGGCTGATCGCTGTATATGTGCAGTATTTGTGGATTAGATGTCATAAAGGAAGGGTTTTAATGTCACTGAATTATTCTGATTTGAGGAAGTTGAAATGATAATAAAATAAGAATTTGGGGGAAAAAATTTACTCACTGTAATTTATAGTGATAAATGTAATATAATTAACATAAAAGGCAGTTTAATCTGCTTCTGAAGTACTGCAGAGAAGAGGTTAAGTCTCTGACAGTAAATTGAAACAAGCCCACCAAGGGCCTATGTGGACTCTACATATGTAGACTTTCTGGGCTGCCCACTTGTAGCCCATATATATGCCTTCTGGGCACCTCAAATGGGCCCCAGTAACAGCCCAGGTATCACACAGGCAGTCCATGCCCCTGTGGAACCCAGCTTGTCCATGTTCAACCCCTGTGGGCCCCACATAGGAGCACTTGGTTAAGGCATCTTGATTAGTTAGCTTTTGAATGAAACAAACCTGAAGAGTCAGAAATAAAGATGCAGCATTAGGGGAAGTTGACATTATGCCATCGTAACCCTCTCACTGGTTTGGAGGGGAATAAAGAAATGGGAGGCAGGCTTGGGGTTTCTTTTTTCCCTGAGCACTTGTCAGCATTTTGGTCCCTTCAAGGTTAACACAGAAACACACACTCAGCTCAGCTCTTGCTTCTTAGCTTTTGGGCCACTCAGCACCTTCCATGCTCTCTCCTCTACTCCTTTTTCCTACCATAACCACGCACTGAAACACAAAATACTCATTTATTAATCCCATACAGGTGTCCCCATTCACCCATCAGCACGTTCCTTCTCCTTGACCCCACCTCCTATTCACAAAACACCACTAAACCACAATCATGTTAATGGATAAAGAGAATAAAGTGAATGCCATTTTCTGACAAAGAATGGTAAGAATAGATTCCATATGTGATTATCTTTGCCTCCACTAGGTGCTATCTGGATTTAGTGCACTTTTATCTCAATTCTTCTTCTTGCCTTGCACAAACACTATTTACAACATGTCAGCCATGACATTGGTTAGCAATGAAAGCATTGCTTGCTTATTGATAGATAGAACAGTTGCCCCAGTCAAGTTTATTGGATTGATGACATGAATGTGCTTTTTAAAATGTTCTTTTAAATGCAATAAAAGCAAGTCATGTTATAGTTTCTGGTTTCTGGTAGACTGGTTGACTTTTTTAACTGGAATACAGCAATCGTACTGAAAATATCTAAAGCAGTTTACATAAGTTAAAGATTTTTTAAATTGTAAATACAAAAACCTAAAGATTCAAACATGAAATTGTTCACTTTTCATTTATGTTTGATTAAATTTTATTTGCACAGCTTTTGTTAGATTCTAACAAATTTAAGCATGACAGAGATAGACTTTTCAAATTTTTTTCTGCCTCTGGCGCATCACACAGGCAAGACTGTGAAATAATGAAAACAAACCAAAATATAGCCATGAGCTGTGATCTGTGGGGTCCAAGGACACATTGCAAATAGCGTAGACACTGTAGCTAGGTCACATTCTTACTAAGGAGTTGCCTATAATGGACATGTTTGTTCAGCTTACAAATAAGTTCATGGCATCTTGGGCAGCATCTTTCTTTCAATGCCACGAGGTCCTCAATGTTGTAAAAGATTTTAAGCAGACTTGTTTAAAAGAGACTTGTATGCCTTCCATTTCTCTGTAGTATAAACGTTCAAAGTTTCTATGATATATGTATATTTTCAAATCTATACTGACAGGGTGCCAGGCCATAAGGATCTTCTAGAGTTACACTATTTGAAAGTGTTAGTTTATCTGAATAGCAGTCCCTGTCTTTTCATGGTAATCCATAATAATAATTGAATAACTTTTTACCTAATGTCAATCAGATTCCTAAATAAAATTCTTGATACATTCTTCATAACCATGTACCATCGGCAAGCTAGGATACTAAGGTCTTTTTGCAACCACGTTGCACACACAACTCTTTTAGTTTAATGAAAAATGAAAGAGTGATTAATTGGCATAAACCAAATGGGTTGGAGAAATCCACTTTTTAACTTGGACTTTGGTGACAAGGGAATTTTTTTCAATAGCATTTTCAAATGCAGGGCCAAATACAGACCACACCATCCAGCTTGAGCACAATCACAATAGGGCTGTTCTAGACTCGCATTATTACTCCCATCTGCTATCCATGTATCCATGTGGTAAGCATTTTGTTTTGTTTTGTTTATTTGATGCCATTAAACACCATTAAAAACTGACAGACTATACTATGGATGTTATGGCTTTGAGTTAGTCTTCAATTTCTTTTGTATGGTTGCCAATATTAATTGTAAGAAATAAGGGAAGAAACTATTTTCTTAGGAGAAACTTGACCATATTGAAGCATGGACAGCAAATAAATCACTGTATAACATGTTGCTGAGTATATCTCTGTCAATTTTTGCACACATAAGTGTATAAACATACCAGTGTGCATGCCATTCAAATGTATATACAAAATCATTTGTAGCAGGCAATAAAGTATCAAGGTTAAATTAAGGTAAAAATTAGGGATTCAGTCATATGCCCTTTCTGGGAAAAAAACAATAGTGCACTTCCTATTCCTATCTGTATTTGTATTCGCATAAAATATATTATCTGTTCAATCCAAATAATGTGTTTGTTTACATCCCCACACAGTACACACAAATGAGTATTTATTTAATAGTGGTGAACACTATTACTTAAATTAAGAAATGTTTAAAAATGACAGTTCATGTAGATTTCCCAGGCATATATTCATATTTACAATGTACATGTATGCTTACTACATACAATGTATCCATGTAGACTATATACAAACTTTCACCCCGTGGTTACCCGATCTGACATCTCCACTATACTTTTTGAAGAATATTGATAAGTAATAGTTTTAATTTTTTTAATCACATTCAGCATTGGCCACATTATGTCTAATTTATTGATATTCATGACATACTGTTCTGCAGAAGTTTTGCAAAGCATTGCAAAGCAATGCGCAACAGTGTCGTTATCTGATTTTTTTTAATTAAATTTTATTATTTTATTATCAGAATGTCTTCCTTTCTATACATTTAAGGTAATCAAAAGTCGATTGCTCTGCTCACCTATACCCTAGCAACCACCTGGAATACCATAGCAACCAGCTAGCATTACCTTAGCAACCACCTGAAATGCCATAGTATAGAACCCAAAGTGTATGGGTGTGGAGGAAGACGGAGGCAGGCAGAATTTCCGCTGAGCTCTGGGTTTGCTTTTTTCTGCACTTTTCAGTGCACTTTCAAAAACTCAACAGAAACAAACCAACTGAAAAGGGGCCGTCACTAGCTTGCAGCTTTTGCCCTGTTCAAGTGTGAAATTCAAGTTTTCATGTGTGCATGTGTGTGGTTACGGCAGTTACTGAAAGCACAAGGAAGCACACATAAGTAGACTGGCAGTAATAAGACACAGATGAGAATCACGCATGACCTGCCAGTTCAACCTGCTTCATTTCTGTCTGCAGCTGACACCTGCAGCTCAACCATGCCCACTCAACCATTGCCACATACCCTCACCGCCCAACTCAGCCCGGGGAGCCGTCCGGCCTGCAGCTGATTCCCCCACACCACCACCACTACAACTGTACCCATGGCCTGTGGAACACCTCGGACTTGAAAGACTGAGGCAGGTACCGGATACCAATGAGTGATCCCTGCACTGGCATCCTTCATGCAGGGGAGCCAATGGAGCGGAGCATGATCAGAACAGAGGGTATAGGTAGTGTACTTACTCTATCCTATGGAGAGCTTCCGGCTGACGTACAGCACGGGGTGCTCCTCCCCCTCCACCACCTGGGACAAAACAGCCTCTGTCCAACTCGTCAGTCTGCAGAACAAAAGGGAGAGAAAAGTCAGTAGATTGAAACAGTGGGCCCCCACACAAAACCACTTTTACCTGGCAAAAAGCCCACTCACATGGCTCTGTCCACTGAACCATCTGGTCCCTTTTTAGTGAGGTCAGTCAGCGGGCTGGTGACATCTGAAAAATTAGGCACAAACTTCCAATAATAGCTAGCCAGTCCCAGGATCTACCTCACCTCCTTTTTGGGCTTGGGTCTTGGGCAGGCAGCAGTCGCTGCTGTCTTTTGGGGACTCACCAAGTGGAAGCCCAGATACTGTCCAATTGCACAATTCCGCCCATCGTATTGCACACTTCTTTGGATTTTCTGTGAGTCCCGTCCATCTCAAGGATCTCAGGACAGCTCTCAGATGTTGTAAAAGCTGCTGCCAACCATTACTATAAATAATGAGGTTATATGCATTGTGCAGGCATAGTATTCTGTCCACAAGATGTTGAAACATCGCTGGGCGTTCCAAACAAACCAGATGGAATGGTGACAAATTGGTGTAACCCAAACAGAGTGGAAAAGGCTGTTTTTTTCTTGGGATATTGAAATCAAGGGAATCTGCCAATACCCCTTGGTGAAATCCAGTGTCTAATCAAGATGTTCATCAATGCGTGGCATTGGGTATGCATCAAATTTAGACACCATGGTGACTTTTCTAAAATCCACACAGAACTGGACTGACCCATTGGCCTTGGGCACCAAGACCACGGGGCTGCTCCGATCACTTTGTGACTCCTCGATTACTCCCATGTCCAGCATAGCCTTAAGCTCCTCCCGAAACACACTTTTTTGTGTTCAGGTAAAAGATAGGAGTGGCTGTGTACAACCATGCCTGGAGGAGTCTCTACAAGCATGTGGTGCTCTACAGTATCTGTGTGACCGGGTGGAGGTGAAAACACATTGGAGAATTCCCCTTGCACCCTGGCAACCTGTGCTCTCTGGGACAGAGAGAGGTGATCTCCACAGGGGACCGGGTTGAACTGGACTGCACCTTTTAGATTTACCTCTGGTCTCAGCTCCTCCCTTTCAGGAACCACCCTCACCAGAGCCACAGGAACTACCTCTCTCCACAGTTACTGGAGATTGAGGTGGTATATTTGAAGTGCTTCGCCTTTAACCTGCCCAGGCTTTGCCACGGCCTTGGCTGGCATGGAAGTTTGTACTTAGGTGGAGAGAGAGAGAGCTGGGGGAGACATCAGAGAAGAAGGAATTTACTGGTTGCACATTTGCACTATTTGTCCATATAGTACACAATAATATGAGGGATTTATTTATAATTGCACTATCCATTGCACCCAGATGAGGATGGGTTCCCTTTTGAGCCTGGTTCCTCTCAAGGTTTCGTCCTCATATTGTCTCAGGGAATTTTTCCTTGCCACCGTCTCCTCTGCCTTGCTCATTAGGGATAAATTCACATATTTACAATATATTTTTTTTAATTCATTTATTTCTGTAAAGCTGCTTTGGTACAATGTCCATTGTTAAAAGTGCTATACAAATAAAATTGAATTGAAAAAGGTGAAGGAGGGCAGGATGAGCAAGGAGCAAACTGGGTTTGGGGGTCGGGGGCTGGTTTCGGGGCCCCTGGCACATCAGTACTGAAGAACTGGAACCAAGGGAGGAGAAGGTAGGAGGAGAGAGGGAGAATGAGAAAAAAGAGAGCCAGGAGTCTTCCCCCGATAGCAATGGGAGGAGTTGGAGAGCCCATTCATCCTTTGGCCATTTCCACACAGCTGCCGCTTGCTCGAAAAAGCTCAAGGAAGGCACACCAAGGAAGGCACACCATGATCAAATAAATTTCAGAGAATATGGTGGCAGCAGCATCATGGTTTGGGGCTACTTTGCTGCCTCACAGCCTGGACAGCATTCACTGTTTTAGTGAGTAGTGAATTCAAAATTGCATCAAGAACTTTTAGAGGAGAATGTGAGGGTAGTGCTCCATCACCTTAATGAATGTTAGGTGATGTGAGACAAGAGGAAGAAGGGATTATATAGCATAATGGCATAAAACCTGTGCCAAATCAAACATGCAAACCAATGATCTGCTGGGGTGAACTGTAACAGGAGTAACCGAAAGAAGAAGAAGAAGAAGAACAACAACAGCATATTTACAGTTTTTACACTGGAACTGGAATCACCGGCATATGGCAGTGGCGCACTACTGCTTGCAAAACAGGCATTGAATCTTTCCCTTGCTTCATGTGATATTTAATATACTTTGCAACACATAGGAAATTAAGTGTGAACTTTTCTTTCAGTGAACTAAGATTAGAAGGAAGAACGTTTTAAGAGGGACCAGATTATGAATATTTCAAACTGGCAAAGACCCTTTATTTGATTGATAAGGTTGTATTGTCTTGATTATAAGGCTTAAAACAAATTAAAGCATTCTTAACCTATACATACAGTCTTTGTATTCAAGAAAATGTGTTTTATTTTCTATCAGGAGACTACACACAAAACTTTCTTTTACAATATGTTGGTGTATTACCTTCAGTAAAACACAAATCATTTCAGATCTAAAGTGCAAATTCTTATCAAAGTTCCATGAATATACTAAAGGAACAGCTGTATGCCACTACATTCTGATCTTTGCATTGTATTAGCTCTGTTAAGGACTGCACTATGATCTCTAGTGTTATTTAATTAATTTCAAGTTCTTTTATCTTTAATGAATTTTACCCTCCATTTCCCTCAGATAAAACCACTGCATTCCTTTCTACAGCTCTCTCTCTCCAGCCAACCTGCAGATATCCACAGTTATCCAGAGTTATGCAATGGTATTTGTTTATAATAATCTTGGATTTGGGATAATTGTGTAGGAGATGTAGGCACAGGGCAGAGTATGGAAAAAACAGAGGTTTGTCTCAGTTACTTCTGATGCAGACCTTGAACTTATGTCGATTTTTCTTGCATAATGTCAGCTGTGTTAGATTGGATCTTTAAACAAATGTCTACACTTGGTTCGAGTCTGAATGTCTACGCTTGGTTCGAGCCCTGGGTTTCACCTGTGAAGACTGAATTTGTTGTTAAAAAGGATAAACCAACATGAAGACCAGAGAGCTGACTTTGGGAGAAAAGCAAGCCATTTTGAAGCTGCGAAAAGAGGGGAAATCACATTGCATAATCATTGGGAATAACCAATACAACAAATTGGAATGTACTGAAAAAGAAAGAAAGCACTGGTGTACTAACAACCACACATTGAACAGGTTGGCCAAGGAAAATAACAGCAGTTGATGACAGAAACATTGTGAGAGCTGTGAAGAAAAACCCAAAAACAACAGTTAGTGACATCACCAACAACCTCCCCAGGGGTGAAGGTATAACAATCCACTGTTCGAAGACTTCAAGAGCAAAAATATACTCATATACGCCAAACCACTCATCAGCAGTAAGAATCTGAAGGCCAGACTGGAATTCACAGAGAAATACAGAGATGAGCCACAAAAATTCTGGAACCAATATTAACCTCTACAAAAATGATGGAAAGGCCAAAGTGTGGAGAAGAAAGGATCTGCTCATGATCCGAAATATACTAGCTCATTGGTCAAGCACCATGGAGGTGGTGTCATGGGTTGGGCTTGCATGGCTGCTTCTGGAACAGGCTCCGTAATATTAATTGATGATGTAACTCATGACGGTAGCAGCAGAATGAATTCAGAAGTCTGCAGAAACATTCTGTCTGCCAATTTGCAGAGAAATGCATCCAATCTAATTGGGAGGAACTTCATCATGCAGCAAGACAATGACCCAAAACATACTGCCAACACAACAAAGGATTTCATCAGGTGAAAAAGTGGAAGGTTATAGACTGGCTAAGTTAATCACCAGACCTTAACCCAATCGAGTGTGCATTTCACCTCCTGAAGAGGAGACTGAAGAAAAAAAAAACCCAAAACAAACAACAACTGAAAGAAGCTACAGTACATGCCTGGAAAAGCATCACAAAAGAAGAATGCAACAGTTTGGTGATGTCAGTGGGTTGCTGACTTGATGCAGTTATTGCAAGCTAGAGATATGCAACCAAAGGTGCCAAAGGTGCCATGATCTAAATATCAGAAAATGAAAGCTGAAATTCTGGTCTAATGGTGCTAATTTACACCTGGAGGGTACAATTACAGTCTTCACTGTAAGTATTGGAACGGCTTTTGATCTCAAACCCAAATGTCTTCAGTGTATAGCAAAAACAAAAGAATTATCCTTGCCATACCAATACTTTCAGTGAAGACTGTAATTGTACCCTCCAGGTGTAAATTAGCACCATTGGTATTGCTCGAAGCTTTATAGGCAGTGTTGCTAACTGCATGATTTTCCTGTAGAATGTGTAACAAGAGACAATTTTCAACCTATGATGAAATAGTTATTTAGGAAAACTATAATACATAGAAGAACTTTAATACTGCTTGACAACTGGGCTACTTTTGTGACCCTTGTCATAGCACATATGTCAGGAACACGTCAGTCTTCCTAACATCCAACAAAAAAAAATTCACACATTAAACAGGACATTTGTGACATTGCCAATTTTCTAAATATGATAGAAAACATAGTCAACTACAAGAAAAAAGGAATACAGTACAATTGCTTCCATAAACCGCAGTCTTTTCATTAAAACCAATTACTAATGAAATGGCATATCAGCTGTATTAATGCCCTCAGCACTGTTTACATGTTCTGACACAAGAGTCTTTATTTAATAAGAACTTCTTTTATTGATGTAGGCTACATGATTTTCATTACTGAAATTCCTATTTACGCTCTAGCTTTTTGACAGCTTAATGAGTGACCTTTATCACCATTTCACATCGACTTTTAAAGTGCAATTTGCACCTCATGCAATAGCAAATTTGTAGGCAGTAAGTTTGAATAATGAGCTATAGCTGTAGTAAATTGAACAATTATTTTAGTCACAATGGGCCTCATTTATCAAGCTGGATATACGTGAATCGTTCATATTAGCATTTCCACAAGAAATTTGGTATTCATGAAAATCCTGTAAATTTGGAAAAAGTTCATATCCTCCTTGTGCTCCTTAGTATGTGTAAATTTACACATTAGAAGCCTAACTAAACTTCAACTTGATCAACTTCAAATCATATAATTTGCTTGGATTACTGCATGTTTATAGACAGATTATATTGTCAAGTTTAAATTGCTTATTTTTTATTATGTTTACAGCATTTAGCAGAAGCTCTTATCCAGAGCAATTTACAGAAGTGCCTCGTACAGTAGTCTGTATTAAAAACACATCCTCACACTAATTCACTAGGTCAGGGACTAAGTGAACCACTGAGAAAATTTTGTGAAAACCAGTCATTTACATTATTGGCATTAATTAAAGAATAGAAAAAATAGAGAAAGAGAGCCAACATAATCCCATAAATTAAGACAAATAAAACTATTAATTATGACAAAAGAAATGCTGCTGTACATATGGCTGGACTGTCTGCACATAGCCGTAAGCCATAAACAAATGGCTCAGCTGACGGAAGATTTAGCGCTCACTTATGAGTGAAAGGATGTTTAAAGACCGGTATGATTTTCTTCGGAGAATGAATGCTGGATTATAAATCTTTTCCATTTGCCATGGTATCTTCTTTTAACACTGTACACGTTGGCCAAGATACTTAAAACAATATTTTTAAAAAATAGCACTTTCCCTGTCTGACGTGCTTGGTGTGCATGATCACCTACAGTGTAGATCTTTCTTTCCTCCTCCGTTTCAATGTCATACCATTTTCTTGTCTCTCACTTAATTGACACCTAATTCACCTTGTGTGTAATTTGTCTCTGGAATTTTACCTTTTCAGGTGCTGTTACACTGCTAAATATTTTTATTTGCATAGAAGTGAGTCAAAATAACAACTGCCTTTCTGCCTTTACTCTGCTTTTACTCTTGTGTGCTTGAATTTTTAAGGAGTTTTGTGGGTGTCACTAGATGCGAATGAGCTGTGTCGGGAATGCACTTTTCACTTTACGAGTGCTCAACATACGCACAAGAAAATCAGCATTACCACATCTTTTGTAAATCTGGTGGAAAATTTAGGCTGTTTGCCTTATGCAAAAATTTACACACAACTTTACTAAAAGATTGATAAATGAGGCCCATTGTGTGCGCATTTTGCATATCAGAACATATCAGAACTCCTTCTAAACAAAAGACAACAAAAAACATAACTTTTTTTAGCAATAATTCAGCTTGTCATGTTTGGAGAAAGAAGGGTTGTGAATATGATTTCAAGAACACCATACCCAGTGAAGTGGGGATGTGGGAGCATCATGATGTGTGGCTGCTTCTCTGCAAATGATACTGCGGCATTACACATCATTGAAGGAAACATGAATGGAGCGATATACCAGGACATATTAGAGGATAATTTAATCTCATCAGCCAAGAAATTGAATCTGAGAAGAATGTGGATGTTTCAACAAGATTACGACCCTAAACATACAGTCAAAATAACTCAAGACTGCTTTCTAAAAAAGAGCTCAAAGCTACAATTGCCAACAATTGCAACTGCCAACAACTGCTAACAACATACAGTCATGGGAAAAAGAAAGTACACCCTCCTTCAATTCTATATTTTTAGTTATCAGTGCCTAAATAACAATTGTGTGGGCCTCACCAACTCCTATAAACAAACAAATAACCTCAGGTGACAACAAAACAAGCAGATTTCAATATGTAGTCATTTTTTCCTGAAAAGTAAACTAACGTTCAGAAACCAGGTGGGGAAAGAATAAGTGCACCCTATGAATCAGTAACATGTAGAACCATCTTTAGCAAAATTAACTTGAAGTAAACATTTTCTGTAGGAGTTTATCAGTCTCTCACATTGTTTTGAAGAAATTTTGACCCATTGGGTTGAGGTCTGGACTTCCAACACCTTCATTTTCATTATCTTTAACCATTCAGATGTCAATTTTCTGGTGTGCTTGGGATCACTGGAGTTCATTGTTGTCTCAATGACTGCAAGTTTCCCAGGTCCTGTGGCTGCAAAACAAGCCCAAATCATCACCCCTCCACCACCACCCTTGACAGTTGGTATGAGATGTTTTTGGCGATATTCTGTGTTTTCACCAAACATGGTACTGTGCATAATGACCAAACATTCAGATACAAATTTTCAAACCTTATTGTGCTGCCATATTCTTTTTAAAGAGAAAGGGCTTTTTCCTAGCCACCCTTCCATGAAAGCCATACTTGTGAACATGAATATAAAATGAACATAAACATTTATTGTGTTTACAGAGGCCTGTAGGTCACATGATGTAGCTCTTGGGGATTTCTTTATACACTATATTGCCAAAAGTATTGGGACACCCCTCCAAATCATTGAATTCAGGTGTTCCAATCACTTCTGTGGCCACAGGTGTATAAAATCAAGCACCTAGGCATGCAGACTGCTTCTACAAACATTTGTGAAAGAATGGGTTGCTCTCAGGAGCTCAGTGAATTCAAGCGTGGTACTGTGATAGGTTGCCACCTGTGCAATAAGTCCATTCATGAAATTTCCTCACTACTAAATATTCCACGGTCAACTGTTAGTGGTATTATAACAAAGTGGAAGCAATTGGGAACAACAACAACTCAGCCACGAAGTGGTAGGCCACGTAAAATCACAGAGCGGGGTCAGCGCATGCTGAAGCGCACAGTGGGCAGAAGTCGCCAACTTTCTGCAGAGTCAATAGCTACTTCATGTGGCCTTCAGATTAGCTCAAGAACAGTGCGTAGAGAGCTTCATGGAATGGGTTTCCATAGCCGAGCAGCTGCGTCCAAGCCTTACATCACCAAGTGCAATGCAAAGCGTCAGATGCAGTGGTGTAAAGCATGCCGCCGCTGGACTCTAGAGCAGTGGAGACGTGTTCTCTGGAGTGACGAATCACGCTTCTCTGTCTGGCAATCCGATGGACGAGTCTGGGTTTGGCGGTTGCCAGGAGAACGGTACTTGCCTGACTGCATTGTGCCAAGTGTAAAGTTTGGTGGAGGGGGGATTATGGTGTGGGGTTGTTTTTCAGGGGTTGGGCTTGGCCCCTTAGGTCCAGTGAAAGGAACTCTTAATGCTTTAGCATACCAAGACATTTTGGACAATTTCATGCTCCCAACTTTGGGGGAACAGTTTGGGGATGGCCCCTTCCTGTTCCAAAATGACTGCACGCCAGTGCACAAAGCAAGGTCCATAAAGACATGGATGAGCAAGTTTGGTGTGGATGAACTTGACTGGCTGCACAGAGTCCTGACCTCAACCCGATAGAACACCTTTGGGATGAATTAGAGCAGAGACTGCGAGCCAGGCCTTCTAGTCCAACATCAGTGCCTGACCTCACAAATGTGCTTCTAGAAGAATGGTCAAAAATTCCCATAAACACACTCCTAAACCTTGTGGAAAGCCTTTCCAGAAGAGTTGAGGCTGTTATAGCTGCAAAGGGTGGGCCAACTCCATATTAAACCCTACAG
Source organism: Pangasianodon gigas (assembly GCA_022758105.1). Taxonomy (NCBI): domain Eukaryota; kingdom Metazoa; phylum Chordata; class Actinopteri; order Siluriformes; family Pangasiidae; genus Pangasianodon; species Pangasianodon gigas. The sequence goes on along the minus strand of CM040461.1, from coordinate 18,286,807 downwards.
ATTAGGAATGGGATGTCATTAAAGTTCATGTGCATGTAAAGGCAGACGTCCCAAAACTTTTGGCAATATAGTGTATCTAATTACATTAATGGTCTGACCTTGGACTGAATTTGATGGAACGCTCACTCCTGGGAAGGTTGCCAACTGTCTTGAAGGCTTTCCATTTGTAAACTATCCTTCTCACTGTAGAATGGAGAATTTCAAATTGTTTGGAGATGGCCTTATAACCATTCCCAGATTGATGAACAGCAACAATTGCATCTCTGAGATCATGGCTGATGTCCTTTCTTCTTGACATGATGCAGACACACACCTGAATGCTCCAAAACACCAAACTGCCAAAAGTTCTGCTTTTATAGAGGTGGTCACACTTCTTGATGATTAACTAATCTTGTGCATTTATTTAGTAACATCTAGCTGCTAATTACTGTCTTAATGATTGTGGAACAAGGAAGAGTGTACTTATGTTTTCCAGAGCTGGTATCTGAATGTTAGTTTACTTTTGGGGGAATAAAAATGACTACATATTGAAATTTGTTGTGTTTTTTGTTGCCACCTGAGGTTATTTGTTTATAGAAGTTGGTGAGGACCACCCAATTGTCATTTAGGCACTGATAAATAAAAACATAGAATTGAAGGAGTATGTAGTTTCTTTTTCCCAGGAATCTAAGTACATTTGTTGTGTCTGAATACTTTTTTCCTTATTGATTACATTTTTTCTTTGTTCATATTCATGAGTACAAAGTCAAAAGACATGATGTGTGTAAATATGGATATGCACTGGAAGTATAATAAACAACAAAAAGTGTCCAAATACCTATGGTCAGATATGCAGTGAGGGGAAATAAGTATAAAGTGATTTAAAAAAAAATCATCAAAGTGTTCCATCATGAAAGGAAAAAGTGTTTATTCATGTTTGAAATTACACACAACTACCACAAGGAAGACTGTTCAGTCCAAGGTGTAGTCTGGTTAGAAAGAAACAGAAAACATCAGTAATACATTAGAATCACTGCCACAAATAAATGTTCATGATCTTTTTAAATCAGTTTCAGAAGTCACATACAATACAAAAAAAGAGAAAGGAAGTTGGGTCCTGTCATACAGGGCCTGAAATGTACAGTTTTGAATACTGGACCATTTATGCATTACATTGTCATTCATCTTATTAATTAATTAATTAATTAATTAATTAATTAATTAATTAATTAATTAATTATCTTATTTAAGTGAATTAGTAACAGGATGAGTAACATTCAAAATGTTTGCACTACTTACAGCAGTTTAACTGTGTTAATTTTCATTCCCATATTCCTCCACCACACCCTCCCCAAAAATTCTCTCACTCTCTATGGTATTATTTTGTATTATTGTCATTATTATTAATTTTTTTTAAGCTGCAAGAAAGCAACAAATTTTCTTAGAAGATTAAAATATACATTACATTACATGAAAGGGGGCATATTAAAAGATGCACCCACATAACATTATACAAAAAAATGACAATATGGAACAGCTAAAATGGTGGTGAGATTGTTGAGAGGTAGTCAGTGAGAGAACTCTAAGCTAGAGAAATGTAGTAATGCTGGAATTCTATCAATTCTATCAGTATGAGGTAATGAAGCCATGTCTTGATTTGTGAAATGTATAAATACTCTTAAACTACATTATATACAAGAATGTTTTTCATTATGTCTCTGAATGGAGACATGCCAAAATAGAGTTCTTATACATACTGGCTTAATTGTAAGACTTGTATTTTGTGTTATATAAAAAGGTATATCCCAGAATGTGAAACTCACTTCACTGTGATGAAAAAAATATTTTCCAAAATTTCCATCACTTTAATTTAACCCCAAAATCGATTTCATCGTATAATTTAGTGTGTTTATAAAAGAAAAGGGAAAATAATGAAATGAATACCATCTCTAAAGTTCCCAAAACTGCCACCTGTAACATATTAGCTATCTAAAATGAATGGGTTAGATTTACTGTCAGGATTTATGTTCCTATGTTCTAAATGTCTACATGTGTACTTGCAAATGTAAATGAGATATGAAACATATCTATTTGCACATTCACAGAAAAGAATATAAAATAGACTGTGTAATTAACAAAAAATCTGAATGTATTAGTAATTATTAGTAAAATAATGAACAGACATAGTCTGCTGAGACCAGAAGATTGAATTCCTAAGAGACACCACAGCTTTCAAATGTTCTGCTGAATGTGTTTGTGAAGATGGTAGTTTGTGATGTCTCTAATTGATCAGTCTCTGATTGGTCAGTGTGTCAATGCAAAGATCAGTTCGAGGTATCAGAGTGCACACTACCAGGGCCTTCAGTAGGGGAGATCACAGAGGATGGGGTCATAGCATCTTGCCATCCCCCATTAGCCTGCAGCAGAAAACAAATAAAGAGAAGCCATTAACAAGATTTAGAAAAGTGAAGTGACATGAAATTGTGAATGTGAGAAGCAAAATATGTGTGAAGCAACATAATGATTAATGGGGTTATCACACAAATGTTCCCAAAATTACACCTGTTCATCCTCAATTCCTTAGACATCAGGCCAAAGCATATTGAAAATGTTACATATCCATGGGAAATACATAACAAAAATATTGAACCATTGAATGTCTTACTCGAGAGGTGTATGCTTATGAGAAAGCATGTTGGGTGTGAACATGCCTGTGTACAGCTGTCTGTATTGCCAGATGCAAGCATACACTGTGTGAGATACCTGTTCATATGAAATTCATAAGAAATTTTAGATGTTGCATTCGACTATGCTGATGACCATTTCGCTACATTTACGCATCAGTCTCTCATTCTTGGCTGCCTTTCTCGCTCTCAAAAAACAAATTTGCCTTAATATTTGCTGGTGTTGGAAGTGTCCTCTGAAAGCAATGTCTGATTTGATTTTTGCAGTGGGCCAACAGTTTGTTACTCCATATTTTGATGTCAGTCAAGAGGGTGGAATGATAGGCTGGTGTGTGTGAAGGTAAGGGACAACGAGTGAAAGTGACGGTGTAGGACTTTTCCTCCACCCAACTCAACGGAGTGTTTTTGACTGAGGTATAGGGCTCCCAGAAGAGATTAGCCTTGGTAGGAGAGCCTCTCATCCTTTTCCTCTCCTTTCCTATACTTTTCATATACTTTTGTCTCTATGACCAAAGGTAGCCTATTCTAAAGTTAATTAATTTTAATAAGTGCATCATTATATGTGTTTGTTGTCCATGATTTTTTGGCTGATCACGTGTTACAGAATCTGTGTGTGTGTGTGTGTGTGTGTGTCAGTCATGCGCTTGGGAAGTTCAGTTCCCAGAACAGGTCAATAAATAAACTGAGTTGGCCTTTTTCAGCCACAGTGTCTTGGCTAGGACTGGGAGAATTTAAGAGGAAGGAGATTTAAGAGGAGGTCTGTTCAACCCTGGTGACATGGATCATCCTCTGGTCACTGTAGGCTCTTTCTCTGTCTTGTCTAGTGGGAGTAGGCAGTCTGACACCTCCATTTTTCTGTCTGGGGAGTATTGGTGGGGCTTGGGGTGTGTGCGCATACACACAAACACACATACAGACATCCTGTGTTAGTGCTAATGGAGTAATGGAGTGAGTTGTGACCTAAGCACTAGATCAGAGTGAAAAAGTGGATAGCAGTGAGAGAGTTAGTGTGCAAGTGTGACACCACTTCTGCACTGCTGAAGGCCACAAAGACAAATCCCAAGACAACATGAATATTTGCAATGGATACACTGCCATGTCCCATTGTTGTTAAATTTCTTACACGAATTGTAATGTGGAATGAGTAACTGGGTGAGATGCATGGATTCATCCATGCATATTATATATATATATATATATATATATATATATATATATATATATATATATACATATATACAGTGCTCAGCATAAATGAGTACACCCCCTTTAAAAGTACGAATTTAATCAGTAGCTCAATGAACAAAAGAACAATTTCCAAAGTTTTCACAAGGCTGAGTTTTATTGAACACTTATTTAACTCCATAACATGAAATTAAGGTTAATAATCTAACTTAGATCACAAAATCTTCAGTTTTACTCAAATTGGTT
>CM040461.1:18253329-18279057 GCA_022758105.1 Pangasianodon gigas | reverse complement strand
TAATGATGGCCTCCTTCACTTGCATTGAGATCTCCTTGGACTTCATATTGGTAGCTCCAGTCGAACAGCTGCCAAATGCCAACTCAATACCTGATATCAACTCCAGACCTTTTATCTGCTTCATTTGTCTTGAAGTAACGAGGGAATGGACCGCACCTGGTCAATTAACTTCTTGTCAGTCAATTGTCCAAATACCTTTAAGGGCCTGAAAATGGAAGTACTTTGCTTAAAATGGCTGTAATTCCTAAATGGTAAATGCCATATTTTTGTGGAACCTCTTAAAATAAAGCTGAAAGTCTACACTTCAATCACATCTTGATTGTTTTATATCAAATCCATTGTGGTGGTGTATAAAGGCAAAATCACAAATACTTCCGGACCTGACTGTGTGTGTGTGTGTGTGTGTGTGTGTGTGTGTACAAAATGGATATAAAAAGTCTACACACCCCTGTTAAAAGGGCAGGTTTTTGTGAAGTAAAAGAATGACACTGTCAATGCAGTAAGTGCAGGTACTTAATCTTTTATTTTAATCATGGCAAACAAGACCAAGATGAGATCCAAAGACGTGGTCAATAAACAGGCAGATGTACAAAAAGAGTAAACAGGGTTAGGCAAGATCAAGAAATATAAACAGACTAGGGTCAAAACCAGAATAGCAGACTATAGCCAACAGCTTGGTAACAACTGGAAAGACACAGAGCATATACTTCACACTGAGTAAGTGAACTGAATGTCCTATATATACTGTGAGAGTGCTGGGATGTGATTGAGTCCAGGTGTGTGTAATCAGTAATCAGGTGAGTGTGAACGTGAGAGTGTTTTTGGTGTTGTAGTCCTTAGCAGCCATCAGTAGGCCATGCTGTGTGTTGGGATTTGTTGTTGGATGCCATTTCCAGTGCTACATGACAGACACTGTCATAAATCATGTCAGATCTTTTCCCACCTTTAATGTGTAATTGCAAAGTGTACAAATAAAGTGAAAAACAATCAGAAACTTTTTATGGAAAAAAAGACAAACAAAAAACTTATAATTACCTAGCTGCATAAGTGTGCACATCCCTAAACTAATACTTTGTTGAAGCACCTTTTGATTTTATTACACCATTCAGTCTTTTTCGGATTGGAGTCTATCAGCATGGCACATCTTGACTTGGCAATATTTTCCCAATCTTTCTTGCAAAAACATTCTAGATCCATCTCCTGTGCACATCCCACTTCAAGTCACCCCACAGATTTTTAGTTGGATTCAGGTCTGGGCTGTATCTAGGTTATTCTAAAACATTGATCTTCTTTTGGTTAAGCCATTCCTTTGTTGATTTGGATGTATGCTTTGGGTTACTGTCATGCTGAAAGGTGAAATTCCTTTTCATCTTCAGCTTAATTCAATTCAATTTTATTTATATAGCGATTTTAACAATGGACATTGTGACAAAGCAGCTTTACAGAAATAAATAGATTCAAATTAAGTTAAACCAAAATAAATTGTAAATATGTGAATTTATCCTTAATGAGCAAGCCAGTGCCAATGGTGGCAAGGAAAAACTCCCTAAGACGATATGAGGAAGAAACCTTGAGAGGAACCAGACTCAAAAGGGAACCTATACTCATCTGGGTGCTAACGGATAGTGCAGTTATAAATAAATCCCTTCTATAACTGTGTACTATATGGACAAATAGTACAATTATGCAACCAGTAAATTCATCACAGTTTTCACGAGAAGTCCGGTTTGTTAAACCTATCCACTGTCTTTTGATGTAGTCCTGAGTACAAAGCTGCTCGTGGCAACTGCAGCCCCAAAGCCACCACAGCAATTGCAGTCCCAAGCCATCACAGTACAACTCACCGTATGAGATCTCAAGCCATCTCCACAGCCCCCAAGTGGCACTATCCCCAGCAATCCCACTGATCTTCAGGCTGTGAGGTTACTAACAGACAGCTGAATGTTTTGCACTAAAATCAACTGGTATTTGTAGCTATTCATGATTCCCTCCACCTTGACAAAAGCCCCATTTCTGGCTGAAGAAAAGCAGCCCTAAAGCATAATGCTGCCACCACCATGCTTCACCGTGGGTATGGTGTTCTTTTGTTAATGTGCAATTTTTGGTGCCAAGCATACCTTTGGGAATTATGGAATTATTATATCTATTGAAATTGGTCTTATCATTGCCACATGGTTTGGGGTGATATAGGTGGGCTTGGATGTTTTTTTTGTGAGAAAGGGATTTCATCTAGCCACCCTACCCCATAGCCCAAGCCTGGACATGTGAAGAATGAGAGATTGTTGTTACTTGCAGAGAGTAATCAGTACATGTCAGATATTCCTGCAGCTCCTTTAATGTTGCCGTAGGTCTCTTGGCAGCCTCCCTGGTAAGTTTTTGTCTTGGAGGGACATCCAGTTCTTGGCAATGTCACTGTGGTGCCCCGTTTCCTCCACTTGTTGATGATGGCCTTCACGGTGTTCCGTGGTACATCTAATTTGGAAATTCTTTTATACCCCTCTACTGAATGATATGGCTTGAAAAGTGAGATACCATACATGCTTTGTAAGCTCTTTGCAAACCATGGCTTCAGCAGTCAGATGAAACCAATAAGAGGTCAAGAAAATCCTACAGAAACAGCTGGTCTTTATTTGGGGTTAATCAGAATAAATTTCAGTGATGAGATCTGTATGATAATTACTAATATGATTGGTTAATTCTGAACACAGCCACATCCCCAATTACAAAAGAGTGTGCACACTTATGCAACTGGGTTATTGTAACGTTTTTATTTTCATAATTTTCCCTAAAATGTTTCTGGTTTCACTTAATTTTTATACGTTGTAATTTCACATTGACATGATTTATCTTGGTTTCATACAGGGATGTGTAGACTTTTTATATCCACTCATATATACATATATATATATATATATATATATATATATATATATATATATATATATATATATATATATATATATATATATATATATATATATATATATATATATATATATATATATATATATATATATATATAATATGCTTTTTTCTTTCTCTATTTCTCTTAAAAAAAACAACTCCAGTGAATTAGTAGTGCAGTACAAAAGAAGCTGTGGGTTGTGGGCTCCGATGTCTACATGCACTGGGAGCAGGCTTATTTGATTCACATGCTGTCAAAACCCATTTTATGCTTGTCTATTTCACACAAGAACACTCGTCAACCCAACACTAGTGAGAAAACACTAAAATCACTGAAAGTCTCGTAAATGTTTTGTTTTAGGATGTCAAGTAGAGGTGCAAGGTTTGCTGGTGGGCTATAAATTAGAAACCAAAGAGAGCAGTGAGGATTTTTAAGTCTTGTTTTTACTACCTGCAAAGGTAACTAGTTGTGGATTCTGAACTCCTTAATGCTGTTGTTTATTTATTTTTTTTTTTTTTTGTTCTGCATTCATAGGCTTCATTTGTTTTCCTGAACGTGGCATGCTGAACAGGGAAGTCTTTTTCTGCATTGAGTGTTGAGTAAAACTCCTTACAATGCATTTTATATCTTCCAGAAATTAAGCCATAATATTTATTTATTGTGCAGTTAAAATAAATCAAAGAAAATAAAGCTCAGTGAAATAAGATTAGATCAGTGAAATAAGAATGATTAGAGCCTCGGGTTTAATAGAAACATTTATTAAAGTAGTGCAGTCACTGTTTGCCTTTAATGTGCCTTTAACTTTTTTAGTGTGCCATTGCCTTACATTTAAACAGATGTCAAGTGAAAATGAAGATGCAAGAGATGAGAGATAAGAGACACCACAGAAAACAGACAAGTTGTAAATATCTGTCTGAATTTCGTTATATATTTCCTTTTTTATTAAGAATAATGCTGTTTGGGTTTATGACAAAATGTATTATTAGCTTTGTGGCCCTAATTTATTAATGTCAGAGTGCAGATCTCAAGTGAACCTGAAACAAGTATCTGACTAAAGGCAGTGAGACAGTGAAAAAAATTTGGGGAAAAAAAACGAAAAAAGAAAGAATAAATGAATAAAAGCAAGTAGACATGATTGTGCATTATGGTAATAAGGAAAAATGCGAATGAAAACCTTTTCATAGGCTCTCAAATTTTGATTCTGTTGGCATCAATCCTTTGGAAACCTATGAAACTTTACTGCAGTTAATTAAACATTCTGAAAATTTTTCTGATTATTTTACTATGCATAACTTAATTAAACTTTCTCATTATTAACACTTAGTAAATGAAACAATTTTGTCTTTAACTCTCAGAAATAGCATTCTACAAAAAAAAAAAAAAAAAAAAAAAAAAAAAAAAAACACGGATGCGCCACGGACATATTTCACATACAATTGCTATTCCCAAAGTGACTTTCAGGCTTAGTAAATTTCATTGCAGGTGCAATATTAATTGATTTATAATGACACTGCTCTGTATTTTACATGTTTAGGCAAAAGAAACAAGCAGAAACACCCCAGATTGCATATTCATTAAGCTAAACACCCAAAAAGGGTAAGACAGGTTACTTTGCTCATGTGAATGACGATGTACTCCTCTGTAGACTCTGTTAGTAAATTGCTTTTTTTTAAATAGGCAAACCTTTAGTACATCAGTGTGATCAATGTTTTTTGGGCATTTGAGAGATGCTTTATTTGGCCCTTTCTACTGAAGTTTACACTGACACCTTCTGGTTCATCTGTAGAATTATTTAGTTATAAACAAGATCACACACATGGAGAAATATACAAATATGGACATATAGTACAAAAGGCTTTAACATACTTAAATGCTGTACCTAGAGCTAAATCTAAACGCAGTCACAAAAGTTGTATTTTAATTCACTTGCTTCATCACTGGTACATCAGAATGTTTATCCAGACAAGATTTTAATACTGGGTACACAAATAAATCACTGCATTGAAACTACATGCTGTGCATTTAAGAAGTCCTTACATTCGTTATATTTATTATTACAGTCCCTTCCGAAAGTATTGGAACAGCAAGGCCAATTCTTTTGGTTTTGCTATACACTGAAGACATTTGGGTTTGAGATCAAAAGATTAATGTGTGATGATAGATAAGAATTTCAGTTTTTATTTCCTGATATTTACATCCAGATGTGTTAAATAACTTAGAGCATGGTACCTTTGGTGGCAGACCACCCAATTTTTAGGTGAGCAAAAAATTTGGAACAGACAGTCTTAAAGTAAATAACACTTAATATGTGGTTGCATATCCCTTGCTTGGAATAACTGCATCATACTGGGGAACCCACTGACATCACCAAACTGTTGCATTATTCTTTTATTCTTTTTATTTCTCCCTTTAGTCTCCTCTTCAGGGGGTGAAATGCATACTCAGTTGGGTTAAGGTCTGGTGATTGACTTGGCCAGTCTAAACCTTCCACTTTTTTCCCCTGATGTGTTGGCAGTGTGTTTTGGGCCATTGTCTTGCTGCACGATGAAGTTCCTCCCAATTAAAATGCATTTCTCTGTAATTTGGGAGACAGAATTTTTCTGTAGACTTCTGAAATCATTCTGCTCCTACGAACATGAGTTACATCATTAATAAACATTAGTGAGACTGTTCCACAAGCAGCCATGCAAGCCCAAACCATGACACTTCCTCCAACATGCTTGACCAAAGAGCTTGTATGCTTTGGATCATTAGCAGATCCTTTCTTTCTTAAGACTTTGGCCTTTCCATTACTGTGGTAGAGGTTAATCTTGGTTCCAGAAACTTTGTGGCTCATCTCTGTATTTCTTTGCAAATTCCAATCTGGCCTTCTGACTCTTGCTGCTGATGAGTGGTTTGCATCTTGTGGTATGGCATATTTCTGCTCTTGAAGTCTTCTTTGAATGGTGGATTGTGATACCTTCACCCCTGCCCTGTGGAGGTTATTGGTGATGTCTCTGACTGTTGTTTTTGGGGGGTTTTCACAGCTATCACACTGTTTCGGTCATTAACTCCTGTTTTCCTTGGTTGACCTGTTTGATGTCTGGTTGTTAGTACACCAGTGGTTTCATTCTTTTTCAGGATATTCCAAATTGTTGTATTGGCTATGCCCGATTCTTGTGCAGTGGCTCTGATCAATTTTCCCTGTTTTCTCAGCTTCAAACTGGCTTGCTTTTCTCATATAGATAGAGTTCCCTCTGATAGTATTGGAATGGCAAGGCCAATTCTTTTGCTTTTGAGTTTGACCAAGGAATTTGGGTTTGAGATCAAAAGATGAATATGAGATGATAGATCAGAATTTCATTTACTGATATTTACATCTTTTTTTTAATTTACATTTATGTTTTTGATCACTTGAAAAATGGGTGGATTCAAACAAAAAAATGGCACAAGTTGTTTAACACATCTAGATGTAAATATCAGGAAATGAAATTCTGATCTATCATCTCATATTCATCTATCATCCAATGGTTTTGGAGGGGCATGTGTATGAATTGAAGTTGGTGAGCTCCATCAAGCCTGTGATGTCACTAATATGTACAACAATAGCCCTATGCAAGTTGAAATTCATTCAAGATTATTTGTGATGTGTCAGAATTCACTTACATCTAAGCCATGTGGACTGTACATGGAGTTGCCCCCCAGATCATCATTGTATCCTGCCGTCTGACTGATAACATGGCGCAGGGTATCCACCTGCAGAGGACACAACAGGAAGTCAAGTCTATCAAGATTCTATATCAGGAATACAGGAAACATCACTTATATGCTTTGTGCTAACACACATTAAACGCTCAGGTCTAAACAGTGGAGGGATTAATGGACTGGATTAATCAAATTAAAGATGGAAGCAAAGCAAAAGCAAATTCAGTAAATCTGAAATTTAGCATTTCTTATCATCTGGGATTATGTCAAAAATATTGTACTTGCCTATTTATCTCTGCCATCTCCTTTCAAAAAGCGGCTAGGCTAAATGTTAAGCACTTTGAATACTATGAGCCATCCTATGAAGTAAACCTTACCATTCCTACAGTAGAAAGAATGTTTTTTCATGGTCTGCCATTTTGGCATGATATTTATGCTAGTTAGTTGACTGAGCCATTGAACTGAACTGAGCTGATGAAACCATGTCTTTGTTTCAACATTTATGTCAGGCCATTGGTCAGTTGCTATATTTTTTCTCTAACTAACTCTCTACTATGACTATATTTTATAGTAAATAAAATATGCAAATGTATTTCAAGTGTATGAAATTGTGCAAAGTGTAGATTTATGTTACTTTTTGTAAACAGCATTTCCTTGAAAGCACAGAGCTTTCATAACAAAAACAGAGATTGATCTGTACAATGAAAAATATTCACATTATTTACATGTGTTTTCTGAAGTCAGTAATAGTACATGATGCAGCATGTTAAAAGAGCAATGGTAACATGCCATAAACAAATTTGATGTTTAACAATCGTCTGTAACAATATCATCACAGTTCAGAAAACCCTCCTTCCCATTTGAAAATAATTTTCTGGTGACAATGAGATGTATATCAAAGTAAATCAAATATAGACAAACACAATTAAACAGAGACAAGAAAGAATACAGATGCTTGAAGGAAAGTAAAGTTACATACACTCAATACCAACCCAAGAGCGTAAGTCAGAGCCAAATGCATTTGCAACATCAACTGTAAAATGGGATCTGTTCCAGAGGTGGGATCAATTTATTAACTCTAATGATAATGTGCTTTTATTGGCTACTGTAAGCCAAGATAAAAATAATTCACTGAAGGGGAATTATGGATTGTTCAAACTATCTGTCCATGGCCACTTCATGCATCAGATATCAACAATTAATAATCTTTTGCTAAAATGGGACTTGGGAGAGAGCATACAATTCAATGAGATTTGTGAATGTGATTATCTATAAATTGATGTTTTTTGAGGCTGCACTGAGGATGACTAGCTAACTAATAGATTCTCTGTTCTGGCATACAGCCCCAGTCCCTGTACGTAGAGCCTACCTGTGACTGCACATTGGCTCCGACTTGTGCCCCTTGGTAAGAATCCCCATTCGGATTCTGCATGCTCATGAACATGTCCCCTGAGTTTGGGAGGTTAAAAGAACCTGACGAACCTGGAAAGGAAAGATGTAAGTGTCTAAATGACTTCAGAGAGTAAGGAAGAGAAGGGGATTTACACAGGCACACACACACGTACAAACACACACATACTCATACTACAGCTACAACCGCACATCACACATAAAGCCAAAAAATGCAAGCAACTAGACTGGCAAAAGCTAAAAGGAGAAAAGAATTGACGAGATGGAACTGACCAACAGTATGTTCTATACTATATACTATACAACCTAAGACCCAAATACTAATGAACAAACAAAAAATACAAACAAATAAAATAACATCAGAAGACATACACAAAGAATGTGTATGGGAATAGCAGCCTACCCTCCAGAGGGTTTCGTATCACCTGCTATTCTAATGGACTAGTGTATAAGGGATCATGTACCAATGACAAAAACAGATAGAAGCTAATGGAAAAGGTCAGTACCAGTAAACATGCTGGTTAAAAGAGTGTTTTTGTTCTCTGCAGAATCCAGCTGAAATTCTTCATCTTTCATCTGGAATCCTGGATGCAAGAAAAAGGGGATCCCTTTAAAATGCTTGCCCACAAACCCTCAGGGACTCGGCCATATCCGCAACATACTCTTCTGCTTAATATGTTCTTTTAGTGGCAGTGGTATACTGCATCATGCTACTAGTCAAATGCTGCCAATCTTCTAATGGTAACACCTTTATGCACTGGATTATGGTGAGCGGGGACAGTAAGAGTAGTATAGAGCCATTTTGTTTTTTTCTCTTTTCACTATATACACAAAAGAGCATTTTGTCTGCTTAACTTTACTTGTCCTGTGTGGCATGTATGTTGTTGAAAAGGAGATCAGGAAAGGAGAATTAGGGGGTGATGGTCCAGGTTCGGTGATGCTTACCAGAATTGGGTGTAGTGGGGGAGTTGGTCTGACTGTTCTGCACGGCAGCAGCCACGGCGTGCGCTGCGTTCACAGCGGTTTTGGCAGCATACAGGTTGGCCTCCTCTTGGAATTTGCCGATGTTCTTCTTGTAACGGATCCTCTTGTTGCCAAACCAGTTAGATACCTGGGGGAGCAAAAGTGAAAAAAAAAGGGGGGGGGATGGGAGAGGAGAGGGAAGGGTGTCAGATGTCAAGGTGGACGAGGCACTGCACACCGCACAGTGTGATCGCTTCAAGCTGTTTCGTTCGGGTCCATCAAGTTGATGGTCCCCAGCCTCCTGCAGTAATTTCCGTTTGGCTCACAGACTAATTAAGCGATTATCAGACAGAGCTTGTGCACTATTATGCATGAGAGCATGACATGCTCTCTGTTTGTCTCTAGACAAAACCAACACACCAGAGACTGCTTGTCTTGTGACGAAGCAGAGCTCAGTGCTGCTCTGCCACCAGGGCTGCTGTTGAAGATGACACATTTGTTTCGAAGATGGACAGAATCCTTGGTGTGCAATGGGACAAAATTTTCCATGTTATGGAAGTTTTTGGTGAAGTATGAATTTACCTTACAAAAACTGTCAGGTTTATGCTTGAAATTAAATCTGGTAGTATAATTAGACAATTTAAATTACACTTGATCAGTTTTAATCATTCAATTTTGCTTATTAGAAGAATAGACCGCTTAGACTTACAGTACACACATTACAGTAATAAATAAAGTTTCACAATAAACTGTTTCATATAGAAAATATTAGTGTCCTCCTACAACTTCTACCTCATACATTTATTATAATAATACAAAAATGGAGCACACTGAAAACAATAAGATGTAGGTCACATGGGCACCAGAAGTGTCAATGCTTGCACTGCAATAACTGTGGAATGATAAAGAGATTATGGGTTGTTTCTTAATAGCCCTATACATTACAGAGGCCTGTCACTGTGGCTATTTTTCCTGTCATATTGCTACACTGACTGGGCCAGGCAGAAAGCCCAAACCCCTTTAATGAAGCTTTATTTAATTTCCTCCTCTGCATTTCCTGTTTAATATCTTGAAGAGCTGCAGCCATGCTATGCCAAAGCGAGTGAATTTACATGGCATCTGATCAGTCCTACCCCACCATGTCACTGCGTTTCTAAATCTTTAATATCTAGGCAATTAAAATTAATGACCGCTCGACCAAAACCCCCACCGTTGGCAGGCATTTGCTTTGACATCAATTGTTTGATGGGTTTACCTAGAGGTTAAACTAACAAGCAAGGTTTAATCAGATATAATGAATGCAATAGCCATCATCCTTTTTGGTTAATCTGCTTAGAGCTTCTAAGGGCCAGGGTAAAATTCACATTTAGGTATTAAGCTTTAGACTGGGAGGCTTCTCTAATTATTCAGCCAAATGGAGCAATATCTCTTATATCGTGCCTGGAATATATGTCTGAAATTTGTATTTACTTATAAGGAAAAAAAATATCTAAAGGTAAAAATATTTTATAAAGAAGAGTTAAATTGTCTCAATTGTGTAAAGGATTACACTACAATATAAAATTCTATACATTTGGTGTTCGTTCTTGGTGAGTCTGGTTGTGGTTTTTTTTTTTTTTTTTTTGTACATGTTTGTTTTAAAGCCATTCATGTGTCTGCCAGGACTCAGCCCACTGAATCTGTAGAGTGAACAAAGGCCAAATCAGTGATTAGTTCCTGTACACATCCAATATGTTAACATGGTATGCTGAAAAGAAAGGAATCTCACATCAGAAATTATGTTCCGACTGACTGGAAATCATTCACTGACAACTCAATATGAATTATCTTTATGGAAACATATCTGTGGCTTAAGGAAACTGTGCAACAGAGAAGAATGAAATGCCAACAAAAAGATTCACATATAGTATTTACTGAATGAATACACACTCTTAAAAATGTTTGTAGCATCTAAGTCAAATTATTTAAATGTAAATTTACACCAAAATCACAATGTTGAAAATTGAAAGTGAATGAACTGTGTCCAGCTATCCTCAAATCAGATAAACACTACACTCCTGGGCAAAAAAAAAGAAAAAAAATACTAAGATCTTAACAACAAATCATTGGTCAGGAAATTAACAAGCATTAAACAACCTGTAGATCTCTTCCTGCTCTATCAGTCCTGGTTCCATTTATGAGCTTGTTATCAGGTCCTTGATGGGCTGCATCAGGTGTGGCAGATAACCAAATATTGACTAATCTTTTAAGAAAAAAAAACATCCCAGAAGATATTTTTGGAAAATTCTGTACACCCAGGTATGTGTTAGTTTGAATTTTACATCAAACATTTGAATCATTATCATGATATTACCTTTGCATACAAAAATACTATACTTTGCGTAAAAGAAGACCATCTAAGTGAATTTCCCTGTTTCTAGCTTTTCCCCAAACAGTTCACTGCAGCAAAAGTAAACGAGCAAATGGTGGCACAGGAGGTCTCAGGAGTGCATTTGTTTAATTCTTGCTAATTTTCTGACCAATGATTTGTTGTTAAGACCATTAAAAGCTTCATATTTTGCCATTTTTTTTGCCCAGGAGTGTACTATACACTTGACTTCATAAAATAGCAAGAGCTTCATCCAGTGTGTGTGAGAGAGAGACACTTTCAGACTTTCAATCAACTGATCAGTACAGCTTGCAACACTGACCGCTAAGCTGAATGACTTCTGCTGACTGGCATTAGGACAGTGTTCAGGTAATGCATTATTTCTTTATGTCTGCAACCCGAAATCAGGTTTGGTTTCCCATTGGAGAGGGGAACCAATGGGTTTCTAGTAAATAATTCAGCTTGCCATCCTCATGATTGGCTCTTGGCTCATGCATACTCTGCTAAAGTTATTGCAAGGGAACAGGATAGATTTATATAACATCAGATTTATTCAGCTTTTCTTAAGGAACTCATACAACATGACCAACATATAAGGAAAATAAAACTGTCATAGGTGGATTCAGTAGTGGTTGAATAATAAAAAAAAAATTAAATACACTCCTGGGCAAAAAAAAAAAAAGAAAAAAGGGGCCAAGCCCAAAATGGCAAAATATTAAGCTTTTAATGGTCTTAACAACAAATCATTGGTCAGAAAAAAGAATTAAACAATTGCACTCCTGAGACCTCCTGTGCCACCATTTGCTCGTTTACTTCTGCTCTTCGGGGAAAAGCTAGAAACAGGGAAATTCACATGTATAGTATGGTAAAATCATGATAATGATTAAAATGTTTGATGTAAAATTCAAACTAACACATGTCTGGGTGTACAAAATGTTCCAAAAATATCTTCTGGAATGTTTTTTTCTTAAAGGATTAGTCATTATTTGGTTATCTGCCACACCTGGTGCAGCCCATCAAGGGCCTAATAACGAGCTCATAAATGGAACCAGGATTGATAGAGCAGGGAGAGATCTACTTGTTTAATTCCTGCTAATTGCCTGACCAATGGTTTGTTGTTAAGACCACTAAAAGCTTAATATTTGGCCATTTTGGGCTTGGCCCATTTTTTATGGAGTGTAATGAATAATAAATATTACTGCATTATGTTGCTAACACATTACCTCACAGCTTAGCTACATTTATAAGCTGAAATATTGATAAGCACCACTTGTTTTAACCCCAGGAGTATCATAGTAGAAGAAGTCAACCTAATTTGCTACTGCCAAACATTTTCACTTCTACTCCTGCTCACTCAGTCTGCAAATGACATTAATGATTATCTCATAAGGCCCTTCTGTATGGTTGTGTGTGTGACCACTAAAATTTGAATTTGAATTCTGAGCAGCCATGATTGTACTTGTTTGAAGGCATGGACATCTCACACACACACACACACACACACACAAATGCACACATTCACTTGGCTGAATAAAGAGGTTGCCTTGGTGTGCTTACCTGTACCAATGTTTAAATTTCATCATCACCATTACATTCAACATCAATAACAATGGGAATCAAGCGACAAACAATACATTGTCTTCATGTAACTAATTCAGCCTTGCCTAGGTCACTGAGACACTGTGTCTCAATGTCTTTGTTGGTCCTTTTTAAGAACAAGAAATGACTTGAAATTTAGAAATAAAATCACTCATTCGTTCATTTATCGTCAGTAACCACTTTATCCTGGTCAAGGTCGCGGTGGCTCTGGAGCCTATCCCAGCATTGTCCATTGCAGGGAAATAATAGCATCATTCAAATTGTATGACTTTAGTGCCAAACACTATAGCTAGCAATTAAACTGATAAAATAAGGGCTACTTGGCCAAGCACACACAAAGAAAAAACAGTGAGATTGTACATGAGGAAGAACCGCTACACTGCAAAAAAATGACTTCTTAGCAAGTGAAAATATCTTGAATATAGTCAAATTGAGTATATCCTATTATAAGATTACAATAAACCAAATATATGATTATTAAACATATTTCTAGATAATGTTACCAATCTGAAGCTTGAAATAGTCTTATTCTATTGGCAGATAATTTTTGTAATATTAATGAAATATTTATTTCCAGAAAGAAGAAATTTCTGCCAACAGAATTAGAAAATCTAAAGCTTGAAATATGTAAAAGCATCTATAAAAACCTATGTGTAATATTATTTGATTATTAAATTTTTGATCTATAATCTCATAATAAGAAACACTTGATAAATTTTTCCATATTCAAGATATTTCACTTAAGTTATCATTTTTTGCAGTGTACAGAAAAGCAGAGACTTGCAATGCTTCAGCTTATAAACAAGATGACCATCACACTCCCAGGTTTTGTGTAAAATGTGTTGAACAGCAGGGGCCTTACATTTACTTAAGTAGCTTTTTAATAAAATGTACTACTAAATAATTAATAAATGTGTTTTTATAAGTACATTTTACTGTTATTCAAGTAAATAATGTACATAAAGAAAATAACATACTTCTACTCTTCATACTTATTCTACCAGTCAACAGTTTGGACACAATACATAAAATGATATATATTTAAAAAAAAAAAAAAAAAAACGGAGATTTTGTAAGAAGTTTTGATATGAGAGTACTTGGCCACTGGCCTGGCCTTTCTGAATTAAAGATCCTCAAAATAGTGTGTCCCTCAATTCTACTAAATGCTTTTAGAACACTTTCACTGGATCCTCCTGTGTGCTCTTCAATTAACTTCAAGTGAATTTTGTCAGAGCCACCTTAAATCCTAATGTACTTTGATTGGCTGGCTTGTTTCTATGGTACCTCATTTTATGGAGGTGTTTAAAGGGAAAGAGTTCTCTAGTACAAAAAAAGCCATTAACAACAGCCATTAAAACAAAAACCACAATGCAACAGTTCCCAGGCCCTGATATTCTGAAGGCAGCATATTAGTGTATGGATCATAACACTGAAATACATGAGATATTTTCTAATAGAATTAAACACAGGTATCTCCCATTATCAGTGTGTAACAAACATGGAACATATACCTGGACATGTGATCAAGGTAGAATTTGTAGAATTTGTTAGCTAATTCAACCTGATTTGATTAAAAGATCAGTAAGTGGTCTATCACAAGAATAGGGTCAGTGTTTTGTGCTAATGGGCTTTCCATATATGCTGCAATAAAGACATTTACTAAACTCAAAAGAGTGTCAGTTCAAGTACATTGCTGGGGGTGGTGATTGTATTCTGAGTTTTGGTTAATGCACAAAATGCATGTACGATATATAGATAAAAAAAAAACACCAGAACAAGAGTGGAACAGGAGAAGTCTGACATACCTGTGCCACTGTGATGGTGCTTCCCACCCCCTGAAGGCAAAAAAAAATGGCTTTTACAGTATCTGACTCCTCAGTGACCCTCCACAACCCCCTCCCCACAGAAAAAATAAAAACATTTACACATGACAAACAAATTCTGAACATGCTGGGACCTGCAGGCTAACATTAGACATCATAAAAGACCACCAATGTGGCTTCATGTGCTAAAACAATTTTTGTCTGTGGGGAAACGGATGAGGGGGGCACAACTGCCTTCAGGTATATGTTAACTTAGTGTTTTTGGAGTGGGACAATCACTTTGGTTGTGACATTTCATCCAGCCACCTCTGTTACTTCGTAACTCTTACAAACAGCCACACACATGCAGGAATACTCTCACATGGTCACTGAAAGGCATAGCAGCTAACATGGGATTTTACAAACAATGGTGCACGGGATTCTATGGCTAAAGGTTGGTCTTCCCTCAAAACTCAGTCCGCAATGATGAGAGTAAAGAAAGGGAAGTTCTCGGGTCCAGTCTTAAACTCGCACTCTCAACCATGCCAACCTTCAAACGGTTTCCATTCTCATTTAGGCTTCAACAAAGATAATATTTTTTGTTATCAAAATTAGGTACTAAATGATAGCGCTATTGTTTACATATATTTACTTATTAGGAACACAGTGATTTGGCTTTTGGGGCTTTGCTTAGTCAATCCATCTCTGAACCTCGGTACATCTTTGCTGTCTGTATGCTTAGGCCATTTTATTCCAAATGGAATAGTAGGTCTCACCTGGGATACTGTAATGCTGCACTTTTTAGCCAGTTCCTCTTTGGCTTCTTCACTGGGGTAGGGGTTGCTGAGGTGGGAGTAGAAGTACTCATTCAAGATCTCTGTGGCCTGTTTGCTGAAATTACGTCTTTTTCGTCTGGGATGGGGTGAGGAAAGAAGAGAAGAGGAAGCTGATTATTAAGAATAACAGAAATAACAGAAAAAGGTCTGACTCAGAGAACTAAAAGATAATGAGGGGACAAGGACTTCATGAGAAAAAACACTGGGCTTTTGAACTTGGAAGAGCCTACAGTAACACACACACACACTTTTAGTTTACTGGACAAGTTCTAATGTGCAATATTTTGTGGAGACTATTTCTCTTAGTTGCTTACCTGTTCTTTCTCTTTCTTTGATGGAGGGATTAAAATATATTTGTGTATACACTCACCATCCACTTTAATAGGAACACCTGTACACCTGCTCATTTATGCAGTTATCCAATTAGCCAATTATTTGGCTGCAATACAATGCATAAAATCATGCAGATACAGGTCAAGAGCTTCAGTTAATGCTCACATCAAACATCAGAATGAAGAAAAAGTGTGATCTCTGTGATTTTAACAGTGGCAGGGTTGTTGGTACTAGATGGGCAAAACATCGAACCTTGAGGTGGATGAGCTACCACAGCAGAAGACCACATTGGGTTCCACTCCTGTCAGCCAAGAACAGGAATCTGAGGCTATCATAGGCACAGACTCACCCAAACTGGACAGCTGAAGATTAGAAAAACAGTCTTCAAATGTCCCGTTTTAGTGAGTGCGTGCCCATGATAACCTCAGATTCTTGCTCTTGGCTGACAGGAGTGGAACCTGATGTGGTCTTCTGCTGTTGTAGCCCATCCACCTCAAGCTTTGATGTGTTTTATGTTCTGAGATGCTTTTAAAGAGTGCTTATTTGAGTTATTATAGACTTCCTGTCAGCTCAGACCAGTCTGGTCATTCTCCTCTGATCTCTCTCATCAACAAGGTTTTTCAGCCTGCAGACTCTCCCCTCACATGATGTTTTTTTTGTTTTTCGCACCATTCTGTATAAACATTAGAGACTGTTGTGTGTCAAAATCCCAGGATCAGCAATTTCTGAAATACTCAAACCAGCCCATCTGGCACCAACAACAATGCCACAGTTAAAGTCACAGAGATCACACTTTTTCTCCATTCTGATGTTTGATGTGAACATTAACTGAAGCTCTTGACCTGTATATGCAGGATTTTATGCACTGTGCTGCTGCCACATGATTGGCTGATTAGATAACTGCATAAATGAGCAGGTGTACAGGTGTTCCTATTAAAGTGGATGGTGAGTGTATCTCATGATAATAGAGAAAAAACTAGCATCACAGCTTGAGTACAGCTAAGTACTGCTCCACTGCTTAATTCCTTGATTGAACTGACTGAATAAATTGTGCTTAGCTTTGTTGTCTCTTCTGAATGCTGCCTTTTCTGCCTTCTGCTTCTCTTCTCCTTGCCTCAGGCTTACTAGTGATAAGACACTGGCTTTTTCCTTTCACCTTGTTTAAGGCCTTTCAAATGAGCACCAGCTATGGCCAGGAGACATCTGAGCATTTGAGCACTCTTTTTACACTTAACTGCACCTATTCACTATTTGTCTCTCTCTGTCTTACTACTGACCTCTCTAACACTTGCACCAACTGTTTGTGATTACTATAATCTAGAGTGCCTGCTGATGGCCTCCTATCCAGCAAACACAAATGACAGCAAACACAAATGACTTCATCTTCTTCTTCTCAAATGACTGCAGAAATCTAAAGTGCTTTCAGGTGCATAGCTTGGCAATGCTCAGGCTATCTGTCGAGCACTGCCATGTCTTCCTGTCATTTATATAATTTCAGCAACAAATGCATGTGTGTGTATGGGGGATTGTAGTCTACTTCAACTCAAACAGTGACAGAGGTCAGATGCACTCTGCAGGTCAAACTTAAAATGCTTAATTCAAAAACAGACCTGGCATCAAGGAAGCGAGACCTCAGGATCATGACAGCTTCACAGGTGCTTTGTTTGAGCTGCATCTGGATGGAACTGAACTTGCGATGGATGATGCTGACCATGCGCTCAATCTCTTTGGGTGAGATGGGCCGTGTACGTGACTGCTCCCGCAACAGGTTCATCACATGGGTTGTGAATTCGTTACATGCCTGGGGTAGAGGTCAGAGAATCTTGATTGCAATTTTTATGAATTTTTATGAGTAGCTGATAGCTAGTTCTTTAGATTTGGAAATGAGCCATTGGACCTTCAAGCTTTTTACTTTGTTTCAACCGTGGTGATCTGGTAATACACTGTATGGCCAAATGTGGACACCTGAGTATTGAACATCCCATTCCGAAACCATGGGCATTGAGTTGTTCCCCCTCTTGCGGCTATAACTACTTTCCACACATGGATCTCACTTTGTGCTCAGGGGCATTGTCATGCTGGGACACATTTGGGCTAGGTCCCACTGTTCCAGTTAAAGGAAATATTAATGCTAGAGCATACTAAGACATTCTAGACAATTCTGTGCTTCCAACTTTGTGGCAACATTTCGGAAAGGCCCTTTTGGCCATATAGTGTATCTGAGTGTACCTGTCTAGCTTTGGGGTTTGACATTATTTAGGCCGTAAAATAAAAAAAAAGAAATATAGATTATGCTATAGATTATTATACCTTTAATGAATTGTTTAAGCTCTGTGAATACATATGCAATAATTATTCTTCACAGAGTTCTGGAGCTGAAACCCTATCATCTTGACTGCATTCAACTGAACTGCAATCAGAGTTCAAAGCATCAGCTCTTGAAAAGTTTGTGCTGTTTGTGGTAGAGTTGAGTACTTGAGCAGACTAGTAAATTAAGTAATCTATAAATGAAAATGCTGAACTGCCATTTAGCACCAGCAGGTCTCTAATTTAATTGCACTCCAGAGACCATTAAAAAGGAGCCAGGGACAATGCAACTTGCTTGGGACAATTGTGGGCTGATAAAAAAAAATGCAATCAGTAGCATTGACCTTGCATGGCTACTGTTCCACAGAATTAAAACAGCTTTTGGTTAAAGCAGTAGCTCACACACAATCACTTATTATACACTATATAGACAAACATTTGTGGACACCTGACCATCACACCCATATGTGCTTTCTGAACATCCCATTCCACATTTAGTTCCCCCTTTGCTGTTATAATACCCTTCACTCTTCTGTGAACACTTTCCACTAGATTTTGGAATGTGGCTGTGGGGATATGCCCACTCAGCCACAAGAGCATTAGTGAGGTCAGCTACTGATGTTGAGTGAGGAGGCCTGGTGCACAGTTGGCATGCCAGTTCATCCCAAAGGTGTTCAGTGGAGTTGAGGTCAGGGCTTTGTGCAGGCAACTCAAGTTCTTCCACTCCATGGCAAACCATGTCTTCATGGACCTCGCAATGTGCACAGAGGCACTGTCATGCTGGAAAATGTTTGGGCTAGGTGCCTTAGTTCCAGTAAAGGGAAATTGTAATGCTACAGCATACAAAGACATCCTATACAATTGTGTGCTTCCAGCTTTGTGGCAATAGTTTGGGGTAGGCCCACATATGGGTGTGACTGTCAGGTGTCCACAAACTTTTGGGCATGCAGTGTATATTCTGTAGGTAGTGAACATTTCACATAAGACTGAGTTAAATTAACTTTTAAAGTAAACCTTTTAGCTTTATTAAATAAAAAAGGGGAAAGCACACTTAAGAAACATATATTCACACTGGATAGAAAGGTTTTGCTAATTTTACTCTCTTTTTTCCTTTTTCCTACTTTTGTTGGGAATAAAATGGGTGCATTTAGTTCAGGCTGACATTCTTTCTACATTGAAAATAATAAAATATCACTCTGAAATATGGACATACTCTGTTTTTTGAAAAATACAATACAAGGCTCCAGTAGAGAAGGCAGCCCTCTATATCAACATTCTCACAGCCTTTGCATATTGTAAGTTAGAGTCAGCTCAATATTAATAAGGGAAAGTCTAGACAGCTACTGTGAGGCAGTCTGTATAACTTGGGCCTTCAAAGCAAAAATAATTACAAATCACAACTGCTTACAATCTATGAGATCAGACTGTGATAAATGTCACCATAAAACAGGAGATGCTTGCTCAGGTTTTGCTC
The DNA here is from genome assembly GCA_022758105.1 of Pangasianodon gigas. Classification (NCBI taxonomy): domain Eukaryota; kingdom Metazoa; phylum Chordata; class Actinopteri; order Siluriformes; family Pangasiidae; genus Pangasianodon; species Pangasianodon gigas. The sequence continues at coordinate 18,259,376 of CM040461.1, read as the reverse complement.
TTTGACAACTGTGCTAAGCAGTAGCAGAGGGCATCCTGGTTGTCTGGTTACATTTGTCAAACTCCATGGGCCTACAGTATGGCAGTTGTGCTTATGACAACCATATACTGTACCATACCTGTGATCATATACAGTCCTCTCTGAAATTATTGTAACGGCAAGCCAAATTCTTTTGTTTTTGCTACAAACTGAAGACGTTTGGGTTTTAGAGCAAAAGATGAATATGAGAAGAATTTCAGCTTTTATTTACTAGTATGTATGTTTAGATGTGTTAAACAACTTAGAACATGGCACCTTTGGTGGCAGACCACCCAATTTTTAGGTGAGCAAAAGTACTGGAACAGATAGTCTTAAAGTAAATAACTTAATATTTGGTTGCAAATCCGCTGCTTGCAATACCTGCATCAAGCTGGCAACCCACTGACATCACCAGACTGTTGCATTACTCTTTTATGATGCTTTTCCAGTCATCAATAAAGCATGTTATAGAAGCATCCATGCAAGCCCAAGCCATGACACTACCTCCACCATGCTTGACTGATGAGCTTGTATGCTTTGGATGACGAGCAGATCGTTTCTTTCTCCACACTTTGGCCTATCCATCACTTTAGTTCCATAATTTTTCTGGTTCATCTCTGTATTTCTTTGCGAATTACAATCTGGCCTTCCGATTCTTACTGCTGATGAGTAGTTTGCATCTTGTGGTATGGCCTCTATATTTCTGTTATCGAAGTCATCTTTGAATGGTTGGTTGTGAGAACTTCACCCCTGCACCTTGGAGGTTGTTGGTGATGTCACTGACTGTTGTTTATGGGTTTTTCTTCACAGCTCTCACAATGTTTGTGTCATCAACTGCTGTTATTTTCAACCTGTTTGATGTCTAGTTGTTAGTACACCAGTGGTTTCTTTCTTTTTCAGGACATTCCAAATTGCTGTATTAGCTATGCTCAATGCTTGTGCTATGGCTCTAATCAATTTCCCCTCTTTCCTCAGCTTCAAAAGGGCTTGCTTTTCTCCCATAGACAGCTCTCTGGTCTTCATGTTGGTTTATCATTTTTAACAACAAATTCAGTCTTCATAGGCATTCAGAGCTTTTAATTGTCAAACAATTAAGCTAACAGGGCACATCTGGGCAACAAGAAACACCTGTCAGTCACATGTTCCAATACTTTTGATCATATTTTGATCATTCCAATACTTTTGGAGGGAACTGTACATGTTAAAAGCCATATAGATGGTCTCCTTTTTATATATCTTCATTCATACAGTCAACCACAGTCAGTAGGTACTAGGCAATAGCTCAGACACAGAGGAAATGCTTCATCCAACTACTATTCTTTGAGCTGCACAGTGTATGTATGGTATAACCTAAGCCTGTTTTGTGTTTAATTCTGAATTTCATGTTGCCTGGGATTTTAGCAGGATATATTTGTTCTTATTTATCTTTGACACCTTCACTTTGCAAGACAAAATTCTAGCAGTTTGTGTCTGGTGTGTGAGCTGTTGGATTAATCCTGACCTGTTCGTACTTCTCCAGTTCTGTGTGGTAGATTTGTCTGATTTGTGAGAGTTTGGCCCGGTAGTCTGAGTGTTCAATGGAGTTGTCAGTAGGGCTTCCCGATGCTGTTGCAGCTGCTGCCACAGCGGCTGATCCACCGCCTTTCTCCGGGCCAGCCACCCCCTCTGCCAGCAGCATATTGTCCAGACGCATGAGCTGGGGATCGGGAGGGTCCTCCTCCTGAGCCCCTCGAATACTCAGACCTGGAGAGACACAACCGACCTAATGAATCATCTGGTGTGTCTGCTGGATCAAGAGAGTTACAGCTGAACTGGTTGGGATATTTTCTACAGCACCTTTAAGTATAATACTTAGAACATACAACTTTCTTTAATCTGATTTTTAACATTCAGAAAAACAAGAAATGTTTGCCAAATGTGGGGACCCCATGCGTACCCCATGCATGTGCTTTCAAAATAAAATTTATACAAATCATGGTCTAATTAACAAGACAGTCATGAGCTGAGTAAAGGGAGTCAGAAAAGAGAGAATGCAAAAATGTTCAATGAAGGAGTTCTAGAGCACTCGGATTGAAAACCCTGTTTATAAGCCTTTGAGAATGAGCAGAGACACAGAAATGCATGCCTGAGACTCATTATCATACCATAATAAGAGCAAAGAGTGGCTCACATAAGAGTGATAATTTCTTACAATAGAGGCAGTGTGTTAAGCATTTTAGTGAGTGCCCTGTAACCAGCAAATGCAATATGACAGTGGCTCAGAATGATGATACTGCTGTAAAAATGCTGGATGATATAACTGTAAAAATACAGTCATCTCTGAGCCACAGAAATCTCTCAGAAAACACAGAGAGGGGTTTGCAGGGCTGAGGGAGTGCTGAAAGAGCCTCTAGGAATGAATTTCTTTTCCCTCTATTTCACAGGGCTGCCTTTTCCTATTTACATACCACAAAGCAGATACTATGTGTTTACTCACCACCCAGCATGACAGCGACACACAACAACTGACACACACTCAACAGCAAAATGGCACGTCCCCTCACCAAGACATTGCTAAACAGAAAGAATGTGTGTGTGTGTGTATGTGTGTGTGTGCGCGCCTGCTGCTCAACTGCCTTGAGTGTGGCACGAGTGCCGTTATGTTTTGTGGTTAACAAAGTGTGTTATTATACAATGTAGCTCTGCTCTCTGCACAGAGCCGGCTGCTCCATACGTATGTAAATTTGTGATATGAAGGAGAAGGATAGCTCATTATGTTTGCTTGATATTCTTTATGAGCCTCGAAGTAGTAAAGAGCCATCAAGATTGATCACAGTCTTCCTCATCAGTGCCTGACTCTCATTCTTTCTCTATTTTCTCTCAATCTGTGTAATGAACACAATTCATGCATGAGAATAATGAACCAGGGTAGGTGTAAGAAATCTCTTTATAGTAAAATATTTTAATCAGACTTTAACATATATTTGATTATGACAACACTCTAAGGAGACTGAAGACTAAGACAATCCTGCTTTGTTTCTGGCTGATGCTTTATGCGTTTGTTTTCATGGCCCATCGCCTTTCTCTCACGTTTCTTCCTTTTCTCTTTCCTTTCTTTTCTCCTGTTCCTATCTTTCAGCAAATCCTAATTAGTCCTTACTCAACAATGGAACATGCACACCTGCTTTGGTAAAGCAGTAGCGTACATGACCTACATTCACAGCAAATGAGGGGTGAAAAATCCAAGTAAAACAAATAATCAAATATATGCTACTGGCACAATGCATCTGCTACTTATATATAAACATATATAATATATAAAGGGGTTCAAAGCTGTAAGCTGTTCATTAAGAAGCTCCCCATTAAGAAGCATATTAATAGGGGAAACTACCTACAGTGCATATAAAATGTCTACATACCCCTGTTAAAATTGCAGGTTTTTGTGATGTAAAAAACTGGAACCAAGAAAAATCATGTCAGTTCTTCTTCATACTTTAATGTGATAGAGCAACCAACAAAATTTAAGTAAAAAACAAATAGAAATATTTTAGGGAAAAAAGAAAAAGAAACTTGTGTTTGATCTGAGTGTGTAATCTGACTGCACACGTGTGCACACCGCTCAAATAATACTTTGTTAAAACATCTTTTGCTTGTAGTAAAGCACTCAGTCTTTTTGGGTAAGAATCTACCAACGTAGCACATCTTGATTTGACTATTTTATTTCACTTATGCTCCAGATCTATCAAATTGTGAAGAGATGCCCGTGCACAGCCCTCTTCAAGTCATTCCACAGGTTTTTAATAAGATTTAGATCTGGCTCTGACAGGCCCTTGATCTGGGCCTTGCCACATGGGTTGGGGTGATGTAGGCGGGTTAGATGTTTGTTTTATTTTTTTTTTCATGAGAAACGGCTTCCATCTAGCCACCCTACCCCATAGTCCAGACATGTGAAGAATATGAGAGATTGCTGTCACATGCAGGGAGTGACCAGTACTTGCCAGATATTCCTGCATCTCCTTTAATGCTACCCTAGGTCTCTTGGATATGCAAACACTTTCCTCATATACTGAGTACAATCACAGTTAAACTTAGAAGAAAAATTTGCATGAGAGGCAACAAGCATATCCTCAAAGGATGCGCACACACACACACACACACCTTCGTTATGGGTGTCAAGTGTATATAACCACCTAACACTCTAAAGAAACCACATGCATCCTCTGTCAATCTCAGGATACCACATATAGCTAACTCCATAAATATACAAACCTCACAGTATAAGCCAGTGATTGAGCCAGTGTTGTACCTATCAGTAAGTGTGTGTATGTTGTAGGTACGAGGCCATGTAGTTTAATGATGTGAGAGGCCAAGGATGAATGAGGTCATTTGTGGGAGACACCATTTGGCCATTCTGAACATTGCAGTGTCAGCATTTTGAGCCAAGGCTACACAAGGAACAATGAGACCCTGCTCCACTGACTTATGTGTGTGCGTATACACACACATCTGTATTACTTCACTTGTGTGGACCTTCCATTGATATTAAATATTAATGCAGTGTATTAATGCTATACTACACCTAAATCAAACCCTAACATTAAAGGTGCAATAGTTGATTTTTAAAAATTTCTTACATGTACAAATACCCTGGAAAATATGCAGAACATGGTAAAATGCACAAGTGTATTATGTGGCTAGAAAAAACACATTCACAAATCTGCAAATGCACTTCAATCCGGACCAGAATTGTTTGGATGGGCCTCATGTCAGTAACTTAATAGACACTCCCCAATGCCCCCACTTCACTCTGCCCCCACCAGAGCGTGTTGGGAGAGAATAGAAACATGGCCAAAGCCTGTAAGCTCTCAGTGCAGCAAGATTCTCAAAAATCATCCTGTGCTTCAGGAAAAAAAAAATACAACTTAAAGACATGAAATGAAATAACACCAGGATAAACATTGGTAGTGCTTTTCCAAAATGGACAATTTTATCACTGATGAAGGAATGAAGCTTGACATGGAATTAGCGATGTTGCTCCTGGATAGGTCTGTAAATGCAATCTGTAAGCTTTGAACTGTTTCAGTGGCCTTCTTTGTTTTTTGCCCCATTATGTGTAAACTCTAGAGAGTGTTGTGTGTGAAATTCCCAGGAAATCAGCAGTTTATTAAACACTCAAACCAGCCCTTCTGGTATCAACATCCATGCCGTGATAAAAATCACAGAGATCACACTTTTTCTTAATTCTGATGTTTCATGTGAACATTAACTGGACCTCTTGACCTGTATGCATGATTTTATGCATTGTGCATACATGAACGGCTGCATAAATGAGCAGGTGTACAGGTGTTCCTATTAAAGTGAATGCTGATTTTATACATATATATACATACATACATACACACACACAGTACTGTGCAAAAGTCTTAGGCACCCTATTTTTTAGTACAAACTTTGTTATAGATTTTTATTTTATGACCTCTACATTACTGATTCAGTACAAAAACACTTTAGATTTCCAAACATTAGTTTTCCAGCACAAAATTAAATGTTACAGAAAAATGTTTGTATGTCAGTAAAGAAAGCAGCATATTACATAAGAGACCACTTTTCAGACAAAAAAACATAATGAAGGCTGCTGGGTTTTGCTGCAAAAATAAGAAGCAAGTGTGACAGACAAAGTCTCCAGAAGAACTGTGGCTGATTCTGCAAGATGCTCAGTAAAACTTTTTTAACATTTAATTTCATTTAATTATTTAATTTCATTAAAAAGAAAAATTTAATTTCATTATTTTTGAAGGCATCTTTGCTCTACAGCATTTCTTTGCCTGTGCCTAAGACTTTTGCACAGTACTGTGTGTATGTGTATATATATATACAGTCAGGTCCATAAATATTGGGACAGTGACACAGTTTTGGTAATTTTGCCTCTGTACACCACCACAGTGGATTTGAAATGAAGCAGTCAAGATGTGACTGAAGCGTAGACTTTCAGCTTTAATTCAAGGGGTTTAACAAAAATATTGCATTAACCGTTTAGGAATTACAGCCAT
>CM040461.1:18181594-18245062 GCA_022758105.1 Pangasianodon gigas | reverse complement strand
ACCAGCCAGACAGTGCAAAGTGAGGTCAAATGTATGGTATTACACTTAAAAACTGTACTTCTTTTTCCCTTACCACTACTCTCTTGCTACTTAAAGAAGCTAGCATTTAGGTTGCCAAGTGCTTATCAATTCATGAGCTTCTAAATGTTTGTGAAATTGCACTCCCCTTTGAAATGAGCATGGTGTATAGGAATATGGCCCATTGAGAGATTCTGAGACTTTCTCACTCTACAGACTATAAAGCAAATAAATTTTTTTCACTTTGCTGTCAACTGCAATACAATGTAGCATCAAAGCAAGAAACAATAAATAAATGTTTAAAAATATAATAAAGTTTAGACTCATATGACAATGTATGAAATGAGAAAGCAACGATTCACATAATCATATAATAGTAATCTAATATACTGCAAATATATACAGTTGAGGCTAAAAGTTTACATTCAACTAGGCTAAAAATATTCAATCTCAGTTCTTCACAACTCATTTTACTCTTTTTCACATTTCATGTTACCAAACATGTCTTTTGGCATCTTTTTTTGTTCATATCAGAGGTCATTTTAAAACATTTAGTTAGAGCCAGATTTATTTCAGCTTTAATTCACTATATCAGAATTCCAGCAGGTCAAAAGTTTACATTCTGAAATTTGCCCTTGATTCCATGGGAAAATCCAAGCAACTCAGCCAAGACCTCAGAAAAATCATAAACCTCCACAAGTCCAAATCCCTGAGACAACAACAAAGGAACTGGTGATGGAGTTGGAGGCATCAGGTGCCAAAGTTTGTATATCCACCATTAAGAGAATCCTACATCGCCATGGCCTGCCATGGCTGTCATGCAAGGAAGAAGCCCCTACTCCAAGACCAGCACAAAACAGCCAGACTGAAGTTTGCAGTTGATCACCAGATTGAAGACCTAGCCTTATTTACTGGTCAAATGAAACAAAAATTGAACTGATGGGCATAATGATCATAATGACCCAAATGTGAAGCGTGGGGATGGCAGCATCATGTTCTGTGGGTTCTGTGGGTGTTTTGATGGAAAGGTGATTGGTGCACTTCAGAAAAAAGATGGCTTCAAGTGGAAGAAGGATTATCTAGAAATACTGAACCAACACGGGAAGACGTCAGCTAAGTTAAAAGTTGGTGGCAGGCTGGGTCTTCCAGCAGGACAGTGATCCTAAGCATACCCCCAAAGTTGTAACAAAATGGCTTAAAAACAACAAATTAAAAGTATTCAACTGAAAATGCATGTCTGAGCAAGGAGGCCCACAAACCTGACTGAATTACACCAGTTCTATCAGGAAGAATAAGCAACAATTCCAGCAAAGTATTGTGAGAAGCTTGTGGAAGGCTACTCCTAGCGTTTGATTGAAGTTCAAGCAATTACGTAAAAGACAATGCCACCAAAGACTAACAAAATGTAAGTAAAGTTTTGACCGACTGAAAATCTGATATAGAAAATAAAAGATAAAATAAATCTGTGTCTTAGCTTTATTTTGAAATGACCTTTCATGGAAATAAAGTAGATAACCTAATTGACTTAACACTGTAAATGTATGGTAACATGAAATGTGTGGAGTTGTGAAAAATTTTGTTTGAATGTCTTTAGCCTAGGTGTATGTAAACTTAGCCTCAACTACATGGACTAATTGTCATGAACAGGGCACAGAAAGGATAATCACATTGATCACATGACCACTGCAAATTTCCCAGTTTAACCCTTTCTCACAGTACACTGGCATTTCATTCCGCCAGCAGAATGGAAATTGACTTATTGGATATTTGCAATCAGTATAAACAAATTAATCATTTTATTGCCACAGGTCTGTTATAAGATTAGTAAAAACGCTGTTGGGTTTCTGTGTGTAGAGTATCATGACTCTGTGTTTAGCTGCTGGTGAGCAGGGCAACATTAAAGTGGAGGGGTGTGAGCCCCCCACTGAGCAATAAATTCACACCTCTCCAAAATTGCTTTGGTACAGAGATACAGCACAATTAAAGCTTTTTTGATAGAAAACACTCTACAACTGCCACAATAAAAGCATAACTATTAAACCTATTAGGCTAGGTAAAAAAGAAATACTTACAAAAAACTACAAATTCTTAAAGCACTAAGTGTCTACTTTCATATGAGCTATTAATCACTACTGTGGAATGTGACATCACAAATAAATTCAATGCTGAACATGGGCACCCCCAAAACAGGCAGAAATTCCATTTTTTGACCTCTGGTAAAAAGAGTTAATAATATGAGTTCCATGGGTTTCAGTGTGAAATATTGTGGTTACACCGATTTTTCAGACAGTGGCACTCAGCCACAGCCATGTAACTAAGACACCATTCTCTACTATACTCAGCAATGTGCATGCATCATACGTGTAATTGTCAGAGCCTGAGGTCTGATGTGCACAAATTTGGTAACTCCTCCTCACTACACACACTTAACTCAGAATACAAATCTCTGTCTTTTTTATGTCTTCTCTTTAGCTCCTTTCCCTCTCCTAGTCACACTGATGTTCACTGCCTTGTGTTGGCAGTTGCAGTCTGGGTGGGAAAAATAAGCAAGCTTAACCACTGTGTCCATCTTTTTAATAAGCTTTGGTTAAGATGGCCTCTGTGAATGGGTTCAATATCCTTCCAGTAGGGCAGGGGGTAGGGACTTATTCTAAAAAGGAATACGAAAGTAAATAGCATTTATGATATTTACTATTGTCTTCTGAGTAGGGTGATATCTCTGTGGCTTTGGTATTTGGTTTTAACACCAGACATGGTGTACTCTTTCATTTTGCACACAAGCCGTTTGCTGGTTAACAGCTTACAGGCCTTTGCAGACATGCCTTACTGCATCTTTTGTCAAATCTGTATGGTGTAGCCCCAGTTTGCAGAGAATTATATATGAATGTGTATGACAAGTGGTCAAATAAATATATCTAAAAAATACATTACTTAGATTAATGCATCTGAAAGTCTCTGAGTAAAGTCCCAAGCCAGAGCAGATGGGTGTAAAAGTGCCATGATTTAGGCCAGTAAAACATGTTGATAAATCCAGGCAGCAGCACTGAGGCAACTGTGTGAAGGGGATACATATATAAGTAGGTTCTTTTCGCCAGCACAAAAATGGCATGCACATTACTGGCTGCTTAACCCAACAGTACCAGGAATTCACCCACCAGCTATATCTGTCAGCTTAAATATACCCAAATTAACCATGTAAACTGTAAAGATCTATGACAGCTAGGGGAAAAATGTACTGGCAGCCAGTGTTTGCAAATAAAGATACTGCTTTGTTTGCTTGTGAGTTCTTCTTTAGCTATCATTTCAGGTCATATTTCTCTTTTTCCTCTCTGTCATTCCTGGACTTCCACTCCCTCATTCTCTCTATTTCTCTTTCCTGTACTATCTTTTCTTTTTACTTCTTCCTCTTCCCTCAATACAATATGTCCCTTTCTTGCCACTGAAATAGATAAGTAATGACACTAGACACCATCAAAATGGAAAGGCAAACTCTCAGACCCTAAAAATCCTCACCTAACCTCAGGTGTATCAGGATTAAGAATATAGCACCACTTTAGGAAAGCAAATACATTATATGGCTAAAGGTCTGTGGACATCTGGCCATCACACCTACATGTGGTCCTTCCCCAAACTGTTGCCACACAGTTGGAATTAAACAGTCCTGGAACGCTGTTGCATTACAATTTCCCTTCATTGGAACTAAGGGGCAAAAATTTCACCCCAGCAAAATATTTCAGTTGTTTTTTTCACACACTGCATATCTGACTATGTAATGTGTGTAAATATCTTAGCATAGGACTCTAGTAACATGATGGCCTCTTCCTTTTTCTCTAAGCAATGCGCATTAGTCTTTAATCCCCTGCACATCCTGTGTTGTTTTAGTGCAATAAGATGTATCAGGAATAGATATGTGAAAGTATATGCCAGCCACTTTAATGGGCCACTTTAAGGGAAACACATCTCTCCCTGCTCTTTCATGTAATTATCCAATAAGCAAATCATGTGGCAGCAGCACAAAAAATAAAATAATGCATATACAGGTCAAGAGCATTAGTTTTATGCTGCCCTGGACTTTTTCCAATCTTCAACTGTCAAGATTCCCATTCTTGACTGACAGGAGTCGAACCCAATGTGGTCTTGTGTTGTAGCACATCTGCTCAAAGTTGAACATGTGCATTCTGAGATGCTTTTATGCTCACCATGGTAATAAAGAGTGGTTGTTTGAGTCACCGTAGCCTTCCTGTCAACTCAAACCAGTCTGGCCATTCTACTTTGACTCATCAACAATGAATTTCAGCCCACAGAAATGCTACTTACTGGATATTTTTGTTTACAAACACACCCGAAGAAATGGACCAAGAGAGGTAAGTGTCCTGGCATTCTGTGCCGAATGCAAAAGAACCATTTCAACTCTTCTCTCCCCAACATTCTACTAGCCACCATACACTCCCTGTTTTAGCAAATTATTGTTGTCCAAACCTGGAACTTTTTACCATGAAGGTACATCCAGGGAATTCAGTTAAGTCACTCTAATATGCACTGGACTATCTCTATGGCATAATAAACAGACTAAAGAATTCACATCCTGAGACAGCATTCATTGTTGTTGGGGACTTCAACAGGGTGAAGATGAAGAAAGTTCTACTTAAATATTACCAATACATTGACTTTCCCACACACTGTCAACAGACTCTGGACTGTTACATACTTTTGGTAACTCAGATCACAACAGAATTCTCCTGCTGCCAAATTACAAACAAAGGCTAAAACAGGAAACTCTACTTTGCAAAATGATCCATCAGTGGAACAAGGAATTCAGTAGCATGCTAAAGGACTGCTTTGAAACCACAGACTGGGAGCTGTGCTGAGAGGCAGTAGAGGAAGACATCAAACTTTATGCAGATTCTGTCGTTAGTGACCATCAGACAGCCATCAAGAGGAGCTGTAGGGACAGTGTGGAATCTCACTATCAAAGCTCTGACATCTAGTGCATGTGGAGTAGTCTGCATGCTATCACAGAGTACAAAGGGAGCAAGCCACTGTGAACCCCCTGCCTCACTACCAGATGAGCTCAATAACTTCTAGGCTAGTTTTGAGGTAAGCAACACTTCCACAGCTGTGAAGCTTCCAGCTGACCCAAATACCTCCACGCTAGCTCTAATCCCAGCATCTGTGAGACAATCCTTCAAGAAAGTAAATTCCAGGAAAGCGCCAACACCTGACGGCATCCACAGCAGTGTCCTAAAATCATGTGCTGACCAGCTAGCAGAGGTATTTTCAACCTGTCACTTGGTCTATCTGTGGTCCTCACTTGCTTTAAGAAGATAATCCTAGTGCCAGACCCCAAGAAATCCACCATCTCCTGTTTGAATGACTAATACTCTGTGGCACTAACCTACATTGTTATCAAATGCTTTAATGGTCAAATCCTTCATTTGCTCCTCCCTGCTCCTTCCTGCCTACCACATTAAACCCCATGCAATCTGTGTACCACACCAGTAGGTCCACTGACAACACCATCACCCTGGCACTGCATACAGCCATAGCCACCTGGAGGGGAAGAACAACTATGTGAGGATGCTGTTCATTGACTACAGCTCTGCATTTAATATCATTCCCACCAAGCTCATCACTGAGCTACAGGACCTGGGTCTGGACCTGTGTAACTGGATCCTGGACTTTCTGACAGGTAGGGCACAGGTGGTCCAAATTTGGCAGTCTCACGTCCTCCTCTCTCATTCTCTGAACAGGAGCTCCCCAAAGCTGTGTGCTCAGCCCCCTCCTGTACTATCTGTTTACAGATTATTTTGTAGCAGTGCACAGCACAAATATCATTCTTAAATTTGTCGATGACACCGCCATTGTAGGTCTTATCTTGGATGGTGTTTAGATGGCATACAGAGAGCCTTGGCTACTGGGTGCTCAGACAGCAACCTCTCCCTGACTGTCAGCAAAACAAAGGAGATGATTGTGAGCTACAGGATGAGACAGGAGGGTAAGCATGTCCCTGTTCATATCAATGGAACAGAGGTGGAAACAGTTTGCAGTTTTAAATCCCTTGGCATCCACATTTCGAACAACCTCAAATGGTCTTTCCACACTCACACAGTGGTGAGAACATCCCATCAGTGTCTACACTTCCTGCAAAAAGTGAGATGGTTTGGAATGGACCCAAACATTCGCTACAACTTTTATCATTGCACCATTGAGAGCATTCTCAGTTGCTGCATCATAGCCTGGTGGAGCAGCTGTTCCACTGGTAACCGCAGGGACCTACAGAGAGTGGTGAGATCAGCTGAGCTCATTACCAGTAGGAAACTGCCCTCTCTACAGGTCATTTACCTGAAAAGGTGTCTGAGAAGAGCCAAAAAGATCATCCAGGACAGCAGACACCCATGACATTCGCTCTTTCAGCTGATTCCATCTGGCAGGCACTACCAGAGCATCCGGGGGCGCATAAAAATCGACTCAGAAGCAGCTGCTTTCCCAAGGCCATCAGACTCTTAAACACTCAATCACAGCATATTGCACTACCATATTTTTGCACATGCACAGTATTTTCACTACTTGCACATTGGACAATTGCTGTGTAAACTACTTACTGATACTGTACTACTATACAACTTAATCTGTTTTTGTATGTTGATAGTTTTTTGTCCTGTGTATATTTTGTTTAAAGTAAGTTATCCACTATGTTGCTATATATTAATATGTCCAGTAGTTGTTAGTAGAGCTACCACAAGTTAGTGGAGCTGCACAATTTCAATGTATAGTTTTCCATGTGTCAACTGTGCAAATGACAAATAAGGACTTTGACTTTGAGATCACCAGTTTCTGAAATACTCAAACCAGCCCATCTGTTACCAACAACCATGCCACATTCAGAGTAACTCAGAACATTTTTTCCTCATTCGGATGTTTGATGTGAACATTACTTGAAGCTCTTTAACTATAACTGCATGATTTCATACACTGAGCTGCAGCCACATGATTGGCGGATTGGATGAGACTGATTGTATATAGACTCACAGAGCACTTTATTAGGAACACCTGTACACCTACTCACTCATACAATTATCTAACCAGCCAACTGTGTCACAGCAGTGCAATGCATAAAATCATGGAGATACAGGCCGGCAGCTTCGGGTGTTCACATCAACCACCGGAATGGGGAAAAACTGGATATTGGTGATTTTGACTGTGGCATGATTGGTGGTGCCAGATGGGATGGTTTGAGTATTTCTGTAACTACTGATGTCGTGGGATTTTCTCTCACAACAGTCTCTGGAGAATGGCGCAATAAAGAAAAAACGTCCAGTGAGCAGCAGTTCTACGGACATGAGCGCCTTATTGATGAGAGAGGTCAATGGAGAACGGCCAGACTGGTTTGAGCTGACAGAAAGGCTACAGTAACTCAGATAACCACTCTGTACAATTGTGGAGAGCAGAAAAGGATCTCACAATGCATAACATGTCAAATCTTGAAGACCACGTCGGGTTCCATGTCTGCCAGCCAAGAACAGAAATCTGAGGCTGCAGTGGACCCAGGCTCACCAAAACTGGACAGCTGGAGACTGGAAAAATGTAGCTTGGTCTGATGAATCTCGATTTCTGCTGATGCACACAGATGGTAGGGTCAGAATTTGGCGCCAACAGCATGAATCCACGGACCCAACCTGCCTTGTGTCAACAGTCCAGGGTGGTGGAGGTAGTGTAATGTTGTGCAGATTAATTAATACCATTATACCAATTAATACTATTAATATCAGTCAATCATTGCTTGAGTGCCACAGCCTATTTGAGTATGTTGCTGACCATGTGCTTCACTTCATTTACCTATCTTCTAATGGCTACTTCCAACATGATAAAGCACCATGTCACAAAGAAAAGTCATCTCAAACTGGTTTCATGAACATGACAATGAGTTCAGTGCTCTTCAGTGGCTTTCCCTTTCACCAGATCTGAATCCAATAGAACACCTTTGGGATGTGGTAGAATGGGAGATTTGCAGCAGGACAGTGTACCTGAAAATTCTGCAGGAATTGTTATGCAATCTCAGAGGAATGTTTCCAACATCTTGTGGAATCCATGCTATGAAGATTTGAGGCTGTTTTGAGAGTAAAGGGAGGCTCTACTCAGTATTAGTATAATGTTCCTAATAAAAATGTTTGGTCAGTGTGTGTATATGTATATATATATATATATATATATATATATATATATATACATATATATATATGTCTAATATTGTAGGTCCCCCCAAAATGTCAGGTGCCACCAAAACAACTATGACCCCTTGAGGCATGGACTCCACAAGACCTCTGAAGATGTTCTGTGGTATCTGGTGCCAAGACGTTAGCAGCAGATCCTTTAAGTCCTGTAAGTTGTGAGTTGGGGCCTCCATGGATCAGACTTGTTTGCCCTGCACATCCCACAGATGCTCGATCAGATTGAGATCTGGGGAATTTGGAGGTCAAGTCAACACCGTGAACACTGTCATGTTCCTCATACCATTCCTGAACAATTTTTGCAGTGTGGCAGGGCACATTTACAGGTCAGAGCTGTTTTGTAGGCAGATGGGGGACCCACACAGTATTAGGCAAGATGGTTTTAATGTTATGGCTGATTGGTGTGTAACATATATATATATATATATATATATATATATATACATATATATATATATTTATATACACACATACATATATATATAACAACTCTTTTAGCATCAGTCGCTGTTATCACTAGAACTAAAACAAATAAGACTTTTAAATCTGCCCATCACTTCCTGTCACATTTCAAAGTATAATTTAATCTTTTTCTTGTGCTACCATTACTTCACCACCATATAGTGACATATTAAATAGTTGTCACATTAAACATTAAAAGTGTTCGGGAGGCCAATGGGAATTTGTTTAAGGAATAATAGATGATCTGATATGTAGAACCTATATGCATATTTTATATCACAGGTACTACATTCATATATTTTTCTCAAGCCCACCTACTTAGTAATAAACTGATACTGTGTCATACATGGAGCTTCACACTGAGATGGAGTGTTAACAGTAAGAGTTGCTTTTGTGCTGTGCTGTCAAAAGGAATATGGCTATGTATATTGGTGTCAAATAAAGTTATGAATCTATCCACTATGTGTGAATATTTTGTTAATGGATTCTTTTGTGCGTACAAAGAATAAAACAACTAGTTCTTTTTCAAGTGTCTTGAATCAAAGCTCAATGAAACAGTAGTTAACAGCATTTGATTTCCACTAATGGCACAGATCTGGAGAGAGGAGAATAAGAATGAGGAAGAGAGAAGAAATACCCTGGCAGAATACTATGTAATATACCAAGCCCCCTTTTGTGTTGGTGAAAAACAAAAGTGACAGGTGGCACTTACAGAACAGTTTTTTTTCCCAGAAATCAAAATTGTTAGCTACAAGAGAGACCGTGTTTGAGTGTAACAGGATTAAGCAATTGGCTGAATTTTAGTTCCTGCATCACAGATAAACATCACATATCTGAGGCAATGCCTTATCAATAGAACAAATTATTAGCCCCCATGCAGTCACATGAAGATTTAATCAATTTCCGTCTCACATTTATTAACCTATTTTAAAGATTATATTCTGTGACTAATGTGAGTGATAATCACTATTGCAATCAACATCATTGTCATGAGGTGAATTTAATGGCCCTTATTCATCAAAGTTGCAAGCATAAAATCTGCTTAAAGAACATGTGCATGCACTTATTCATCAATTTCATCTTTGCTGTATCTATACAATCAAACTCACATATGGTCAGAGTGCAGGCAAATT
The DNA here is from genome assembly GCA_022758105.1 of Pangasianodon gigas. Classification (NCBI taxonomy): domain Eukaryota; kingdom Metazoa; phylum Chordata; class Actinopteri; order Siluriformes; family Pangasiidae; genus Pangasianodon; species Pangasianodon gigas. Next base: position 18,235,221 of record CM040461.1, on the reverse strand, counting down.
TGTGTATAATATTGTTAACAACCTGAAGCGTTATTGTTGTAAGTAAGTAACTTAATGTTACGCTAAATTAAATAAAATAATCAAACTCAATATTGGCAATAATTTAAAGTGTTCCAATATTTTTGATCACTTGAAAAATGGGTGGGCTCAAAAAAAGGTGCCATGTTCTAAGTTGTTTAACACATCTAGATGTACACATCAGGAAATGAAAGCTGAAATTTTGATCTATCATCTCATATACATCTTTTGATCTCAAACCCTGAAAATGTCTTTAGTGTATCACCAAAAACAAAAGAATTGGCCTTGCCATTCCAATACTTTCAGAGGGGACTGTATATATTTATGTTTATCCATAGTTGGCTTCTTTTCATGCATGTTTATTTCAGCAGAAGCTTGCTGCTCTTTACTGGCAAAGACCCATGATTGCTCAATGAGTTTTCTGATGGTGGAGATTCATGCCTCAATTGATACATATTGTTGCAATCATGCTGACTCATCATTCAATCATAGATTGTTTGTTTCACTTGCATATTACCCAACATTCTCTGCCAAACTGTTACATTAATGTCTTCAAAGTGTCATTCAGTGTTTGTGTATGTCATGTAAGGTTGATTGAATAGATTTTGTTTACACTGAACACTGGGTTATCAGTCACATCACGTCACATTACATTTGTGAAGTGACCGATAACCCTACGGCAGTGGATTGCAATGACTGACATTTGCCTTGTTATAACTGTTAAAAAGAGCTCTTCACTAACCTCTGTGATCTAAAGTGCTTGAGAAAGAGGCTGCAGATATTGGGTATTTTAGCCAAATTTAGAGCTCTATTTCTGGCTAAAAATGGCACCTCAGGTACTTTTTCTGAAGTCATTATGTTTCAATAAATCTTTTATCGATCAATAGTCCCCAATTCATAGACTTTGTTCATTCAACCAACCATTATTTTGGAGAACTAGCCCGTGGAAGATCATAGTAGCTCAGTGGTTAAGACGTTGGCCAACTGATCAGGTCATGAATTCAAATCCCAGCACTGCTGGTTGCCACTGCTGGGCCCTTGTGCAAGACCCTTAACCCTCAACTGCACCATTGTATAAATGAGATAAATGTAAGTCGCCGTGGATAAGGGCGTCTGCCAAATGCCATAAATGTTAATGGGAGCCCACTCTCATGAGCCTGCCCTCTCGTCTCACTCTCATTGTAAACAAATGCTCATGGGCCTGTGCTCAGCAGTAGATCCCACTAATAGTGCTAGTTTGAATGTGTTATAAAGTATATAGTCACCTACAGCCAAAAATATATATGTATACAATTTTACATTCTATGCATAATGGCATAGGTTACTGTTTCCCATTTTGGATGGCATATTGGTAAACTCTTGATGGAAGGAAGTGTCCATTATACAGTGTGCCCCTCTATCTTTTAACTCACTGGTCTTGATACTTCACCTTCATTCTTTCATTCTCTACATCTTCCTTTCCTCCTATCCCCTTACCATCTTTCTTTTTTCTCCCCATCTTGCTCTATCTGTCTCTGTTTCTGACTACAAAATTAATAATCCCAACATGCTGTAAGTGACTTTGTGTGCTGGTTGAGGCCCAACCTCATCTATAATGAATCCATGCTCTGTGAACGGATCACTGACTGATCCTCAAATATTTCTCAAGGCTCCAGTGTCTTTGAGCTATAGTCTTTTTGCATCAGCTGTGCCAGACTATTACCCTATGCATGTGTGACAGAGCTAAAATTATGAATCACTGCTGTGGCAAAAAGGAGCCAGACTAGCCTGTTGAAGTGGGCTTATGATTCCTGGGTGATAGGAATGCTGTTTGGTGACACAAACAGAATTCTGTCTGTGGGAGCAAAGCCTCTGGAATAATGCTACATCGGATGAGACTGCACAGCATTTCCTGTAACACTTGTTGAAACTAATACATTTTAACAGGGAGTCATTTCAAACTGAAGACCCAGCAATTAGGCCAGAAGCCTGCTATTTTGTTTGAATACATAGAATTCCCATGGCTGTTTTGTTACCATTTTGCTTGTCATAAACAATTGGTGGAAGAAAGTTTGGGATGGTGAAATCATAAATGCTGTCCCTGACTGAAACTTTGCCAATATAGAATAGAGTTAATATTCAGTGTCTTCTTCCACTTTTTCAAGTCTCACTTTTTTTTTCTTTACCTACTCTTGTGCATTGAGGTTTGGGTAGAGACAGATTAAGTGACTTGATCCTGCAAACATTCAAGGAATTCATGCCTGTAAAGAGGTCAGAGTCAGTCAGAGTGGATAGCATTATAAACACACACACACACACACACAACCTCTTCCATTAGCCCATCAGAGATGCTGTCACTAAAGTGGCCTTGCAGGGTTTTAACAGGGAGAAACAGCCTCAAAAAAAAAAAAACAAGTTGGTCCCATGCTCCTTAATGGCAAAGCATCCTCTAACACCCTACCAAAAAAAAAAAAAAAGAAAGCACAACGTATCTGCTTTTTGTTTTAAAACAAAAACAGAAAGGAGCTTTTCATAAGAATCTGAATTATCTAGATTATAATGTTTCACTCATTTGTTTATCTTCAGTAATTATGAGGAAAAGTTTAACTATTAAATAAACCCACCCCAAAAAACCCTTCAGATGTAAATAAGGAATTACAAATGCTTTCAGCATACCTGCTCCTCTCTAGATGGTGCAGATGGGCAGTAGGTTGCTTAATTGTGAGAAAGTATCATAATGGAGAAAGAAGACAGACCTTGATTCAGGGCAGGATCTACATTTCACAAATAGTTTCTTTCTTGGATTAAAGCTGCATTTTAAATCTCAGCATCCCACTACAAAGCCATGTGCTCCTCTAAAGTTAGCACTCATAGGAATGCTGCATTCACACAAATGCAGTCTTATATATGTGTGTATATATGACGAGGCCAATTCTTTTGTTTTTGCTGTACACTGAAGACATTTGGGTTTGAGATCAAAAGATGAATATGAGCACATCTAGATGTTTTAAACAACTTAGAATTTGGCAACTTTTGTTTGAACCCACCCATTTTTCAAGTGATAAAAATATTGGAACATGCGACTGGCAGGTGTTTCTTGTTGCCCAGGTGGGCCCTGTTAGATTGATTGTTTAAAAATTAATAGCTCTGAATGTCTATTCTTGGTCTGAGCCCTAGGTTTTGCCTGTGAAGATGGCATTTATTGTTAAAAAGGATAAAAGAGGAAAATTCAATCAGAGCCACTGCATAAGCCTTGCGCATATCCAATCCAACAATTTAGAATGTCCTGGAAAAAAATCACTGGTGTAATAACAACTACACAATGAACAGGTCAGCCAAGGAAAACAACAGCAGTTGATGACACAAGCATTGTGAGAGCTGTGAAGAAAAGCCCAAAAACAACAGTCAGTGACACAACCAACAGCCTCCACAGGGTAGGGGTGAAGCTATCACAATTTACCCACCACAATTTGGAATCAAGATTAACCTCTAAGATTTACCAAAGTGATGGAAAGGCCAAATTGTGGAGAAAGAAAGATTCTGCTCATGATACAAAACATACAAGCTGCTCAGTCAAGCACAGTGGAGGCAGTGTCATGGCTTGGGCTTGCATCTGGAACAGGCTCGTTGATCTTTATTGATGATATTAGGATGGGTAGTTGCAGAATGAATTCAGAAGTCTACAGAAACATTGTGTCTGCCAATTTACAGAGAAATGCATCCAATATTATTGGGAGGAACTTCGTCATGCAGACAATGACTTAAAACACACTGCCAACAAAGCAAAGGACTTAATCAGGGGGAAAAAGTAGAAGGTTTTAGACTGGCCAAGTCAATCACCAGACCTTAACTCAACTGAGCATGCATTTTACCTCCTGAAGAGGCGACTGAAGGGAGAAACCCCCCAAAACAAACAACAACTGAAAGAAGCTGTGGTACAAGTCTAGAAAAACATTACAAAAGAACAATGCAACAGTTTGGTGAGGTCGGTTGGTCGCCAGCTTGGTGAACTTATTACAAACAAGGGATATGCAACTAAATATTAAGTGTTATTTACTTTAATTTACTTTAATTTACCATATTCTAAGTTATTTAGATGTACATATCAGGAAATGAAAGCTGAAATTCTGATCCATTGTCATATATTCCTCTTTTGATCTCAAACCCAAATGTCTTCATTGTACAGCAAAAACAAGAGAATGGGCCTTGCCATTCCAAAACTTTCAGAGGAGACTGTGTGTGTGTGTGTGTGATCTCTGTGACTTTGATCTTGGCATGGATGTTGGTACCAGAAAGGCTGTTTTGAGTATTCCAGAAACTGCTGATCTCTTGGGATTTTCACACACAACACTCTAGAGGTCTCTAGAGGTTATGCAGAATGGTGCGAAAAACAAAAAACATTGAGTGAGCGACAGTTCAAAGGAAAATGGTCAGCTTGGTTTGAGCTGCCAGGAAGGATATAGTAACGCAAATAATCACTCTTTACAACTGTGGTGAGCAGGAAAGCATCTCAGCATGCACAAAACATCAAACCTTGAGGTGGATGGGCTACAACAGCAGGGAGTGCAGTATTCTGATGGCTCCAGGCCTTCCCCAGAACCTTGGGTACCTTCACACTTTCCATGTTTCAAACATACCTGAATATATGATTTGCTAGAAGAATACAAGGATTCTGGGTATTGTAGTATTTGTAATGGCAACATCAGAAGCTGATGGTTAAAACTAGAAGAATGCATTTCCTGAAGAAAATGCAGAATGATTGTGCAGCATAAGCAAGGTACAGCTGTTGCTCATGTGTTGCTAGGGTGTTGCGAGGTGGTTGCTAGGGAATCCCAGGTGGTTCCTATGGTATCATAGGTGGTTTCACTTTTAATTATCTTCAATGTACTTCAATTGACAAGTGCTTAAATCGTACAGGAATTAGAAAGGCAGACCTTCCAATAATAAAATACTAAAATGTAATTTTAAAAAATGGATAAAAATGGTGTTGTATAATCACTAATAAAACTTTGAAATGTTGAGGATCATTATTACTATTTATCACTTTACCCTATCTTATTTTACCCTGTGGTGTAAAATGTCCACTTGTTACAACTGCAATACACACTGCGAAAACATAAAGATGAATGAGTGGCTAAAAGGACCATACAAAACATCTGTACCACGTGACTATAGCCGAGAAAAAATTCAATTATTTCATTAAACTTCTGTGTAATCATAGGTTATGAACTTCACTAGATTACCCAGAAAGTGGCCCACACTGACTAGGATTAGGTAAATTATTTACTACATATTATTGTTATTCAGAAAGCTTAGTGGAGATGTGGGTGTGGTTAAATTGCTTTGGCAGACAACATGCACAGCAGAAATCAAGCAGGAGGTGTGGATTGGAACCATGGAGTGAAAGTTTGAATACAGCCTAAGCAGATATACATCATGTGCTTGAGAAAGGATCCTGAAATTCAGTGGTAGGTGCTACATGTAAGGTAAATGTGAACTTTTTTGTATGAGACTGGATGTTAATACAGAAATTCACCAGGGCATTTGAACGGGTCAAATGGCCATACTTATTTCGAGTGTTTGAGAACTTCTGTTTTGGTATAGCCTTCATAGACTTGATTCGATCACTCTACAAATCTCCTAAAGCTAATACTGTCACCAATGGAGTCACTTCTGCCCAGGTTCCTCTGTCTAGAGGATGCAGACAGGGATGCCCACTTAGCCTGGCCCTTTTCTTATTGGCAATTGAACCGTTAGCCGAAGCTAGCAGAAATAACCCTGATATAAAAGGTTTCAATATTGCCCCTCATATACACAATACATCGCTTTTTGCCGATGAAAGTCTTTTATATTTAATAATTCTGTTAGACTCTCTCACTCACTTGCAGAATCTCTTGCACTCGTATAGTTCCTTTTCTGGATACAAGGTTAACTTTGATAAAAGTGAAATCCTACCAATATCCGTATTTAAATGTAAAATGTTAAGTAATAGACTTCCTTTCAAACTCTCACCCACAGGTATTAAATTTTTAGGTATTTAAGTAGATGGGGACTTGAAGAATCTTTATAAGCTCAATCTGCCTAAACTTTTGGAGAAAGTAGGTAATGGTCTCGTTAACTGGATGGACCTACCACTTACACTATTTGGAAGGATTAATGTCATCAAGATGAATGTCTTACCTAAATTTCTATATATCTTTCAATCCCTCCCAATACATATTCCAGCCTCCTTTTTTTCCCCCTCTCTCAATGGTATGATCAGACGCTTCATATAGCAAGGCAAAACTTCCAGAGTTAGCTTAGACAAGTTGGCATTAGATTATAATCAGGGAGGTTCTAGAACATTCTAGATACCTGGCCCAGATGATTGGAAGTGATCCTATCCCCCCATTGCTTAAAATAGAAATATTGGAGACAAAGGGAAATTATCCCACAGACATACTATACAACTGGGATGATAAATCAATCAAAACAATAACTGATAATCCTATGATTATTCATTCAGTCTGGGCATGGGGTAAAATGCAACAGACATTTGGTTTCTCTCCCCTAAGATACCAATATGGGGCAACAAACTCTTCTAAAATGTTTTCAGTATAAACACTTTAAAATCTGGGCTGATAATGGAATTAACTGCTTAGAACAATGCTATGAGGATGGAGTATTAATGTCTTTTGAAGAGCTCAAAACTAGGTACAATTTAATAATGCAGAATTCTTTCGCTACTTGCAATTACGAGACTTCCTAAGAGTCAAGGCTCAGCTGAAATTACCTAGTTTAACAGAGCCGGAGCAACTCTGTTATTTGAGTCGACCACTATACAAGACAATCTCTAGAATATACAATTCTCTTATGACAAATAAACCACTACCTGAATTAGACAAATCCAAAAACAGATGGGAACAGGATCTAGGCATTAGCATAGATGGAGAAGTATGACGTGACGTGAACTATGCAAGGATGGAGTCACGTCTTCTTTGAATTCCAGATTTAGATTAATTCAATTTAATTTCTTCATCAGCTTTATTTCACACCATCTAGACTGCATATGTTCAACAATAATTTTTCACCCATTTGCTTCAGGTGTGGAATAGATGAAGGAACCTTTTTACACTCCACCTGCTCCTGCCCTATGGTTTATGTACTCTGGCAAAAAGTATGCCGCACTATATCAGATATAAGTTTAAGTTGGCCTGTATAGCTGTACATTTAGACCTGGCCTAGATATCTCTGCTAGCAGTGCAGTTTTCATAGACATGTTACCAGAAGTTCTAGCTTGATATTAATAATGCATCAGTAGATTTAGAGGCATGGCAGCAAGCAGTTACTCTGTACCACAGCAACAACACGTGCATTAGCACCTCACTCTGCTTCATGTATTTCACCTATGCAGAAGATTCCAAGCATTGATGAGGGAACCATGCCAACCTTGTCAACGTTTCTCTGCCACAGGCTTCCTCTTTCTTTACAATCACTCTGGTTACAATCACTCTTTGTTTACAATCACTCTGATCTGTTCACTTGTAATACATTACAATAAAAAATTGCATGACTGTTTACCCAGACTGGATCTAAGAATGTTAGTAGGCACCAAGTTTATCTGGAAGGAAATGTCTAAATCAATAGAAGAACATCTGGGTAGCCGTTAGGGTGGGTATGCAATTTTTACACTCATGCTTTGGGATGCTTAGAGCCTTGTGTTAGAAAAGAGGATGAGCAATTTTAGCTCAGCTAATAAATCCTTATTGCATAAAATGGCATCTTTGTGCACTAAGAATCTTTCAGCCTATGGTGCTTTATGTGAAAAAGGCTGTTTTAATACATTTGGCACCTCACCAGCACACTTAAAGTCCCTACTAGTAAAATACTCCTTATTCACACATTTAAAAAACTAAGCCTCAACTGACTCTTTGTCAAACAAACTGGTTCAAAGCAATGAAATCAGGTTATTTGTAGTTGTATAATTGTTTTTTGCTTTCAAAGTTAACATATTAATTTAAATTAATATCTTTAATATCTGTTAGAATTGGAAGCTACAATAGTATAAACCAGGGTCATTCTGTGTCAGCTCAACCAGATGTGGTTACACCATGATTTCAGAATTTGCTAAAATGTTTAGTACATATAGTTTAGTACGAAGGACAAAGAAATCTCAAATATTGTAATGATCTCACCATCATTTTTTAAAATGTGATGCATAAAAAAATATATATATTTTTTTAACAAATTAAGCTTTATTCATTTTTTTGGTGGCTTCAATTTTAACGATCTTACAAAGCTGTACAAAGCTGGCAAGAGTATGCATACTTCTTAGGTAGCCCAGCTCAATGAAAAACTATCTGACTTTGTTTTGTTTTTTTTAATGTGTGCTTCAAAATAGCCAAAAATGCAAACACTATTCAGATGGTCATAGAAAGATCAGTATTGTAGACAGAGACTTGTTTTTTTGTATTTTGTACTATGCGTGGGGTCACAATATTACAATATCACAATAGTTTTTAGTAACACAAGTCAATATCGTTGAAATAAAAAGCAAAAATTTTTCAAGAGTCTTATGTGCCTTATCTATAAAAACCTGTGAAAACATCACTGGCCCAACTGTCTCAAGTTATCATCTTGTCTAGTGCAATAGCTATCATAAAATAGTTCTCATTCTTTTTGCCTTGCTCTATTGGTATACTCTTAAATTCTGAAGCAGAGTTCCACAATTTAAGTCACAATTAAATTTAACACTTTTACAGTAAACTATGTAAAGCTCATCAAAAGAAGAATTGGATTATAGGGACTTGGTGCCAAAGATTATATTCACACTCATCATAGAATGGTTTACTTGACCAATTTGAAGACTACCAGAGAAAATGTTGTGATCCCTTCAACAGACACAAAAAAACTGTAAGAGCTGAAACCTGTTTTGTTTCAGTTGAACTGGAATGAAATTACACTGATCAGCCATAACATTAAAACCACCTGCCTAATCTTGCATGGGTCCCCCTTGTGCTGCCAAAACACAAGGCTCTGGCCCATCAAGGCATCCAGGTGTGCTGTGGTATCTGGCACCAAGATGTTAGCAGCACATCCTTTAAGTCCTGTAAGTTGCGAGGTGGGGCCTCCATGGATCGGACTTGTTTGTCCAGCACATCCCACAGATGATCAATTGGATTGAGATCTGGAGAATTCGGAGGCCAAGTCACACCTTGAACTCTTTGTCATGTTCCTCAAACCATTCCTGAACGATTTTTGCAGTGTGGCATGGTGCATTATCCTGCTGAAAGAGGCCACTGCCATTAGTGAATTCCGTTGCTATGAAGGGGTGTACTTGGTCTGCAACAATGTTTAGGTAGGTGGTATGTGTCAAAGTAACATCCACATGAATGCCAGGACCCAAGGTTTCGCAGCAGAACATTGTCCAGAGCATCACACTGTCTCTGCCGGCTTGCCTTCTTTCCATAGCGCATCTTGGTGACAGGGATCGGCACGGGCACTCTGCAGCCCCATACGCAGCAAGCTGCAACGCATTGTGTGTTCTAACACCCTTCTGTCATAGCCAGAAATAACTTTTTTAGCAATTTATGCTACAGGAGCTCTTCTGTGTAATTGGACCAGACAGGCTAGCCTAAGTTCCCCACACGCATCAGTGAGCCTTGGGTACCCATGACCCTGTCAACAGTTCACTGGTTGTCCATCCTTGGACCACATTTGGTAGGTACTAACCACTGCATACAAGGAACACCCCACAAGACTTGCCATTTTGGAGATGCTCTGACCCAGTCGTCTAGCCATCACAATCTGGCCCTTGTCAAAGTCGCTCAGATCCTTATGTCTGCCCATTTTTCCTGCTTCCAACACATCAACTTCAGGAACATGCTGTTCACTTGCTGCCTAATATATCCCACCCCATGACAGGTGCCATTGTAAGAAGATAATCAATGTTATTCACTTCACCTGTCAGTGGTTTTAATGTTATGGCTGATCAGTGTAGATGTAGTGTGTTTTTATGGCTTGTAATATTGTAGTTTATATTTAATTCATATACAGCTGCACGTTACTCCTAGCTGCGCATGTGCACTGTGTCAATCACACAGTCAGCTCGTGAAGACCTCATGTTTGAGAACAGCCTGTATCCACCCACTAGGGATGCCGGGCCTATAATAGAGAATGTTTGCGGAGGAGTATCATAGATAATTTATATTATGCATATAATATTTACAAGGACTGATGTAGTTATATAGGCTTTATTGCATCTATCTTATTGTTGTACTCTCCTTATTTTCAGCGTTCCTATGGACTTCGAAGATTTTATGTAAGACACCCGGTTAGCCTTTTCTGGTAATTTCAGCCGACTAGTTTGTATTCATCACAGCATCTATCAACACTGCCATTTAATGTCTCATACTTAACATTAATAGTTATGGATTCACAGAAAACTGGTATTGTGTGTGCATTTAGGGGTTGCTTTAATAACTGACACAAACAAAAAGTTTTCTTTGAGCAGGTGTGTTTTAAACATAAACTGCGCACCAGAGCTTAATGTGGTTGTGAGATGCTATAGGATCTCCAGCTACCTCCTAAACACGAAGAAGCTCTTCAGTTTCGGTTACAAGCTTTGAATCTAAAGAAACCACTGAAGCAAGCGTATGTGGGCTCTTTTCACTTTGTGGACAGAAGCCTTACAGAGGAGCTTCTGTATACAGAGAAGTGTTTGGACTTCAGTGAAAATTTCAAAGCAGTGTCCTGTCAGGAGAATATCAACACATAAATGTAAGTTAAAATGCGTGTGAACAAATATTAAATGTTACTGAGATTAGCTAGTTGTTTGTTAGCACAGTGGTGTCCTGTGTCGGTAAACAGCAGCTGATGCAGACAAGGATTACATTATTTCAGGAGTTGTTTGTTCTCTGATATAACTATGAGAATGGTTAGCTAGCAAGCTAACATTGTTCAAAACAGTAGCTTGAAGAGTCAAATAGCTACACTCATAGTTCAGAATTAGTAGCTAACAGAACGCAAAAATCTTGTACCTGATTAAATGTAGAGGTTTTCTATGTATATTTTTGCTTGAGTTAAAGTATAAAAATTCTTGGAAACGTACTTGGGTATCAAAAGTTAAAACACTGTTATTGCAGCTAATGAACAATTTTTATTAAGAACACCTGAGTGACTGCAGACATGAGTTAACTGTTCATGTCTTCCCACACACAGGTTTCCTTAACAGAAAATAAATAAATAAATAAATAATAACGGCATCATCATAACAAATAACAGCAATAACTAAGAGTACTTCTGTTATGTTACTACATTTAAAAGAATTGAAAGTCTTGCTTAAAAAGAGGAAATACATGCTATTACTTCTTCCACAGTGCAAAATAAAGTTGATTCGTATATCAACGTGTCACATTATGTTAAGTTCATCAGTTTCTATCTTCCCTGTGTACAGAACCACAGTTCATCTTATTAAAGAAGTTTGACTGGCGATCCAGCTGGTCATTTAGCAAACCTTAACTTTTTAAGGTTCTAGCTTGAATCAGCAGCTTTACAAACATATTTTTCACTGTGTGAGTTAATCATTAATCTGTTTTTTGGAAGTTATATATTTTCAGTATTTGGAAAACACTTTACTTAAAAAAATAGTATAACAAATATTAGCACCTAATAGTTCATACAGAATATGCGCTATGAGCCTTTTGCTTTCACCTAGAAAAATCTCATTCAACTTTGAGAGCAGGTTAACCAATTTAAAAACGTGTTTAAAAATGACTAAGTTTATTACAGCCCCTCAAACACTCACAAACATGCTGATGTGGCCTGGAAATTTTTTTAAGTAATCAATTAAACAAAGATTTATTCGCCATGTAAATCTTTGCATCAAATTCTTTTCACAATCCCAATCAGCATATTTGTTTGCATCAATATAAAATATAATATATAATTGTTGAAAACGCAGTTCATCTTACAGATTTTAATAGGCGGAAAGGCTGGATTCAAATAACTGTTTCTCAGACCGTGAGTTGAATCAAGCTACAATTCGTCGTACTGCATTGTTGTACTTATCACTGAGTGTATATCTATTGTTAAATAGGTACTATAAAAACATGAAGGCCAACAGCCAATCACATTGCAATACTCACTTCACTGTTTTAGACTTTAAGCTACAGTCACATTTTTTATTTTAATAGTATGTTTATCTATGGTTGTTTTGGTGTTCTATGCAACTTGGTGAGAACTAGCTGCCTGTAGTGCGATCTGCACATGGTGCTTAGCCCCCGCAAATTGCTGCTTGCAGCTATATTTATTACAGATCCCAGCACCGAAAGGTGCTGGAACCCTATTGCTTTTGTTTTAGATATTTCTTATTCTTATTATTAGGAAGTGTTGTAATCCTATTCGAATTGTTGGGAAATTTCTTAGAGAGCCCGATCAGAAAAAGGTGGATTTGGAAGAAACTTGAAAGGCATACATAGGACAAGATTTTGAGGTCACATACACAGTTTGGGGTGTGGCCATACAAATGGGGCAGGTCTATGGTTAGATAAATGTTTCTCAGCAACCGTGAGTCCAATCAAGCTGAAATTTGGTATGTTGCATCTATATGCTAATCTGTAAGGGGATTTTTGATGTTGACCTAATCGCTTAAAAAAGGCCACCAATGGCCAATCAGATTTCAGCAGGCATTTAACAGGGTTAATACTGACCAATCATCATGAAACTTGAATAGTAGGTTTGGGTACAGACTCCTGTGATGCAGTCTCACTGAATTTGGCCACTGAGAGACAGTATTCATATTTGTAAACACAAGTAAGAATTTTGTTCCTCTTTCGGCTGCTCTTGTTAGGCGTTGCCACAGCAGATCATTGGTCCGCATATTTGATTTGGCACAGTTTTTACACCGGATGCCCTTCCTGACGCAACCCTCCCCAATTTTATCCGGGCTTGGGACCGGCACTGAGAGCGCACTGTTGCACTCTTAGTTCCCTGGGCGGGAATCGAACCTGGGCCGCAGTGGTGACAGCATAACCACTAGTCCTCCAGGGACCCACACACAAGCAAGAATAGCTCTTGGAAAATGTACAGTGAAAATTCTTCTTCGCCTTCATTTGCTTGCGCAAACTCTACGAAATTACCTTTTGGAACCTCTGCCCACTGAGCTCTGCCCACTTAAATTTGTGATCATTTGCATAATATGCGAAGCCTACTTTTACAAACTAGTCGTAGGATTTTTGTCATATTGTCACAAATTTGGTGTCAAAATATTCAGGAGAGTGTGATCTTTAAAATGGTCAGAAACATGCTGAAATTCATAAACAATGTGGCCACCATATGCCAATCAACCCAAGTGGGGTGGAGCTGTTTTAGTCAAACAGCTGTACTTCATGAATGCCTGCACAGAATTAAACAAACCTTGAAATGCATGTATGGCAAAGGCTTCTGAGGTGATATGGGGTGAGGTGATAAGTTTGGAGCATAATCATTGAAAAGTGGTGGAGTGATGGTTAAGTTGAAATAGGTATTTCTCAGGCACCGAAAGGCTGATCATGCGGAAATGTGGTGTGCTGCATCAATGTGTTAATCTGTAACTGAATTTTTAATCATCACTGGATTACTTCAAAAACTTCAATCAGCTTTATACAGGCGTTTCACACAACTACCATTGAGATATTGTCACAAAACTTCATTAGTAAGTTCATGTATGGCCTCTTTATTGTTTTATGTACATTGGCAAGGACTGGCCACTGGGGGCGATGTTTGCTAAGACTGTGTGGACCCTGCAGATTGCTGCTTATATTTAGGGGTCAAGTACCAAATGTGCTGGAACCCTATTGATTTTGTCCCTGTTCTTCTTATTATTATTATTACTCTATGCTGGAAATCTACAGCAGCCCTATGAGCGTGTTGTGAAATTTGGCACATTGATTGAGCATAGTACCAATAGTCATTTCACCAATTTTGGGCTCCTCTAGTAACACCATTGGGTCAAAGTTCAAGGTACATTTTTGCTTATAACTTCTGAAGCATTTGTAGGAACAAAATTATTTTTCCAAATTAATTCTTGGCTCATGTCAATTTCAAGAGATCCCATGCTCACTTTCCTCCATATTGGATTTTCCACTATTTCTTGAAAAACTTTTAAAAGCTTTCACAGCCCACAAATTTTGTTCAATTTTCACCAAATTTGGCTCAAATGATGTTCAGACTAATCTCCCCAAAAGTTGCCAGAAGGTCTCTAAGTTGTAGAGATGTGAAACTTGGTCAATAGGTAGTATTCATTCCCACTACTCAGGCAACCAAGATAGGCCCAATTGGCCTTATGGTGGTGCTATAGCATGAGGTTTTACATTTTGGTCCATGTCTCATGAACCATGAGACCTACAGACAAAATTATTTTTTTCTTTTGATTCCTTGAGTTCTCATAAACAAACAAAAAAATCTTAGAACCATTTAGCCCCACCAATTGCAATTCAAGATTTTGCAATTTAAGATAATTTGCTTAATATGCAAAACCTACTTTTCCATACTCCTAGTTTTTTTTTAACCAAATCTAAAAAAATTGGTGTCATATTATTCGGAAGCTTAAATGTTATCCAAAACATTTTGAAATTTGCAAACAATATTGAATTTGACAGGGTTAACATTGAACTATTGTCACAAATTCGAAAGCTAGGTTCTTGTTGGGGCTCACATGTATAGGAAGCAAATTGGCTATGGGGACGGGGCATATTCATGATTTTTCCACAAAGAAGCATATCTCTTGTAATATAAGGTGTACCATAAATCTTCTTGATTATGCTGATTCTGTGCCTGAAAGTACACAAAACTGCCTTTTGGACCATTAAGCCCTGCCCACTCCAATTTAAGATAATTTACATAACATGCATATTTGTCTGAGGTTTTTAGCCCTATCTGCAAAAATTGGTGTCAAATTATCTGGAAGCGTTTGAACCATAAAAGTTATCCAAAACATTTTGGAAATTTGCAAACGATATGGCCCGACATTCAATGGTCATTCAATTATGAAGAGGAGGAGCCTCGTTTACATAAATAGATGCAACTCATGACTGCTTGCATGGATTCGCATGAAACTTGAAAGGCATACAGAAGTAAAGATTCTGAAGTCATATACAAAGTTTGGGAATGTTAGGTTCATCTAGGGATGCACTAGTTAGCTATGCAACGTATGCAAATTGGCCACTGGGGGGGGGGCACTATTCATGGTTTTTCACACAAAACACAAGTATATCTCTAGAAAATTAAGGATAATAGTGATTATTTTTTTCTTCATAATCCTTTGGCTGAACACTGAAATCTGTCTTTTGGACCATTTAGCCACACCCACTCAAAATTTATGAAAATTTGCATAATTTGTGAAATATATTTTTTGCAAACTAGTCCTAGGATTTTTGGCTTATGTTCACAAAATTGGTGTCAAATTACTCAGCAGAGTCTAATCCTCATTAATTATCAAAAGTATTTTGAGCTTTGCAAACAACAAGGCCCCCAGATGCCAATCAATCCTAGTAGGGCAGAGCTTGAATTAGTAAAACAGCTGTAACTGAGGACTGGTTGTATAATTCTGAAAGGAATCGTCAGGCCAATGTTATGAAGAGATATGCAAAGTTTGGGGTATGGATGTCAGTAGGGGTGGAGTTAAGTTCAAATACCTGTGCATTAGGAACCATCTGAGCTAAAATTTGGTGTGCTGCATTGTTCTGCTCGACCATAGCTATGGACTTTGATGTTATTTGGACTGCCCTACCCATCTCACATAATTGTGTCCTGCTTCATTTCCTCACTGAAACACACATTAAAAGAATCCTCCTGATTTTTTAGGAAAGACTCAGGCCCAGCTCTTTCATTCACATGTCAAAACATAGACTATTAGAGAGATGGTTTGATGAAGGCCCAAGAACAGAAACATGTGGCATTTACTATGTAAACTAATCAAATTTTAAGATGAGAAGCTAAAATGGAGGAGTTAAGAAGAGAAGGGGTTTAAATTGCTTCTCTGTCTTTTATTACTCTCTGATGTTAGCGGCAATGGGCCTCACTTATCAATCTTTTTAGTAAAGGTGTGTGTCAATGTATGACTAAACCAAACCAAACTAAAATTTTTAACCATATTTACAAAAGATTTGAAAAGGCTGATTTTCTTCATACTCACGTGTGTATGTTGATCACCCATAATGTGCAAAGCACGTTCCTGACACAGCTCTCTGCAGGTTACAGTAACCAACTTTTTTGGAATTTGGTTGAATTGACATTGAATGACCCACCAGTACATATTCATAAAGATAGCCATGCATAGCCACAAACCAGCTTTGAAAAACACGGAGAAAGCAAACCATAATTCTTCCCTTTCTTTAACTGGTAACATGATCCTTGTATCATTCAACACGTCAACATTCATTTTCTGTACCGCTTATCCTACACAAGGTCGCAGGGAGCCTGGAGCCTATCCCAGGGGACTTGGGGCACAAAGTGGGGAACACTCTGGATGGGGTGCCAACCCATCACAGGGTACAATCGCACGTACACTCACACACCCATTCACACACTATGGACAATTTAGAGATGCCACTCAGCCTACAATGCATGTCTTTGGACTGGGGGAGGAAACCAGAGTACCTGGAGGAAACCCCTGAAGCACGGGGAGAGCATGCAAACTCCACACACACAGGGTGGGGGGGGGGGGGGGGAATCGAACCCCCAACCCTGGAGGTGCGAGGCAAATGTACACGTCAACATTTTCACAAGAAAATGAGCTGCTCATTGACAAGCATCTGTGAATTTCAGGAATGTAAATGTTTTTCTTGAAATCTCAAATGAGCTACAGTGAACTTACAGATTTGGAACACATGCTTCATATCTCAAATGCTCTGAAATGTTATAAGTATGCCCTTTATAAAAAAGAGAATTAAAAATTAAGATGAATCATATAGCTGTCTCTATTGTCACATCCCTACTCCATGACATTTTTGGATTGAGGTAAGCAAATGTAATGTAATGTATGAGAGTGAAGCTGAGAATTTGGGCCAGCAAGTGGTGAAGAAGGCTAGTATTAACAGGTCAGATAAACAGAAGGAAAAGTAAATAATGAATGTTGACAATTATCGTGATGAGAATCTCTTCTTACTGTAAATGACTTTTGCATGTAAAGTCTCTTCATGCCTGCTGAGCATCTGTGTTCAGCCATGCCTGTGGCTGTCAGCCTCAGCTAGGCATGTATGCCCAAGCTACCCGTGCCATCCTTGGCTGCTCCAGTGCTACCACTGTGCCATGCTTATCCATGCATCCTCCCATCTCTTCCTCCCTGTGACATGCCGGGTCTCTCCAGCTGCAGCTTAATTTCCTGTGACTTGCCTAATTACTGTAATTAAGGATTAATTGCCATTAATTATTCACACATAAGCTCATCGCAAATCATGGGGTAAATGTCTTCTGAAAGCTGCCATGCTAGCCATGGATAAACACACTCCGATGTTTCAGGCAGCTGAATCTATCACTCAAAACACATTTTGAAAGAATCCTCATGATCTTTGAGAAAAGACCCAGGCCCAGCTCTCTCATTCCCACGTCAAAACATAGACTATTAGAAAGATGGTTTGATGAAGGCCTATGAACAGAAAGGAAATGCGTGACATTTACTATGTAAACTAATCAAATTTTAAGATGAGAAGCTAAAACGGAGGAGTTAAGAAGAGAAGGGGTTTAAATTGCTTCACTCTGTCTTTTATTACTCTCTGACTTTAGAGACAATGGGCCTCACTTTTATAATCTTTTAGTAAAGCTGTGTGTCAATGTTTGTGTAAGCTAAACCAAACAAAAATTTTACACCAGATTTACAAAAGTTTTGGAAAGGTTGATTTTCTTCATACTCACATGCGTATGAAGAAATATGTATGCACCCATAATGTGCAAATCACGTTCCAGACACAGCTCATTTGCATTTAGTGATGCACATAAAACTCCTATAAAAGTTCATGTGCAAAGACAGCTGGGAGCATGTAATGAAGGATCACAGTAAAGGCTGAAAGAAGTAGAAATTATTTTAACTCACTTCTATGACAAAAAATATTTATTATTATTATTTATTAATATGTACTATTTATTATATTATTTATTATTACTAATATATAATATTAATAATAATCAATCGATCACTAAATCTTCCATCAGTTGAGATATTTTGCTATGCGCAGACAGACCAGCTTGTTGTCCGCTTATACAGTGGGATTTCTTTTGTCATAATTGAATGATTAGTTTTATTTGTCTTCATTTATGGGTTTGTGTAGTTTGGCTTTGTTTTTTTTCATAAATGCCAATAATATAAAACAACTGGTTTTCACATTTCTTCACTGTTATTCTTAGTCCCTGTCATAGTGAACTAGCATGAAGATGTGTTTTTCATAGAGACTCCAAAGCACTTCTGATAATTGCTGGGTATAAGGATGTCTTCTAAATGCTGTAAACGTAATAAACATAAGCAATTTAAATGGGACGTTATATTCCATATATAAAAGTGCAGTAATCCATGAAAATTATATGTTTTTAAATCGAAAAGAAATGTTTTTCTGAATTTACGGGTATTTGGTATTTATTTCACAAATACCCAATTTCTTGTGTAAATGCTTGTACGAACGATTTATGCATAAATCCGTTTGTATCCCACTTGATAAATAAGGCCTATTGCTTGCCCAGCACTGACAAGAAACTGGAGAAGTGTTGTTCTAGGTTTTTTTTTAAATAAAAATTTTAGGGGGGGGCGGCGCTCTAATTGTTCTGCTAGTGCCTTCTGTTCCAGATTAATGTAGGAAAGCATTTTCATTTGGGTACATAAGTTTGTTTGTCTGATTTAAACATTTATGGTAATGGGCCTTCTGCTGGCTCTTTAATGCTTTACACACTGTTGTAAACAGTTTCTAAGAATATCCATCACACCAAGCCATTCTCTCTCTCTCTCTCTCTCTCTCTCTCTCTCTATGGAGTCCCAGACTAAATATGTGAGTGCATGCATGTCACATGTACACACGCGCACACACACACACGTGCACACACATACACACACATTTGCGGTCACACAAAAACTGAAAGACTGAAAAAGAAAACCCTCAATGTTCACACATATTGTTTCGTTTTTCCATTATAGCACAGCAGCCTGCATTTTAAGTTCCATGTTTAATTTATATTTCTGCTGGATAAATGAGCTGTGTTGTTTATTTATATTTTAATCAGTTACTATACATAGTAATTCTTATATAATTAGTGCTTGTATATTTTTCATTACTGTTCTTTCACTCTCTCGCACACACACACACACACACTCTGACATCTCTCTCTCTGATCATGCATCACCATCATATAATTGATACTCTCCTATTTATCATCATATCTCTGTCTCCCCCTCTCTCATCTGTCAGGGCCCAGAGTTGCCTTCATTTATAGACTCCCAACTGCCACCTATGGAGTAATTAAACTTTATGCGTTAATTGGTGTAAATACAACTCTGGGAGCTGTGCTCCCAAAGTTCACACTACACCTACTATGCACCTGCGATAAGAGTAATGTGTTTATTAGAAAGCTAAGACAAAATATAACAGAATGCATCTATACACTAAATAATTTTGTTTCTAAATAAGAATGTTTAAAGCAATCCACAAAAAAGCATAAGTATCCATTAGCCTCTGTAAGCTAGAACTAGGTCCTTAGCTGAGTAAAGGGCAATCCACACCAGGCGCGTGGATTCAAGCATCGTGTAGCGTCATGTCAGGTGTCATGTCCTCATTCAATCTCATTTTGAAATCATTTAAAAATTTTAAAATCATTTCAGTCCACACCATCCGCATCAGAGGCACATCAATGAAGCAAATTACAGCTCACCTGCTGCTGCTCTTGTTTCACCCTCTGAGCCTATTTATTTTTACTTGTGTGCGAGTGAAGCATAAACTCCATAGAAACCCAGTGACATCAAAAAAGCACACTTTTTATATGCTTTGCACTTTATTTAAAATCATAATGTACAAAAATATAATTGCACAACAGGTACCTACATGTTTATATGCTATGATACTAATTTTAACTTGGGAAACAAAATAAACAAAAACATACACCAGTTATTCGTTCTACTCTCTCTCTAATTTCATGTTTTTAGCTGAATGGTTTTGTAATCACAGCTAGCAGATTGATAGGGACAAAATGAACAGAGCAAACTTAACTTTGTAGTGTGAACTCTTTTTCATCTTCTTGGTTTTTGGGTGCTTTCCTTCCAGGCTTATATTCAGTATTAGCTCTGCACCTACTACAGTGGAGTCTGGGCTAGATTTCCTCAATATGTTCTTTTATTCTATTTTATAATCCTGTAGAGCAATGTGAGGTACAATCAAATTGACATTTATAAAGGATACTAGTGAAGTTATGAGCAACAGGTGAGTGTAATTAATTAGTAAATGAGAGAGTTCGCTCAGCATGGCTGAGAGGGGGCATGTTTATTGGCAGGGGTTTCCAGCAACTCTTAAACTAGATGTGTTCTGATAATTATTAAACATTAAACAGTTAATCTCATGCTCAAACCAAAAAAGAAAACAGACAGAAATATAAATTCAACTACTTATTTAACTACTTACAACCAATAATTAAACCCTGGCATTGCAAAAACAGATTATAGGTGTGCTATTGCTTTCTGCTTCCAGAAGCTCATACAGAAACGCAACTGAAACACACTTGGCATGAATGGACTGAGGGCTTGACGTGATGCTTGACATGACTGTCTGTGCAGTGCTAATGCATCCAGTGTGACTCCAGGGTAAGGATTTCATAAAGGTAAAAATTATTTTTTTTTTATGTTAGAAAAATATCAATATAAAAGCTATGCTGCAGTTCAAATAAGGGGAAAAATGGCAAAACGGCCAAACCTTCATTTGCTTAATAATTGTGGGCAAACCCAGAGGGCTGTTTTCTCTAGTCATTCTTTTTCCTTACTGCAGGTTCTTGTCAGCAGATGTCCTTCCATTGGAGACAAAAGAAATAAGAAGGGCTGTTGATATCATCAGCATAAAAATGAGAAGGTCTCTCTCTCTCCCACCCTCTACCCACCCCCACCTCTGGCAGGATTGCGGCTCCAGCCACACTGCACTACCTTTTCAGCTTGCAAATGACAATGTCACCAAATGCTATCCTTCCATCAATCAGGGGGGGTCATGAATATACAAAAAGCAAACTACCTCCTGCTGCTTTACTTGGCCTCATCTCTCTCTCTCTCTCTCTGTCTCTCTCTCTCTGCTAAATGTTAAACACATACACACACTTTTTTTGGTCTTAAAAGATGCTAGCCTCAGGTTCAATCAAGGTAGGTCAGGCATGGTGTTCCTCATAGTGAACTGGGCTGTAACTGCAAGTGGTATTACCATTCTACGTGATATCCAGCATTTCTGATGAATGTGTATGTGTGGTTAACTAATGACCTACCTACTAAAAGAGGAACTGATAGTCAATGGCTGCTTCTGGTCAATACCAGAGAGCAACAGTTGGGGTCATAAGTTTACATACGCCTTTCAGAATCTACAATATGTTAATAATGTAAAAAAAATAATAAGAGCAATAAAATTGCATTTTGTTTTTTATTTATTACTGCCCTGAATAATCTATTTCACATAACACCTTTACATATAGTCCACAAGACAAAATAATAACTGAACTTACACAAATAAACCAGTTCAAAAGTTTACGTATGCTTGATTCTTAATACTGTGTGCTGTTACCTGGATGATCAATGACTGTTTTTATGTTTTGTGATAGTTGAGTCGTTTGTTTGTCCTCTTGAGAATCAATGAGTGTTTGCACCTTTTGTAATAGTTGTGTATGAGTCCCTCAGTTGTCCTAAGTGTGAAAAGATGGATCTGAAAATCATATAGCCACTGTGGAAATGGGTCAAATATGCAGAAGATGCTGAAAGACCAAATAATGTGCAGTACTTGGAGTATTTTTCTTAAGAAGAGTGGGCAGGTTAACTGATCAGGACAAACAAGTGACTCATGAACAACTATCACAAAACATAAACACAGTTGTTGAGCATCCAGGTAACAAAACACAGTATTAAGAATCAAGCATATGTAAACTTTTGAACCGGTTCACCTGTGTAAATTCAGTTATTATTGCATCTTGTGGACTATATGTAAATATCTGCTATGTGAATTAGCTTATTCAGGGCAGTACTAAATAAAAAAACAAAATGCAATTGTTATGATTCTTCTTATTTTTTTCATTATTAACATTTTGCAGATTCTGGAAGGTTTATGTAAACTTATAACCCCAACTGTAGATCTGACCATAGACAAATCATTTCCAAGGCAAAAGGCATGTCTTTCATGCTTGCACACCCATACAAGCACATCATAGGCAGAATTTCTATCATCAGTGGAGCCATGGAGCCACATGGTCTTGGAAAGTCACATCTACGAATTGTATTATTGAAATATTGAAATGTCTGAGTTTGACACAGTTGAGATTGCACAGAGACATACAGTAGCTTTGTATAGGTATTTTCTTTGAACTAATTTTGCACCTCTGTTCCTGTTCCATGATGTAATGTTACTTTCATTGACTTAGAGAGAAAGTTACAGTAAAGATGCAGGCTGTGATTTGGTTCTATGTAGTCTGCATGTCTGGCAAGACAAGACAAGACAAGACAAGAAGATTGCTGAGGTGATAAAGATTATTCCTGAATGAGGCACAAGAGGTCATATTTCAATGTCTGCTTGTGCACTGTTTAGGAATCGTTAATGTGTGTGCAAAACCACAACAACGCTCACACATGCACAAAGGAAGGAAAGACAGTGTCAGGTCAACATCTGGCTGTGATCCTGGGAAAATAAATTGCTTTAAACATCGAAGTGGATGTCGAAATGGTCCCTGATTGTGCAGAATGGGTTTGCGTGAACCAACAAGCTATTGGCTGTAATTTATAGACAACCATGATGAATATTTGTCCATGACACACATGGAATAACCCTGGCTCAGCTGTAAACATTACCAAATCCTGACACAATTGATATATAATGCCAAACACTGACATCAAACCAAATGAGTGACAGAGAAAATGCCCAGTATTAAGGTACAGTTTGTCAATTATTAATGCTGTCAAAGGGGCTTTGCTGCAAGCCAGGAGATATAGGTGCAGCTGGTTTCAATAAGAGGAGAGAGAGAGAGTCAAAGAGAATGTGCTAAATTCACAGACAGGACAGGGCCACAGAAACAATAGACTTAATTACACCCCCTGCCCCTCTCCAGCTCTGCCAGCTGCTACAAAAAAAATGCATGTTAATTATGTAAATTATTAATTGGGCCAAAACTGCAGTTTATGGGATTGTGGAGTTAATAACTGGATCAGCCAGCACTGGGAGTATGGCCTATGACAAGCCAGAGCCACACACACACACGCTAAACACATGTACAGACATACACACACTCACATTATCTGTGGATGCATTCAGACATTCACACAGTTTGACTAAAACCATAGACAACTCAATTTTCAAAAACTTTTATATCTTTTGTTCTCCCTGTCAATTGACACTTCAATTTTGTGCAGGCACAAGCATAATTTGCTTGTATAACAGCAGTATACAACAGACTTGGTTGGTTGCAACCTACTTTTTACCATGTGTACTCAGTTGCTCTTTTTATGATCAGAAATGAACATGCCTGTGTGGGTGGAGCAATGAAAGAGGGGGTGTGACATTCAAAATTCAATCACCAGTTTCAGTTCAATTGTCAAGGCTTAAAAAATTTCTTACAACCTGGTTTGGTGGATGTACATAAGAACAAACAGATACATGAAAGAAAAATGTGACAGAAACTTTAAAAAAACATTCAGATCTTCCTTAAAGTACCAAACAAATGTAATTATATGTCTAATATTTTTATTCATATTCAACCTTATCTCACAGAAAAAAACATTTGCATGCAACTTATTTGCAGCATCTTCTGTATGATGAATATCAACATCCTGTCACAAGCCTACAAAACATATCATATCAACGCGTGTGCGCATGCGCGCTAAGGTTGTTTATTCTGGGTAAAAGCACAAAGTGCCAGAACCCTATTGTTTTTGTTCTGATTTTATTATTTTTATTACTTCATTAAAACATACTTTATTACTTCAAAACATTGCTGCCTTCAGCCAATCAGCTTTCAGCAGGCATTTCACATAACTAGCATTGAGCTATTGTCACAAAACTTGATAAGTATGTTCAAGTATGGTCTCTATATTTCTATGAACATTGACAAGAACTGGCCACTGGGTACAATACTTGATAAGACTGCTCAGACCCCACAGATTGCTGCTTGCGGCTATATTTAGGGGCCAAGCACCGCATGTGCGTAGGCACCTATTGTAATCATTAGTGTTCTTATTATTATTCTGCTTCTTCTTCTTCTTCAGCTCTTGAGTCTATGGCAGCCCATAGAATCATACATAGGAAAGTTATGAAATTTGGCACACAGATAGGGGACAGTCTGAAATGTTATCTGAGCAAATTTGGAGTTGCTATCTCAAACCCTCTAGCGCCACCAACAGCTCAAAGTTGCACTCATGTTTATGCTAATAACTTTTGAACCATAAGGGCTAGAAACAAAATTATTTTTTCTTCTGATTCCTTGGCTCATGCCAAGTTGAAATTTTTGGCCATTTTGTATTTTTTGAAAAACATACTTTTTCAAACTCCTAGACCATTTGTCCGATTTTCACGAAAATCGAATCAGATCATCTTCAGACCATGCCGACAAAAAGTTATCAACTTCAAATTGATTAGTCAAACTGTTCTCGAATAACATGCAAACAAATTCAACAATGAGCTCGCCGAAATGGACGTGAGGTTACATCTCTGTAACACTTTAGCGTATTCAGACCAAACTTAATATGTGTCATAGCCATCATGACATGAGGATACCTGCACAGTTTCGGAACAGCGCCACCTAGTGTTCACGAGATATGAAAAAAATCTGATTTTTGCTTATAACTTCTGAATGGTTTGCCCTATAATCCTGGTCTCTTTAGATACAGGGGGGAATACTCAGTCAAATGACCTGAAATTTGCCTATGTTGGGCAATTTTGAATTTAGCTGTAAAATGCTGAAACCTACTTTTGCTAACTAGTCCTAGGCTTTTTGGCCAATCATCAAGAAATTGGTGTCAAACTACTCTGGGGAGTCTGTTTTTCAAAAGTTAGTGAAATCATATTTAGATGTGAACAATATGACCACCACAGTTTTTGCCAGGATAAACTTGATTTACTTAAATGGCTGTAACTCATGATAGGTTAAATGTCTTTGTACAAACCATGAAAGTTATGCTCATGACAAGATTGGGAGGAAGACTGCAAAGTTTGAGGCATGGTCATTATTAGGGGTGGAGTTAAGTTCTAGTAAATCTCAGGATAAGTAAGTCCAATTTGCAAACTGAAAGAAGCATATCTTTTGTAAATTAGGATGTGCAGTGAAATATCTTTCAAGTGCTGTCTCATGTGCTAAAAATGTGCCTTCACAGCATTTAGCCCTGCCCACTCACATTTAAGATCATTTGTATAATATGCAAACTTACTTTTGCTAAATATTCTGAGGATTCTGGGTCTACCTTCCAAATTTGGTGTCAAAATACTCATGAGAGGCTTTCTAAATACTATGGCTTCCACATGCCAATCAGACCTAGAGGGGTGGAGCTTCATTTACTCAAAACAGCTGTAACTCAGGACTGCTTTGATGGATTTGCCAAGATTGTGGCTTGGTCACCCAAACGGGCAGAGTTAAGTTTAAATAATTGATTATCAAGATCAGTATATCTGATTTGCACATAAACAAGCACATTTCTTATAAAATAAGGTGTTCTTTGAAAATATTTATCTGATCTTATCCAAGCCATAAAAATCCTTTTGAAATCATTTAGCCATCTCCAATCAGATTTATGATGATTTGCATAATATGCAAAACATATTTTTTCTGAACTAATGCTAGGATTTATTGCCTATTTTCACAAAGATGGTGGTAAAAACACAGTGGAGACTGTGCTCCAGTAATTTCCCACAACATTTTAACATGTATAAATGTACAGTAAATTTTACTGTTATTTTTGTTATTTTTCTGTGACAAATAATACAAATAATAATGCAATATCATATTACAACACAAAGTTGCAACATGAATCTATGAATCTTCATAAACATGCATCAGAAAACATTCTCAATTCTACTGGAATAAATTTAAATCTATAATATTAGAATATATAACTGACTATTGTCAACACTTATTTTAATTACAAGTAAAAACACAGCTGAGAAATACCAATAAAATCCATTAGCAGTCCCGCCAATACATCAATGAATTAATGCTAGGCGGAGCCTAATTTATTCAAACAGCTGTAACTCATGCTAATGTGTCATGCCAGTTGTGATGTATGTGCAACAACAGACAACCCATAAACAGTTTATAGGTCAAAAGGATTTGTGTTACATTTTAATACACAGTGTGCAATATTACAACACAAGATGGCAGCATCAGGCTATAAATCTGTATAAATAAGCATTTCTGATGTTCTTATTTCTATTCCAATTTTAAGACTTTCATTTATTTAAACAGTTATTTCTAAGTCACTCTACTAGAACATTCAGCTATCAATCAGCTTTCTTGTCATATATTGATATTTTTGCAAATTATTTTGTCATGTGGAACATTAGTGGAAATAGAATAAGAAAAAGTTCCTGTGTACCTTTTCCTTTGTCTGAATATTTCTGAACTAGTTTCAATTCTTTTTGTGCAGTTTTTGTGTTGTAGTTAAAGTGGGAATTTTGCTAAAACTTAGCAACCCTCCCCTGGAGCTTCCATGCCAGCTGTTCTTTTAAACTTTAAGTGAAAGTAAAAACCTCATATTTGCATGATTTTTTGTTTGTTTGTTTTCATCCTGTGGGATCCCAGTGCACACACCTAGTCTGATGGTGGTTATCTTGTGGTTATCTGGTGTTCATAGATTGACCTTTGCAGCACACTGAACAGTTCAGTCAACCCAGGAACTATCTAGTCATCGGGGAATACAGGGTGAGCTTATCACCAAGGCATACAGTTCTCCCAGCCCTCTGCCAATACTCTTTCCAGATAAGCATCCTCTCTGGGTTCATACGGAGTGATATTAAGAAATCCAAGAATAGGGGGACATCTTTCTGCTCATCTGTGACTCTAACCCGGGAAAGATTCCCAGTGTGTTCCAACCACTAGTGAGAGCAGTAGCGGAAGCCAGGGTTATGTTTGTCCTTTTGGGGCCTGGAGTAGACCACTGCAGTTTTATTGCTCAATGTTGTGTAGCATTTTTGGAATGGCACAAGATGTGACACTGTCACAAATACAGCTGGAAAGGACTTGAGGGCCAGACAGGCCCTACTTAAATTATATTAGGCTGATGTCCCTTGTTTCTCTCCATTCTGAGGGAAATAAGATGCTTCCAGAGAACTGGAGTTTGTGTTTTTCTCATTGGGATGAGGATACAGTATGTTCCTGTCTGTGGTATTTGAGGTTGGCTGCAGACTTTTGACTTTTTACTTTTGAGAGTTCCTTAATCTCAACTGCCCTTGAGGGAGTTACTACCACAGCTGTGGTTAGCAGTCCAATCATGCCAGCAAGGGCTGGAACTGCTCATCACAGCCTACCCAAACTGCTATGTTGACATAATGTCTGCCACTCACTGGGGTGACCGGTTGGCTAGGATTTCCACTGAATCTAGTTTCACCACAATTATTCATAGGGTCTACTCCAGTACTAGGACTTTCCCATACTGTGTGTGAGGAAGGTGGACACATCCCAGGTAGCCTGCTGCTTGTAGGCAGTAGGGGTGTTTGTCTACACCCTCTGCTCTAGAGAGAAGGTGGAGGGTAAGACAGTGACTTGAAATGCATCGTTATCAAAAAGGCAACACAGAATGGAGCTAAGTTCCAGCGCAATGACAGCACAAAGAGAGCAAGGTCTATGTGATGTGACTCAATGAACAAGTAATTTAAGGCAGGTGTGAAAGGTTCAATGATTCTGAGATTTTGTTATGTAATGAGCACTCATCTTTAACCATCCACGGAGGGCATAAAAACCTGAAATAAGATTGTATGGCCTAATTTTATATTTGTATTGTGTAGTGCAAATAGTGTGAATGTATGTGTATATATATATATATTTATACAGCCTGGTAAATGCCTGGTCATGGTCATGGTGCATTAAATCAGGCTAATAGTTATTCAGTTATTCATTTGTTCAGTTTTCCAATGCTTCAGGGGAATAGTGGCAGGGTTCATATTTTAATTAAAAAAAAATGAAATCCAAACACAAATGCAAATAATTTGAGCACTAAACAGAAAATAACCTATTATATGTTATAACATATCTTGGGAATACTGAATGCAAGGTGGAAATACACCTTGGAAGGGATGCCCATCCACATACCATGTACACCAGTGGCAGCTGGTGGTTTTTTAAAAGAGGGAAAGCACAAGTGTCCGTTATTGAAGTATACATCAGTGTGTTCTAGTTTATCTGTTTCATTTGTTGATCTGGTCTCCTGTTTAATTCTCAGTCTCTCATCAGTAAGAACATGAAAAGACTTTTCCAAAATTAGGTCAATAAAATTAGTAGTTTCTGCCAGCTAAGCTGCTGACTAGCTAGTTCAATTTCATTGAAAAAGGTAGTGGGAACCAGCTAGCTAGACCTGTAAATAAACAAAAGATTAATGCAAATAGCCAAACATAACTTTATGCTTAAAATTTACTTACAATATTTAGCGATAACAATAATAGAATAGATGTGTAAAACTGTTATGGATTCAGTTACTGACTAACTACTACAGCTCCGAGCACTGCGAGTCTGACTGGCACTGATATGTTTAAGTTTGAGTTATCAGTCATGTTTGTTAACATTTCAATGACTGGCAGCTGGTTATGAGGTTAAGCCCCTTTGAGAGGTCTCCCAGTCATCATATGGAGAAGCCGTGCATCCAGACAGGACAAGATAAGAGTGCACTCTCCGATAAAATGGAGATATTTTTTCAATGCAAATCCCACCCACCCATTCACCCATCCCAAAGAAGCCGTGCATCCGAGCAGGACTGAAAATGACTTATTAAAAGCCTTTTGTCCAGTCAGCATTAATCTTTGCTTCCTTTAAAACAGAGTGTACTTGAACCTACCATAGGAGTTTTACAGGCAGTGTTCTGGGGGCTTCAAAGGAGATTCTGATGCAGGCTGTGCTGTCCACCGAAAACAGTTTGTGTTAAATGAACAATCAGTGTGACATTGAAATGAGATACAGTATGTGATTTCTTGATTTGCTAAAATATTGAATTTTACCACATTTCACCACATAGAAACATTTAATCACAGCATTTTAACAAAATTTTAGGGGAGGCTGGGCTTCCCATGTAGTCTTAAAGCAATCTCCTGTGATGTACACACATTCACACACTCATTAACACCTAGGTTCAATTTATGCTCTGATCACCTAGAGGTCGCAATTAATTCCCAATCTCCAACCACGAAAAGCCAAAGAAAATGCCCTCTCAGCTCAAAATTCCTACTCCTCCCTTCAACTTGAAATTCCTACTTTCTTCTCAGTTTATTTATTTCCTTAAACCTCAGAAATGTTCACTTGGGTTTATTATCTGTGAAGTGATATGCACACCCCACCATTTCCAAGGGCCTTAAAATTAAGTTGAGGAAAGAGCAAATACCAGTTTACCAATGTCAGGGGTGCAAACTCATTTTAGTAGAGGAACAAGAAAACACCTCTGGCAACACTACAAAGAGAGCATTACAGGCAAGCATGAGCTGCAGTGTGCATCTTCAATGGCCTTGATTCAGTTTGTGCCAATCAATACACTCAGCCAGGCCAAATCTGGATGGTAGACTTGGCTGAATCTGAATAGATGCTCTGTTTCTGTCTGGCTCTGCTACTGAAACAGATGAACTTGCACAAAAAAGGCATCCATCTGACAAGCACAGGTAAAGGATAGCTAGCCAATTGTCTGGGAATGGGGCTGATCTTTAGTTTATATTATTATTTTCAATCAGCCAAGGTCACTGGGTCATCCAGTGACATAGGTACTAGGCTGTCATCAAACATAATGCTGATTCTACTTGGGTGCACATTGATTGCTATAGCCTTGAAGAACATTAATATGTGATGTATTATTGTCATGGATTATTAGTGAATATTTGTAAGATAGTAATGGCTGAATGTTGATTGAATTCAACCAAAGAAAAAACACGTTAGTGGTTTGCACATTACATGTAATGTGTATGACATCTTTATGTATTAACTGAGGCACACTAATGAAAAAAGAACAAATTAAACAAACATTGGAAAGATATAATTATATTACTCATGAATGAACAGTGAAAAGCAAAATAAACAAACATGCAGAGCTCAGTTCCTGCGTTCAAGTGCACAGCAGCAGAGCATATAGAGTGTGAGAGCAAGACTTATTGGAGAGCATCTGGCATAAGCCAAACTCGCTGTGGCAGTTTCCAATTACTCCAAGCGCCAAGCCCATGCCAAGTCTGTAAACAGCCTTTATCAGCAATAATAGTGGCATAATCCCAGCTAAAGAGGGAGGCAGCATATGGCTACGGCCTTATAAATGCAATCCCACAAAGCAGAAGGCAACAGAGAGGAGAAGGGATTTTACTGGAAAACCAGTTTCTATGGGCTTGGGACCTATACTCTTTGAATGTAAAGTTTCATATTTTGTTTTGTTTTGTTTGTCTACTGATAAATTGATCAATAGTGTGATTATGGTGGGTATAAACTGATGCATGATGGTTAGGCGCCATCTGATCTACATGCATGTCTCATATAATTACTATGACATTAATTTTATGCCTGTTCGTTGCATGTCTGTAAGTTTTTATAAACATTTTTTGTTTACATAAGAAATGCAGTAATGTTAGATCCTGGTGCCTACATCAGCAGACATTTGCCAACTGGGTCTTGGTTTCTCTAACCTCTACTGACTTTTTCACTCACTATTACGACCATTAATTTTTTGTGACAATTCCTGTCCTGTCCATTCCTAAACACCCAATGCTTAAATCAAATCAAATTCTTAGTTTTATCACTGTCTCGCTAGGGGAATATGTGCGGTTAAAAAATATGCAGTTCAAAAGTAGCCCAATTCTGGAAACCCTATCTCAGTTTTCAGTTCAATTCTGAAAACAATACCTCAATACTTCAGCACAGAGCAATGCACATGGTGATAATTTGCACCAGATTTTGATATAAAAAGGTTACACACACAATTGGCTACTAATTGCTCAAAGTTTAATACAGTAACTGAATATGTAATTGGCTCCCGAGTGGCACAACAGAAAAGCATTCTTCTTATCATCATGAGATCATGAGCTTGAATCACGACAATGTAACAGCTATCCTTAGCCAGGAGTCCAAGAGAGCACAACTGGCTATGGGTGTGAAGGATGGCATACTCTCTCCCCTACCAATTACAGAAAAACTAGCCCATCATGGGCATTTGTGAGGTCATGCATGTGGAAGGACACGGCTTTCCTATAGCACTTTCCTCCAAATGTGGTACACTGTGATGCAGCAGTTTGAAAAGATGCAGTTGGTAGCTGTCATATAATAGGTGAGACCTAACTGGTGGGTAGGAATTGGCTAAGACTAAATTAGGGAGAATAACCCCAAAATAATATGTAATCTACTGCATTTTCATTTCTTCGAATTTTTTGCACAATCCTCCCTCAAACATACATTTATGAGGAGGAGAAGCACATTCTGAGTGTTGCCAGTTGCACAGTGCTTAGATTGGGCATTTAGGTTTTCATTTTGTACATAACACAGAATTCATACATAACACAGTCTCACAATCTCACATTATGTAGCCTAATTATATTTACAAACAAGCACAAACAAACATCTTAATTCTGGCCCACAGAGAAACTTATTTTAAATGCTACAGCATGTGCGCTGTGTTTCATATCACAATAATGTAAGGAAATACAATAAATACAAATTTAAAATACAAATGAATCCCTCCTGCCTGTTCGTTAATTTGCCGTATTTCTCCTAATCAGCTCCAGTGCCACAGTTTTATCTGGCCTCTATTACAAGCAGGATATTACTGTCAAAGATGATAACAATAATAGGCTAAGCCGACCTTGATTTTCTTGGGAATTTATAAGACTATAGGAGTATTTGATAAGGACAATGAGAGGGGTCAGTAACAAGATAAATATTCTCCTTTAAGTTAGCTCTGCACAGAATCTAGCTCAAAGGAGGGGAAACCCACCTGCTCTGGCTTTGTGGTGGTCACTATTTCTTGTCAGGACTGATTTATTGCCTTTCAGTTGTTCAATTTCACATTTTGTCCTCGTCATATTCCTGCGTCACATCATTCACCACTAACCCTTGTAGTGCAGACTGGGAATATTGATAAAACAATTATCTGCTCACAATTCATTTGATTTTCCATTTCAATTATGAAGCGGGGATAGGCAAAAAGAAAATGATTGCAGTATTGATTTATTTTCCCGTTCTTCTCTTTTCTCTCTCTCATTCTGTGCCTTTGATAATGTATTTTGGTGACATGATGTGGATGTTGACTATTTTTGACATCACACTATTAGTTTTTAGGATCTTTCTATACCTGTACATTTGTCTAGTGTAAAATCAGTCAGGTAATAGTACCCCTAGATAGATAGATAGATAGATAGATAGATAGATATACATAACTAAATAAAAGTGGTGGAAACTGGATGAGAGAGATAGTGAGCAAGACTGAACTCATATAGACATAGTGTACAGTTATAGGAGAGAAAGAGATTGTGGAAACCTTTAATTGCCTCATATTGTGCATGCCAGAGCAGCTCCAAAACACTCCTGGTCCTTTCAATAAACCACCTAACATGAGCACAGATGCAGTGTTGATATGACAAGAGACTGGCTTTAATTTCTTCATTTCTCTTCATGGGTCTGGTGAAGGAAGATTGAGAGGAAGACTTCTGAGCTTCCATGCAGCTTGGCCACCAGGGGAAAGATAGTTTTCACAGTGTGAGTTGCTCATGATTCAACATGTATATTTTGTGTTCTGTCCTATCTAAACTGAAATTAATACTTCTTGTTAAATGCAGCTTCTGAAGCTGAGCTTTCAAATGGAGAATAGACGGTTCAGAGCATCTCTGCTGTACAGATGACTTTCACAAGGATGTGTGTGAAAAAGAGTGGGCCATGTCAAATGGGTTCATTTCAGCAATAGGTTCTCTGTAAACCATTTGGAACATTAATAATGGGTTAAAGCCCATTGGGAATCAAGCTGAAATAGCCCAGTGGGAGCCTGGGAAATTCTGCTACAGCTGAAGTGCTTGGCTCCTAGCCAAAATGCAGGAAGAGTGGAGCATAGCAGTGCAGTGTGTTTCCCTGTGTGAATTTGAGTGTGTCAGTTTCAAAAAGGAGAGAAAAATAGACGAAAAGAGCATTTAAAAGACTGGAAAAGAAAAGAACAATAAAGACTTTTCCTCAAACTCAAAGACTCTCAAGGCTGTAGCGATATACTGTAGTGGTATATTACTTCTGTTAAAATCCTCACTTAAATAAAATCATTTTAAATGTTATTGCAGCCAAAGATTAACATGACAGACCATTATAGTGCTTCTCCTAATATTTTTAAAGAAATCTTAGCTAAAACAATTTGTATGATTTGTTGGTTTCTTCTGAAACAAACGGTAAATCTCGTAATCTCTGACTGCTTATGTAACTATGACACTTCTTAGGGTGAGTCTGCTCATTTTCTCAGTTTCTGACCTGTTGTAGTATATGTTCCAGTCAACTTCTGTCATTGCCACATCTAATTTATGCAGGCTAAGGTGAGGCAACCCTTCTTTTGTTTATGTTGCATCTGTATTAACTGGGAAAGCTGCTCAAAATGTGTGGTTTAATTTTGTATAGGCTGACTGTGTGGTTATAGCATTTTGGATAACTGTAACTGGTATTTCAATGGAATTAAATTCTAGTTGGCTTACCGAAATATTGAAAGCACTTGTATACACAGCAGTATAAACATCTCAGAATTTCTCAGTCTATTTTCTGTCACTAGCTTCATTTAGTAAATGTCTGTTAGGTGTGATATATTCAGCTGCTTGATTTAGTTGTTACGTAATATTAGGCACTACTCAGTGCATTCTGTGACAGCCCTTTTTGTGTTCATGTTAAGGCAATATTTGCAAAGTTCATGAAATGTGTGCATGACAGTGCTATTGTTGTAAAATTGAAGTGAGTTAGGCCACAAGTAGGCTTAACGAACTGGCAAAAGAACAAATCTCTTGAGCGATAGCCTTTCAACTTGTTGGCCACTTTCTGCAATCATTTAAGTTCTTTTGAGTGACTCCTGGCATTTGAGTTTTCTTTACAAACCCTTGCCCACCCTGTTTTATCCAGGCGTCTTGTCCCACAGCAATTATAAATGAAGCGATAAATTTATTTATTTATAAATAAATATTTATACAGTCTGGTCCATAAGTATTTGGACGGTGACACAATTTTCGTAATTTATTTTGCCTCTGTAGACCATCACAGTGGATGTGAAATGAAGTAAGCAAGATGTGATTGAAGTGTAGATTTTCAGCTTTAATTCAAGGGGTTTAACAAAAATATTGCATTAACTGTTTAGGAATTACAGCTATTTTTACATAGTCCCTTCCATTTTCACAGGCTCAGATGTAACTGGACAAACTAACATAATTATAAATATAAGGATTATTTTTAATACTTGGATGCAAATCCCTTGCAGTCAATGACTGCCTCAACTTTGGAACCCATGGACATCACCAAATGCTGAGTTTCCTCCCGTGAGATGCTTTGCCAGGCCTTTACTTCAGCCACTTTCAGTTGCTCTTTATGCCGTCAGTGTGAAAAGCATGCTTAATTGGGTTGAGGTCAGGTGACTGACTCGGCCATTTAAGAACATTTCATTACTTTGCCTTAAGAAGCTCTTGGGTAGCTTACGCGGTATGTTTTGGGTCATTATTCCTCCGTACTATGAAGCGCCATCCTATCAGTTTTGCAGCATTTGACTGAATCTGAGCAGAAAGTATAGCTCTATACACTTCAGAATTCATCCTGCTACTTCTATCAGCAGTCATATCATCAATAAACACCAGTGACCCAGTTCCATTGACAGGCATACATTCCCATGTCATAACACTACCTTCACCATGATTGACAGATGATGTGATATGCTTTGGATCATGAGCCCTTCCTTTCCCTCTCCATACACTTCTCTTCCCATCATTCTTGTACAAGTTAATCTTCGTTTCATCTGTCCAAAGAATTTTGTTCCAGAACTGGGCAGGCTCTTTTGGATGTTTTATAGCAAAGTGTAATCTGGCCTTTCTGTTCCTGAATGTTACCAGTGGTTTGCATCTTGAGGTAAAACCCTCTATATTTACATTCATGAAGGCATCTCTTGATTTTAGACTTTGACAACGATACGCCTACCTCCTTGAAAGTGTTCTTGATTTGGCTATATGTTGTGAAGGAGTTTTTCTTCACCAAGGAAAGGATTCTGCAATCATCCACTTTAGTTGTCTTCTATGGTCTTCCAGGCCTCTAGTGGTGTTGAGCTTGCTAGTGCATTCCTTCTTTTTAAGAATGTGCCTAATTGTTGATCTCGGCTTGCTGCGGGGACCAGGCCTCCAGCCCTCGGCGTCGCCTGATGCCGGTGGCCGGGGGAGGGGACGTCGCAAGCGGTGCGCGAGAAAGCAGAAGCGCGGCAAGAGGGCGGGGGTCCGTGCTAGGCTAAAAACAAACCCTGCTCTCCAGTGTCTGCTCCCTGGAAAATAAATTGGATTTCATCCGACTCCAGCAAACTACACGG
Organism: Pangasianodon gigas; assembly: GCA_022758105.1. NCBI lineage: Eukaryota > Metazoa > Chordata > Actinopteri > Siluriformes > Pangasiidae > Pangasianodon > Pangasianodon gigas. The sequence goes on along the minus strand of CM040461.1, from coordinate 18,199,331 downwards.
CGTGAGTTTAGAGACTGCTGCGTCTTTGTTTTCACAGAGACGTGGCTCAGCGACAGAGTTCCAGACGCTGCCATTCAGCTAGACGGGCTAGCCTCGTTTCGTGCCGACAGAAACACAGCTCTGTGCGGTAAGGCTCGCGGCGGTGGCTTGTGTGTTTACATCAGCACGGAATGGTGCAAGAACTCGGTGCTAGTTTCTAGTTACTGCTCATCGCTGGTGGAGTTTGTGACTGTTAGATGCAGACCATTTTATTTACCACGGGAATTCACCACTGTCCTCATAATCGGAGTGTACATTCCCCCCAGCGCTAATGCTAAAGACGTGCTCTGTGAACTTTATGGGGCTATTAGCGAGCTGCAGAATTCAAACCCTGGTGGACTGTTTATTGTTGCCAGAGATTTCAACCATGCAAATCTCAAGTCAGTGCTCCCTAAATTCCATCAGCATGTGGACTTTGCAACAAGAGGGAAGAACGCACTGGACCTTGTTTACACAAACATCCCTGGTGCGTACCAGGCGGAGCCCTGCCCCCACCTCGGCTACTCAGACCACATCTCTGTTATGCTAATCCCAGCATACAGACCGCTAGTCAGACGCTTCAAACCGGTTCTGAAGAAGGTGAAAACCTGGCCAGCAGGAGCCATCTCTGCTCTTCAGGACTGTTTTGAACACACTGACTGGCACATGTTCAGGGGAGCGGCAACTGACGGCGACTTCACTGACTTGGAGGAATACACGATGTCAGTGACCAGCTATATCAGCAAGTGCATTGATGACGTCACAGTCTCCAAGACCATCACCACACACTCCAACCAGAAGCCATGGATGACTGCAGAAGTGCGTGCGCTACTGAGGACCCGAGACTCCGCCTTCAGAGCAGACGACAAGGCAGCCCTAAGAACAACGAGGGCCAAACTGTCCCGGGCCATCAGAGAGGCAAAGCGCACACATGCTCAGAGAATCCACAGCCACTTCAAGGCCAGCAGAGATACACGGCGCATGTGGCAGGGCATCCAGGCCATCACCAACTACAGGACAACATCACCTGCCTGTGACAGTGATGCCTCCCTCCCAGATGCGCTGAACGACTTCTACGCTCGGTTTGAGGCACAGAATGGCGTGACGGCGAGGAAGACCACCCATCCTCCCAATGACCAGGTGCTGTGTCTGACCACGGCCGATGTGAGGAAGACTCTACACAGAGTCAACCCGCGGAAGGCTGCTGGACCAGACAACATTCCTGGCAGGGTGCTCAGTGGATGTGCAGACCAGTTGGCAGATGTTTTCACGGACATCTTCAACACCTCCCTGAGCAGCACCGTTGTTCCGACGTGCTTCAAGGCCACCACCATTGTCCCCATGCCAAAGAAGTCTCCAGTGTCCTGCCTCAACGACTACCGTCCCGTTGCACTTACACCCATCATCATGAAGTGCTTCGAGAGGCTCGTCATGAGGCACATCAAGACCCTGCTGCCCCCCTCACTGTACCCCCTGCAATTCACTCACCGTCCCAACCGCTCAACAGATGACGCCATCACCACCACCCTCCATCTGGCCCTCACCGACCTGGACAATAAAGACACATATGTTCGAATGCTGTTCATAGACCAGTTCAGCATTCAACACAATCATTCCTCAGCACCTGATTGGAAAGCTGAACCTGCTGGGAGACCTCAGTCAGTCTGGATCGGGAAGAGCATCTCCAACACCACCACACTGAGCACTGGGGCCCCACAGGGCTGTGTGCTCAGTCCATTGCTGTTCACTCTGCTGACTCACGACTGTGTAGCAATGCACAGCTCGAATCACATCATCAAGTTCGCCGATGACACGATCGTGGTGGGTCTCATCAGCAAGAGCGATGAGTCAGCATACAGAGAGGAGGTGCAGCGGCTAACGGACTGGTGCAGAGCCAACAACCTGTCTCTGAATGTGGACAAAACTAAAGAGATGGTTGTTGACTTCAGAAGAGCACAGAATGACCACTCTCCGCTGAACATCGGCGGCTCCTCCGTGGAGATCGTCAAGAGCACCAAGTTTCTTGGTGTTCACCTGGCAGAGAACCTCACCTCGTCGCTCAGCACCAGCTCCATAACGAAGAAAGCCCAGCAGCACCTGTACTTTCTGCAAAAGCTGAGGAAAGCACATCTCCTACCCCCCATCCTCACCATGTTCTACAGAGGGACTATCGAGAGCATCCTGAGCAGCTGCATCACTGCCCGGTTTGGGAATTGCACCGTCTCGGATCACAAGACCCTGCAGAGGATAGTGAGGACAGCTGAGAAGATCATCGGGATCTCTCTTCCCTCCATCATGGACATTTATACCTCACGCTGCATCCGCAAAGCCACCAGCATTGTGGATGACCCCACACACCCCTCTCACACACTCTTTACACTCGTGCCGTCTGGTAAACAGTACCGAAGCATTCGGGCCCTCAAGACCAGACTGTGCAATAGTTTCTTCCCCCATGCCATCAGTCTCCTCAATACTCAGAAACTCTTGTACTATTTGCACTATTGTCACTGGGTTCACTTTTAAACAGAACTGTGTACTGGTCGGCGCTGCACTGTACATAGGCTGCTACTCTTATGTTTACACTTATGTTTACGCTATTTCAGCTACTTGTATTGTACTCTTGTACTATTTGCACTATTGTCACTGGGTTCACTTTTAAACAGAACTGTGTACTGGTCGGCGCTGCACTGGGACTTACTATGCCCATTGTCTGTCCCAGTAGTCATTGTACTGTCTTGTACTGTCTTGTGCTGTCTGCACATGTTTGCACTTGTGCACTTTATGTATAAATTATGTAGTCCCTTGTAGTTCTGTGTTGTTCTGTGTCGTCTTATGTAGCACCTTGGTCCTGGAGAAACGTTTCGTTTCACTATGTACTTGTATATGGCTGAAATGACAATAAACTCCACTTGAAACTTGAAATTTGAAACTTGATTTGGCCACTCCTACAGTTTCTGCTATCTCCCTGATGGGTCTGTTTTGTTTTTCTCAGCCTAATGATGGCCTCCTTCACTTGCATTGACACCTCTTGGACCACATATTGGCAGTTCCCATGAACAGCTTCCAAATACAAATTCAACACTTGGAATCAACTCCAGACCTTTATCTCCTTAATTTGTCATGAAATAATGAGGAAACAGGCCACACCTGGCCATGAAACTGCTTATCAGTCCAATTACTTTTGAGCCTGCGAAAATGTAGGGACTATGTAAATATAGCTGTAATTCCTAAATGGTTAATGCAATATGTTTGTTAAACCCCTTGAATTAAAGCTGAAAATCTACACTTCTATAGCAAATTGATTGCTTCATTTCAAATCCATCGTGGTGGTGTACAGAGGCAAAATTATGATAATTGTGTCACTGTCCAAATACTTATGGACCTGACTGTATATTATAAAGGTGGGGCAGTTGTTACCTGGAGAAAAGACCTTTATATCAAGGAATCTGGGACCCAACTTTCCAGTACCAGCTTCTATAGGCAGATTGACCATGACAGCACTCCCCAGCTACAGTTTTCCATCCAGTCTGATATCACTAATTTCAGCAGGACATCTCTCTAATTCTGCCTGAAAACTAATGGTAGATAATCTCTGCTGCAGCCATTTCTATCCACTTCCCAAAATACACAAAGAAAACAATCCTTGATGTCCATTTGTTTCAGCTTTCTTGTCCCACAGAAATAATATCCAAGTTCATAGATGACATTTTCCAGTCCTTTGTTTAGTCTTTGCCAACATTTCTACAAATCCTTGAATGCTCCAAAGAACAGTCCCTGCAAAACAATCCTTTATTTTTTTTTCCATGGACAACAAAAGCCTGTATACACTCAATCCTAATGAGGATGGATTGAGAGCCCTAAAACATTTTCTAGATGCATGACTGGAAAAGGACCCAAAATTCTCTTAAGATTATCAGAGCTTGTGCTAACTGCTTCAGCTTCAATTCCAAGACGTGTTAGAATGGCCACTAAAATGGGAACTTCCTATGCAAACCTCTCCATTGGATTTGTTGAGCAAAAATTCTTTGAACAATTTGGACATGTACCCACTCTATTTCTTAGGTACATTGATGACATCTTTGGTATTGTTAACTGAACAGTTGATGAGCTCCAGGTTTTATTTCTTCCTTCTCCAAATTTCGCGACCCCTGGAATATACGTGGAGTACTGCTCACCCTGGCTCAAGCATAACATTTTTAGACATACTGTATCTTAAACCACCATCCACTACAAAGCGACGGACTCTCATTCCTCTTCACATCCCAAAATTCCATCGCATATTCACAGCTAATGAGACTTAAATGCATCTGCAGTGAGAATGAAGACTTTCTCCAGAAAAGTAAGGAAAGTGCAATTATTTTTACAACTGTAGATTCCCTAAGAATGTCACAGATCATGTCATGGCCTGTGTTAGCACTACTGAGAGAATGGATGCACTGACCTCTACATATTCCACTGCTAGCACAGACAGAATTCCTTTGGTGCTCACTTATCATCCCAGTAATATAACAGTGATGGATATTATAAGTAAAAACATCAAAATCCTCCAGGAAGATTCTGAGACATCTTCCTTTTTTAAAGAACATCTACTCATCTCCTGTAGATGGGACAAAAGCATCAAAGACCTACTCATCAGGAGTGAATTAAATGATCAGGCTACTAGAATCTGTGGCACACTTGCACTGAATCATTCAAGATGTTCTACATGCAAATTCATTAACACAGCGACTAAAATCACAGGCCCTAAAGGATACTTTTTTATTACCCATCAGTCCTCGTGCGTCACCGCACGAGTTGTTTATTATTATTATTGTCCATGAAGACATGGTTTGCCAAGGTTGGTGTAGAAGAACTTGTGTAGCCTGCACAGAACCCTGACCTCAACCCGACTGAACACATTTGTGTAGGATGAACTGGAATGCATCTGCGTGCCTCCTTGCCTGACATCAGTGCCCGAGCTCACTAATATTCTTGTGGCTAAATGGGCAAATCCCCATAGCCACATTCCAAAATCTAGTGGAAAGCCTTCCCAGAGGAGTGGATTTTATTATAACAGCAAATGGGGGACTAAATCTGGAATGGGATGTACAAAAAGCACATATGGGTGTCAAGGTCAGGTGTCCACAAACTTTTGGCCATATAGTGTGTATTGTGCAGGTTCAATTGGATTCAGGTCATGTGATTGACTTGGCTATTGCAGAACATTTCACTTCTTTGCCTTAAAAAAAAAGTTGCTTTCAAAGTAAGCATTTTGCAGAATCTGAACAGATAACACATCCCTATACACTTTCATCCTGCTGCTTTTGTCAGCAGTCACAGTATCTATAAATACAAGGGAATCAGTTCCATTGGCAGCCATATATGCCCATGCCATAAGATGAGGTGATTGCTTCAGATCATGAGCAGTTTCTTCCCTTCTTCATACTTGTCTCTTCCCATAATTCTGGTCCAAGGTGATCTTGTTTCATCTGTCCAAAAAAATGTGGTTTTAGATGTTTTTGGCAAACTCTAATCTGGTTTTGCAGTTTTTGAGGCTTACCAGTGGTTTACATTTTGTGGTAAACCCTCTGTGGTGGTTGTGGTGATTTACTTTTGATTGTTGACCTTGACACAGATACGCCTAGCTCCTGGAGGGTGTTCTTGATCTGGCCAACTGTTGCGAACGGGTTATTCTTCACCAGAGAAAGAATGATGAAGATGAAGAATGATGTCATTCTCAACAGTTGTTTTCCATGGTCTTCCAGGCTTTTTGGTGTTCCTGAGCTCACCAGTGCCACACCTAATGTTTTTGCTATCTCTCTGATGGGTTTGGTTTGATATTTGAGGGAATAACACACACCTGGTAATGGTACAGCTGAGCAGCCAACCTTCCAATTACTTTTGGTCCTTTAAAAAGAGGGGGGCACATATTAAAAGGCCTATAACTCCTACACAATTCACTGATTTGGATGTAAATAACCTCAAATTAAAGCTGAACATCTCCACTTTGAGAATCATAATCATGATTTAATTTCAACTCCAATATACAGTTGTTTTAAAATTATATTTTCTATAGTTTTGGTCATCAACATGAAATATTCTAGACTTGAATGCTAACAATTTTTGTTTATAAAGACATTGGATTTTTTTTATTTATTTTCTTTTACTCATGGTATTCCTACACATGGAAAATCCATATTTTTTTCTGGATGTGTTTTTTAAATAATTTCTGCATAAAAGGTCTAAAGGCCCTTATAAGAATTGAATCAAAGTTTAGCCTCAACAACTATGTGCATTGCAGGATCTTGAGAATGAACTGACTGGCAGAAACCAGCTCCTGAAACTGCCCAAGCTCTCCTTATTTTGGCTATCTCAGATAGCTTTCTTTCCTTTTAATTGCAGATAAGTCCAGTATGTTATAGTATTTAAACATAATGACAAACACATGTGGGCCATTATATAGGAGCACTTCAGGAGCGCAACTTTTGTAAATAACTTGTTGTTATGCTGTCATGCTCTCATGGTCATGTTTTTAAATGATACAGAAAAAAAGTAAATCTTAAAAGGGAGAAGACAATGGGTTGCTTAGTCAGAGACAGTGTAGGGTAAACTAACACTTCCTCCTCAGCCACTGATGTTAGAGACAGGGGACAGAAAGGGCTAGTGTCTAAAAATGTACGATGAGGGGGAGTATGAGAATGGAGTCAAGAGGCAACATCTTTTTTTCCTACTTTCTTTCACTTTCTCATGCACATATGCGCATAGCTAACTCCTGCTTCAGCACAACTTGTCTGATGACTGCTGCCTTTTTCAGCTGAACACATTTTCTTGCCCCAAATTTCACTTCAGTCTCACCTCATCTCTCCATACTACATTAACCCCTGGCAATTGCCTTCCAAATGACCCTATTACTGTGTAATTGCATCTCTCTCTTTCTCTCTCTCTCTGTGTCTCTCTCTAGTAATTCTGCTCTGCTAACCCTCCACATGCTCCCCAGCCATCACTCCAAGCAATGAAACCATATCAAGCAAGTGCTGGGCACCACTAACCAGAGTGCACAAACACACACACACACACACACACAAAACCTCATCTGCTGCAGTGACATGGTGAGAAAGTGACCACTGCATACTTTCTGAAACCTGATGATTAATTAAAGTCTCATTAAAATATAATTCTGATTATTTGTTACAGCAGTATCCCATCAAATATACTATATGGCCAAAAGTAGGTGGACACCTAGGTATTGAACATCCCATTCCAAAACAATGGGCATTCATATTGAGTTGTTTCCCCTTTGCTGCTATAACAGCCTCCACTCTCCTAAGAAGGCTTTCCACTAGATTTTGGATTAGCTACAAGAGCACAAGAGGTTGGGCACTGATGTCGGACAAGAAAGCCTGGTGTGCATCTGTCAGGCCACTCGAGTTCTTCCACACCAACCTTGGCAAACCATGTCTCTATGGATCTCACTTTGTGCACAGGGGCATTGTCATGCTGGAACAGGTTGGGGCTAGGCCTCTAGTCCAAGTGAAAAAAAATCTTAATGCTACAGCATAAAAAAATATTATAGACAATTGTACAATTACAACTTTGTGGCAACAGTTTTGGGAAAACCCTCATAGGGGTGTTATGGCCAGGTGTCCACATACGTTTGGCCATATAATATAGTTTAAGACAGGAATGTCCAATCTTATCAGCAAAGGGTCGGAGTGAGTGTAGCGGAAGGTGTTCAGGCATGGGGTGGATTCAAGGGGTAAAAAATTATTCAAATGTTGTTGAACTCCACCTACTTAACTGCTAGAGACTTAATCCTCACTAATTTTGACTAATCTTGCCTAAAGCACCTTTAAATGAATGGAATCAGCATATAACCAGAATAAAAGGATCAGAATTGTGCAGTTGAAGTAGTGAGAAGAATTAGCATCTCTCTACAAATCCTGGGCTGCACCATTCTCACAAGGGAGTGCGTCATGGCTCCTCAACTCTCCACTACACACACATACACCTACACAAACATGCAAATACACAGGGAAAGCAGAGATGACAGTGATGTATTGCAACTGGTTGCAGATGTCAAAGACAGGAGTGAGGCTGGACCAGTCATGGGTGGCTGGGCCAGAGAGGGGGATGTGAACCAAGAGAGAGAGGGGAGTAGTTTACATTTCATTGTATGTTGAGTTCTGCCTTCTTACTCTCTCCTCTTGTCCTCTATTCCATTCCCTTCTTTTATCATCTCCACCCCTCTCTGCTTTGTGCTCTCCTCTGGTCCCATGATGTCGGTTTATACTCACATTAGCGCCACATAAAAAATAAATAAATACAGTCTATATTCCATTGAAGTTCTTATCTATAGTGCCTACTAATTTACATTACATCACTAGATAGAGATTAGGGGTGTAACATAATGGCACTATCTGTGTCTTCTGCCCTAAATTTTGTATTCTATTCTGATTTCATCAGAAGTGGGCATGGTATGGACCAGACATTTTTGTTTTGTTTTGTTTTTCCCTATCCCTATGCCCCGGGACACTGAAAAAAAATGACTGCTGGAAAAAGAAGTGATTTTTATTTCACAAATTATAACAACAAATAGCAAATTGCAGAACATAACTTTATTCAAATCCTGACTCAGATGCTCTGTGGACCTTCCTGGCAAACTTTCTTCTTCTATCTAATGTGACTGACTAATCAAGCGAACTACTGTCTTTCCCAAATCAGGAAACTGTTGCTCATAGGTGCCAACAATACCCACCTAGTAATATTTTAATACATTTTTTTTTTTTTGGGTCTGTTACATTCCAGACAGATCAGATAAGTTCACTGGACACACTATCAAAATGTACTGCGAAGATGGGACCCAGCGCTGCAGCAAAATGGGATCCTTTAAGTGATATTTCATTGCACAGATGATTTTCAGGGAAGAGTTTCTTTTAATAATGATGGAGAACGTTCATTTCAGAACAATGGGCCTCATTTATCAATCTTTTAGTAAAACTATGTGTAAATGGTTGCCTAAGCCAAATCGAGCTAAAATTTTCTGCCAGATTTACAAACGCAAAAAGCTGATTTTCTTTGTACTTGCATGTGAGAAAAGGCAGAAGTGGAAGATTTTGACTCACTTCTATGCCATTAAAAAATATAGCAGTTTAATATCACCTGAAAAGGTCAAAATCTAGAGCAAATTACAGAAAAGATGAATTACATATGAATAAAGTGAGATGAAAAGAAAATGGTGTGACATGAAAATAGAGCAGAAAAAAAGATCTAGACTCTACCCAGGCGATCATGGACATCAGGCATATTTCTCTCTCACTCATCGAAACCTCTACTCTATCTCCCCTAGCTTCCTGCACCCTGTCATCCCTTCCAGACCCTGAGTCCTTTACCTCCCTACAATTGGAGTTAGCGACAGACACTTTCCTCTCCTCACTTTCCTCATCCATGGACCTGCTCTGCCCTCTATCTTCTAAACCCAAGAAGATTTCTTGCCATGTTCCTTGGTTATCAGGTGTGTTGTGCAGCAATCGGAGAGAATTAAGAACAGCAGAGGGAAAGTGGAAGAAATCACAACTCGACACAGATCTTGCCTCTCACCACGCTCTCCTGTCCAAATTCTGATCTGAAGTGACTTCTGCCAAATCAGCCTTCTACAAGAAAAACTGTAGCTGGAAACTTCTGCACAAGATCCTTGCAAGTTTTCACATCTTTTCTTCAGTACTTAACTTGCCGGCTCCTCCTGCTCCGTATTGACTGCTGAAGACTTTCCCACTTTTCATGATGGGAAGATTGAAAAAATCTGCCAGATCTTCACTCCTACCTCAACTCCTACACTACACACTCAGGATTCCCCTTCTCCTTCATTGGCACATTTTTCTCATCTAGCAACAGAAGATATCCTACAAGTCATCTTGTCCTGCAATCCTACCACCTGCCAATTGGATCCAATCCCTTCCACAATGCTCCAGACCATCTCACAAGACCTCCTCCCCTTCATCACTACTATCATCAATGGCTCCATAACATCTGGTCATGTTCTTGGCAATGCTTTTCTTCCTACCTGGAAGGTCAGCCATACCAGGTGACATGGAAGGGATCCACATCTGCTCCATGCAGACTCTCCACTGTTGTTCCACAAGGCTCAATACTTGGTCCTCTTCTGTTCTGCCTCTATACTCTATCTTTTGGTGAGATCATATTCCTCACATGGGTTTTCAGAAGGATTCATCCATTTCTATCCACACAGGCCACTTAGGTGCTTGCTCAGTCCCTTGTCATTTCGAGACTGGACTACTGCAACTCACTCCTGGCAGGTCTGCCTCTGAGCGCCATATGACCTCTGCATCTGATCCAGAATGCAGTGACACCACTTGTTTTCAACCCTCCTAAGTTCTCCCACACCACGCCATTGCTACACTCCCTCTACTGGCTTCCTATAGCTGCCTGCATCAGATTTAAAACAGTGATGCTTGCCTATAAAGCCAAAAACGGACCAGCACCCACTTACCTCAAAGCACTTATCATACCCGCATTGCACCACGCTCCCTCCGATCCTCTAACACTGCTCGACTGGTCACATCATCTCTCAGGGTACAAGGAAGGCATGCATCAAGACTGTTCTCTGTTCTGCCACACAGATGGTGGAATGAACCTCCCCTAGATGTCAGAACAGCTGAGTCCCTGGCAGTCTTCAAACAACCTATCTCTTCCTGAAGTACTTACATTAGCACTTAAAAAAACTGTGTTGTCTGTATGCTTCTCTTACTATTTTACCTCCCCAACAGAGTTTTTAGACTGATGGTATTCTTAGTCTGTGACCTAGTGAACGAGTATCAGGATGTATTTATTGATAGAGACTTCAAAGCACTTCTGCCAAATACCATAAATGTAAATGTAAGCACACAGGGAAACTGTTATTTTTAAACAGATTTAAGTGTCTCCGGTAACTTGCTAGAAGAGTTGAACAGTGTTAAAAGAAGATGCCGTGGCAAACAGAACAGATTTTTAAGACAGCTTTCAAAAAAATTACCATTTGTCCTCCGATTATATGGCGGCATTACTTTCATCATAATGGAATGGCTAGTATTATTTGTCTTAATTTATGGGTTTGTGTTGGTTCACTTTCTTTATTTTTCATATTATTTTATTAATGCCAATAACATAAAACGACTGAGTTTCACAAAATTTTCTCAGTGGTAAAAAAAAAATATAGTATGCAAATATACAAGCACACACACGTGTATAATGCTTAAATCCCAAGGGTTGGAAACTACCAATCTACAATGTACTCTCATTAGAGTACGTGAGTAAATTTTTTTTAGTATAATTAAGTACTTTTACTTTTTTAAAATAAAATATTCAACTTTGCTAAATTTTTGATCACTGCTACAGAGTATAACCCAATCTACATAAAAGTGTGGACGTCTGAAAGTCTGGAGACAGATAAACATCCTTGGCCCATTTTATCAGGTATCTTTACCTTTAAATGCTTCATTTACATTTTAGGTATTTGGCAGATACCCTTATCCAGAGCAACTTACATTTATCTCATTTATACATCTGAGCAGTTGAGGTTTAAGAGCCTTGTTCAAGGGCCCAACAGTGGCAGCAGCTTGATGGTGCTGGGTTTAAACTCATGACCTTCCAATCAGTAGCCCAGTGTCTTAAACACTGAGCTACCACTGCCCCTTCACTGCTTCAAAGGAAACAGTGTGATAATGCCATATGCAAGTAAATGCCATATTCAAGTAAGCCATTAGATAGCTGAGGAAGGCAAGGTAGTTAGCCAGAGGTAAGGTAGTTAGCCTTTTGATGTGTTTTACAGCATGAAAGCTCTGTATTAAACTTAAGATGTCACTTCGATGTTCAATTGCCCATTGTGTTAAATATAAATGAGTGCTGCTACGGCCTATAGGTAATGCTCAGGATAGTGTGTAAATGGCATTTTGCTAGATAGGTAACAATATATATCTACCTAGAAAAAAGCATTTGGCTAATTTAGCTAGCCAGTTAACGTTACCTTTCCTTATATAGTGTTCACTTCAGCATAGCTCACTTAGTGAACATAATTGTTCAAAAATACATTCTGCAGATATTGAACATTTCAATTTACTTGTCAATTGTAGACGTGTAAAAAAAAAAGTAATTTGTAAAGTAATTACTCAGATAGTTACTCAAGTAGCAATCCTGCGGGATTTGGCTCTAGTCACATATGTCCCTCCCTGCCTTTCAACACTGAACCCAGCTCTCCAAACAAACTCAGCCACAAGGGACCACAGTACTTTTGATCACTTCTCAGCCCTGCTGCCATCAAACCAGGCACTGGTGGGGCTCAAGAGTCTGCATGCAAAACACACAATACAGAATGCAAGGAACAAAGTACAAGCTGCTGCTTCTAGCACTTATTTCCCTATCCTATAAACAGACTTTTTGGTTGAACAGGCTATTGCAACAAACAACTTTCTGACTGAGAATTCATTTGAAAAGATATCACCATGAACCCCTTGATGAATCATTTAAAATATTAGTGAAATGAATGCACTAAAATAGAATTAGAATATGAGACTGAGATTGTAATTGTAATACAGCAAATATTTTAATATTTTGTATGGTTCATATCAAGGACGTGGGTTCCGATTCTGGTGCGCCGCAAGATGGCTGCACTGGTGAGAGCTCCGAGCAAACTGTACAGCTTTTTGTGCTCTATCATTTTATTTCTAAGCCTTTTTGTAAATATCTCTTCCTCAATCATACAGTATGATCCCAAACACTACTAGACATCAGATCATCTCTCAATACAGACTCAGAGTGATTATTCGCACGCGAGTTCAAGCGGCAACAGTCCCTTCTGTGTGCATCTGCCTCCTTGTTTACACTCACGTCAGCTTAGGAGGAAGAAATGCAAAAGAGGCAGACGTGCCGGGATTCTGTGCAAAACTTGGAAAAAGTACTTCAATCACCCTTTTCCGAGTATTCTACTCACAGTATGTCCAGTCGCTGGTCAACAAAATGGAGGAACTTAATGCTCAGATTAAGTTCCAATGGGACATCAGGAACTGCTCTGTTTTAGCCTTCACTGAAATATGGCTGGATGCTACTGTTCCAGACAAAGGAGTCACACCACCCTGTTTCACCATTCACCGTCAGGACAGAACAACAGACTCTGGTAAGCGCAGAGGCGGCAGGGTTTGTGTTTTGGTGAACTCTCGTTGGAGTACGGATGTTTCAGTTGTTGCTAAACACTGCTCTCCTAACATTGAATTCATTACAGTTGAAGACCAACTTTTTTCCTCCCCCACAAATTCAATTCGATCATTCTAACAGTGACTTACATCCGACCTCAGGCAGACAAAGGCTGTGCATCGGACATTTTGTATGAGACTATTATCTAGACTGGTCCAGATAACTCGCATCCAGACGCTGTTTTTATTGTTGTTGGGCAAATCTGAGAAAGAAATACATCCAGCACATCACCTTTCCCCACTCAAGCTGAGCAGACGCTGGATCACTGCTACACTGCACTCTCGGACAGCTACAAATCCCTCCCCCACCCTGCCTTCAGTAAAGCCGATCACACCTCCATCCTTCTTCTGCCTGCATACAAACAAAAACTCAAACAGGAAAAACAAGTTCTCAGGACAATCTATCAATGGAGTGATGAGACTATCTTCACACTTCAGGACTGTTTCCAGTCCACAGATTGGCAGATTTTCCGGCATGCAGCAGACACAGACATTAATGAATACATGATTACATCAGTATGTGCCCTGAAAACATTGTTCCCAAAATCTGTATCAAATCCTTCCTGAACCAGAAACCCCGGGTTAATGCTCATGTCAGGGCCAAACTTAGAGCTCAAACTTCAGCCTACAACACCAGGGATCTGGTGGCATACAGGAAAGCCAGGTAAGACTTTCAGAGGGCCATCAGGACTGCAAAGAGAGACTACAGAGAAAAAGCTGTGTCAAAATATCAAGGATCTGACCTCAAGCACATGTGGAATGGTTTGCGCTGTATCACAGACTACAAAAGTGGGAAAATCTGCGATGGGGTGCTATCTGCCTCACTACCTGATGAGTTGAACACCTTCTGTGCTCAGTTTGAGGCAAGCAACACCTTCCCTGCAGTGAAACTACCGGTGGACTGCAACAGCTGTCCACTAAACATCTTTGTGCCTGATGTGATCAGATCCTTCAGGACGATCAACCCACGCAAGGCGTGGCATCCATGGCCCTGTCCTCAAAGCATGTGCCAGCCAGCTAGCAGAGGTGTTCACAGATGTCTTTAATCACTCCCTTACACTGTCTGTGATTCCCACATGCTTTAAGAAGACCACCATTGTCCCAGTCCCTAAGATGTCTTCAGCCAGATGTCTGAATGACTACTGCCCTGTGGCTCTGACCTCTGCAATCATGAAGTGCTTTGAGTGGCTAGTCAAAAACCACATCTGTTCTTTCCTTCTGGGCACCATGGACCCTCTCCAATTTGCATACCACTAAAACAGAACAATGACAATCAGACAATGCCATTGCTCTGGTGATGCACAGTGCTCTCACCTGGATAAGAAAAAGACCTATGTGAGAATGCTGTTCATCGACTACAGCTCTTCCTTCGACACCATCATTCCAGCCAAACTCATCACAAAGCTCAAGGCCTTAGGATTGAACACACATCTGTGTAATTGGATTGTGGACTTTCTGACAAGCAGACCCCAAGTGGTGAAAATCGGTGATTACATCTCCTCCACACTGTCTCTGAACACAGGAGCTCCACAGGGATGCGTTCTCAGCCCCCTCCTGTACTCCCGTTCACTCATGACTGTGTCACCAAGCACAGCTCCAACATCATTCAAGTTTGCTGACGACACCACCATTCTGGGCCTCATCACGGACGGAGATGAGACAGCCTACAGAGATGAGGTCAGAGCGGTATCAGAGTGGTTCAATGACAGCAACCTCTGCCTCAACATCATGAGATGATCGTGGACTACAGGAGGCTGCAGGAGGATGGCCACGCCCCCTTATACATTGGTGGGGCTGCTGTGGAAGGAGTTAGGAGTATCATCTTCCTCAGTGTGCACCTCACTGATGACCTGATCTGGATTCACCTTCACAATAAGATAGTGGTGATATCTGCTTGTCAGCGACTCTACTTCCTGTGGAGGCTCAGGAAGTTTGTGTCTCCCCCTCCAAAATCCTGACCAACAACAAATGCACCATAGAGAGCATTCTGACTGGGTGCATTACTGTCTGGTTTCGTAGCTGCTCCATCCATGAAGGCAAGTCCCTACAGAGAGTCATGAGAGCAGCTGAACTCCCAGCCTTACAGGACATCCTCCATGCAAAATCACCACAGACCGCAATCACCCAGCCCACATACTGTTTACCAGACTGCCATCAGGCATACGGTACCACAACATTCAATCCAGAACCAGCAGGCTGAAGAACAGTTTCTACCTGCAGGCCATCAGGATCCTGAATAAACTGTAATCTAGTCATTACTCCTTCTTCCTCTCTGTCACTCATGCCTCCACTACCTCCCACACACTGGTCACCTCACTGACAGCTCAAGGACACTCATGGTCAACCTCTTCACATGTTTCTGTCACTTTTGGGCATGTTGCAATATTTCTAAGTACACTATTACCACTTCACTGCTAAGGACTAAGTCCTATCTCTGTGCAATATATTGATATATTGTACATATTTATTACACACTACCAGGGTTGGTTACTTTAAAAATTTATTCCGTTAGAGTTACAAATTACTTCATAAAAAAAGTAATCAGTAACGTAATCCAAGTATCACAATATGAAAGTAATGTAGACTGATTACTTTTGGATTACTTCAAGGTCACATATGTAAATAAAGTCAAGAGAAAAACAATATGAACATCAGCAACATCACAAAAACATTTCAGAGAACAACTTTTCGTGTTACAAAGTTTCGTGTTAATAATGTTAGTATCAGAGTCATGTTAATTTCCCCAAAATACAGGATGTTCCCAGTTAATTCAGCACAGCTGGCAACCTTACCCACAACTGTAATCATGCAAACCAGGGAATTCAAAACACTAACTAACACTAAGTAATTTTAGCTAACCTAGCTAACATGATTTCAGTGCTTAAATGCTTCTGTAAATTAGATGTTGAGTCCTTCGATAAAGACAGCATATTCACAGCCGGAAGGCATAGTTTGCACTGTACTGTGATGTTGTTGTTTCCATTTTCTCCTTTAGAGACAAAATAATTTCGAAATTTCCATGACTGTAATGCATTTTTTTCCAGCAGGAAAATAATGATAAACAGCCGATTCAACGTGCCTCTAGAGCAGAATGATTAGAGACAGATGTTATTTGAGCATGCACCAGGAGGTGGCTCACGTGAGTCATGACTGGCAAGAGAGAGACAGAACTATAATCAAGCAGCTGTCTACATTGCGTTATGTCAAAAGATTAATTTCTTTGGTTTTAAATGAAAAAATTGTAATCCTGATAGTATTCCCATTTTTACAATATGTACCTATAATCTGATTACTTTGTTTTTTGACGTAACTGTAACAGATTACAGTTTTTTGTATCCTGATTATGTAACGCCGTTACATGTATTCTGTTACTCCCCAAGCCTTCACAATACACATACTACTACATATAATTTAATTGTATATTTTTTAAATTTTTAAATGCTACTTTGTACTGCTGCTTCATCTGCTTTTTATACTCTCCAATGTCTATAGTGGACTGCTCAGGCACTACAACTGCACATAGCCACTATTTATTTTACTACGTATTGCACTCTTGTTCACATACTGTGACTGTACATATTCCAGTGTTTACAGTTAGGATCTACTTACACACTATCTATAATATCTAGGCACACATACCATACATACCAATACATTCTGCATATTTTGTTTATATACTGTATTTGTAAATAATCTCTATCCCCCTTTCTCCTCCCTCCTCTTCCTTTTTATCTTCTGGTGTATATTTTTTGTACTGCACAGCTGTAGAGTACCTGAGCCTCACAACAAGTATTTCAATGAAATTGTCAATGAAAATGACATTTTGTGCACATGACAATTAAACTTTGGAAATTTGGAAATTGGGGTGATTTTCAGATTCCTGTAACTGCAGCTGCAACTGCTAAAATAATAATGTATTATTATTTAGTACACTATTTAGTGGCTTAGTGGTTAGCATGTTTGCCTTGCACCTCCGAGGATGGGGGTTCAAATCCCTCCTCTACCCTGTGTGTGCGGAGTTTGCATGTTCTCCCAGTGCTTTGGGGGTTTCCTCTGGGTGCTCCAGTTTCACCCCCTAGTCCAAAGACATACGTTGTAGGCTGACTGGCATTTCCAAATTGTCGTGAGTGTGTGTGTGTGCGATTGTGCCTTGCAGTGGGTTAGCACCCCATCCAGGGTGTCCCCTGCCTTGTGCCCTGAGTCCCCTAGGATATCCTCCAGGTTCCCCTGTGACCCTGTGTAGATATAAGTGGTACAGAAGGTGGATGGATTAGTTTTTGAGTTTGTATGTCAGAAATAGTATTCCTTATGTACCACAGTAATTTGCCAAAACTGCAACTTTTAATTTATCAATGAATGACACATCATGATTTTTAAGTGTTTATAGTTACATTTAATGTTATGGAACGTTTGTGAGACCTCAAGTCTTCAGGACAGAGGACTTTGCACTTTCCGGTTTCTCTGTAACGTGATAAGCTGCATTTTTTTTTTTTTTTTTT
>CM040461.1:18166507-18179621 GCA_022758105.1 Pangasianodon gigas | reverse complement strand
ATATATATATATATATATATATATATATATATATATATATATATATGTGTGTGTGTGTGTGTGTGTGTGTGTGTGTGTATGTATATAAACCACCTTTAAGCATGTTAGTCTACAGAAAAAAAAATCTCCCAAATCAGTCCAAGACAACTCAGTAATCACTGTAATGAATACTGAATAATCTACATGAATATTCTACACCTATTATACCAGTTTGCATGCTTAGGATAAACCCTTGAGAAATTTAATAGACACCTGTAGTCAAGCACAAGTGAAATGAACACAGTAACTATATTCCTAGATTTGGCCATTAAACGTCCTAGTCATATTTATTTCACAATAATGTGTTTATGTCTTTTGATATTGACAAGATTCATGTGATCCCACAACAAAAATTATTTAAACATTTGATTTAAAAATTAAGCTTTTAAAATTATTTATTTCTTTATCCTACTAGAACTACTCACAGAAAAGCACATTACTGTTAGATTAACTTCCTCCACCACCAAGAAAGAGTATTTTATATTATTTATTTTTATCCCATTGTGGCAGGTGGGGGCGTGGTTTAGTGGGAGTCTGCAGCAGGAGTATGGGGGAGTGGGCAATTAACGTGGCACACCCGTTGCTTATCTGTGTGGGCTATATTAACGTTATTAAAGGGCTATATTAAAGTTGTTTTTTTTCCTTTCTCTCTTAGTTAGCTGAGCCGGAGTGTTTTGTGTGTGTGTGTGTGTGTGTGTGTGTATGTGTGTGTTTGTGTGTGTTTGTGTGCGTGCACATGTGTGAGTGCATGTGCCAGAGCAAGCCGTTGATAAGCAGCCAAATCTCTGTTATTTTCCAGTTCTATTATTTTGTTGGGTTTGGAATTAAAAGTGCACGTACAACCACTACTTGAGGTTCTAAGGTTCTTCTCTGCTGGTAATCCGCCAAAATCTGCCACACTGGTGTTGAACCCAGGAGATCAGCACAGAACAGAAGCCAAGCTGTCTTGTCTGCATCAACAACAGCAGGAAATCCTCACAAAAATTGTGGAGGACCAAGCTTCACTAATGCGCAGCGACTCCTCGACTCCTGCAAGCACTGGCTGCGACTGGATTCTGCGCTTCCAGACAAGGTCATCGAGATCATATTTTTTGCTTTCTTCCTTTTCCCCAGGGTGCAACGGAGTTCCAAAGAGCTGGAGCAGGGCCTGGGCAAATCTGTTGCGGAGAACCGGGAGATTTCCAAGAGAAGTGTCCATGTATGGATGTTGGGTGTCCATGGATGTCTCCATGGTCCCATGGCCCTCCCCTGATCTGGAGTAAACATACCGAGTGCCAGTTAGTACTCATGGGGGTATACATCAGGCTTTGGTAGATACAAGCAGTGTGCAGACCTTAATCCTGTGATACCTCTCATCATCACTTATAAGGGACAAAACCATATTCTAGAGGTGGCAGTTAGTCACTACATTTTCCACCCAGTAATTTTGGGCATGGATTGGGCAGGGTTTAGGGAATCAGTGGCAGATTTAGGACTGGGTGGGTCCCAGCCTTTATCACGGGGTGAAGTCTGTGCTGCCCTGGCTGCCGACGCACTGTCATGTGACCAGGACCAGGTGGGGGCAAGTGGCGAGACAGCAGGCCCATCCAATGGGGCAGACCTGTCTCCTCTCGTGGAGCCTCTAGTGGATTTCCCACTGGAGCAGTCACATGATGATACATTGAAGCATGCATTAGAGCAGGTGACAGTGATTGATGGGGGGAAGACATTCAGACTGGGGCAGCGCTTAGCTTTCCCCATTTTGGATTATTAGGGATTGTTTATACCGAGTGAGCTGAGACAATGGTGAGAGAGGTGAGACAATGACTCAGTTACTGGTAGCACAAAGCTGCAGGGAAATGCTCTTCCACATGCTTGGCTCATTACAACCTGAGGGCAGGGCACCTCGTGGTGGATAAAACACTAGCCTGGTTAATGGCTTGTTCCATTGGCCAGGCATCCGCAGTAATGTACGCAGGTGGTGTGCATCTTGCCGCACATGTCAACTGGTGGACCCGCTGGCTGTCCCAAATATGCCCTTGTGCCCTCTCCCTCTTATCGAGATCCCCTTCAAAAGAATTGGCATGGATCTCGTCAGGCCATTAGACTGGTCAGCAAGGGGATATCTCTTCGTATTATTTCTGGTGGACTATGCGACACAATATCCCAAAGCAGTGCCTCTGAGGACGATCTCTGTGAAAAGTGTAACAGAGGCACTGTTTTGAGTAATGTCCCGAGTTGGGACCCCAAAAGAGAACCTAACTGACCAAGGCACATCATTTATGTCACATACACTACGTGAACTGTACAAATTATCTGTGATTAAAGCGATCCGCACAAGCATTTATCATTCGCAAACTGACGGGTTAGTGGAGCGCTTTAATAAAATGCTTAAAAACATGATTCCTAAATTTGTACACAATGATAGCCAGAATTGGGATAAAAGCCCTATTATTTGTAGTCTACAAGGTTCCCCAGGCCTCCACGGGGTTTTCCCCATTTTAATTATTATACAGGCAGAAGCACCAGGGCCTGCTGTAAGTCATAAGAAAACTGGGAGGACGGTCCCACTCCCAGTAAAAATGAAGTGCAGTACATTCTGCGAGCAAAACTCCACACACTGGGCCACTTATCACGGGAGAATTTGCTCCAGGCGCAGGAGAGACAGCAACAGCTCTACAATAGGTGCTCCCAGCTGAGACATTTTGCACCAGGACATAAAATCCTCACATTACTTCCCACCTCCAGCATGAAATTACTCGCCAAGTGGTAAGGGTCCTTTAAGGTCACATGGCGAGTGGGAGAAATCGATTATGAGGTTGTGCTCACAGGCAAGGGAAATGCATACCATCACCTTAACCCTTTCAAACAATGGAGGGAGGCTGTCCATGTTGTTCTGGTGACGGCAGTGGCAGAGAGAGATGAGATGGGACTGGAGTGTTCCAAAACAGCTGATTCCAATCCGGTCCCAGTTGGAGACCATCTCTCACTGTCCCAGAGGGCAGAGGTTGCCAAGTTCGGGCAATTCGGGTTTTTGGATGTGTTTTCTTCCCTGCTTGGACACATAAACCTAATAGACTCCTCCCAATGTGGTTGTGTGCAGCCAGCCATATCAGTTACCTGAATACAAAAAAACTGTGACAAATTGGGGGAAAATGCTAGAGATGGGAGTAATAGAGGATTCCCACAGTGAGTGGAACAGCCCCATTGTTCTGGTTCCTAAGGGGCAGTCCGTTTTTCTGTGGACTTCTGCAAGGTGAATGAGGTTTTTAAATTTGATGCCTATCCCATGCCTCATATTGATGAATTCCTGGATCAGCTATCCCCTAACTTTTCTCTCCCTTTTGTGATGTAGACTGACACACTGGTCAGAGGGCTGGGGGCCGTTCTGTCCCAAGTAGTGGAGGAGGAGGACCACCCAGTGCTGTATATCAGCAATAACCTCTTGGCGCAGGAGTCAAAATACAGCACTGTGGAGAAAGAGTGCCTTGCCATCAAATGGGCACACTCCGATACTACTTATTGGGGTAGCCACCTCTCAGACCACACCCCCCTACAGTGGCTCCATCGCATGAAGGATGCCAATGCACAGATCACTCATTGGTATTTGGCATCACAGCCAGTTAAGTTGACTGTGGTCCACAGGCCAGGGCCGCAGATGGTAGTGTCTGACTTTCTCTCATGTCAAGAAGGGGAGTCAGTTGCAGGCTGGATTGCCAATTCCCACACATTAGTTAGTTACCTAGGTGAGGGTGAAACCTGACAAGTGCTTCCTCCACATGAAACTGCTGCTTATGCTACACCACACGGCTGCATAACACACTTAGAGGAAAGCTCCAACTGTTCTCTTCCACATTCATGAGCTTATAGACACCCACAATTGGCTAGTGTCACTCTTGTTTAAACCCAACCATTTTTCATGTGATCAAAAATATTGGAACATGTGAGTGACAGATCTTTCTTGTTGTGCAGATGTGCCTTGTTAGTTTAGTTAGTGATTGTTTAAACAATTAGTAGCTCTGAATGTCTACTGTTGGTTTGAGCCCTGGGTTTCACTTGTGTAGACTGCATTTGTTGTTAAAAAAAATAAATGTATATGAAGACCAGAGAGCTGTCTATAGGAGAAAAGCAAGCCATTTTGAAGATGAGAAAAAAAAGGGAAAATTTATCAGAGCCATTGTACACACATTGGGCCAATACAACAATTTGGCAGCTGATGACAGAAACATTTGTGAGAGCTGTGAAGAAAACCCCAAAAACAAAAATCAGTGGCATCACCAACAACCTCCACAATGCATTGGTGAAAGTATCACAATCCACCATTCAAAAAAGACTTAGAGAGCAGAAATATAGAGGCCATACCACAAGATGCAAACCACTCATCAGCAGTAACAATCAGAAGGCCAAATTGGAATTCGCAAAGAAATACATAGATGAGCCACAAACGTTCTGGAACCCAGATTAACCTCTACCAAAGTGATGGAATTCCAAAGTGTGGAGAAAGAAAGGATCTGCTCATGATCCAAAACTTACAAGCTTGGACTTGCATATCACTGGATCGCTGGCTTGATGCAGTTATTGCAAGCAAGGGATATGCAACCAAATAGTAAGTGTTATTTACTTTAATTTACTTTAAGATGATCTGTTACAATACTTTTGCTCACATAAAAATTGGGTGGTCTGCCACCTATAGTCTCATATTCATCTTTTGATCTCAAACCCAAATGTCTTCAGTGTTTAGCAAAAACAAGAGTTGGCCTTGCCCCCATCTTTATCTCCTCATCACCACTCACTGAAACACAAAGCACTTGTTAGTAAATCACCCACAGGTGCAGGCTCATCCTTATCACTCATTCTCCTGACTCCACCCTCCATTCACAAGCCGGCGCTCGACCATGCCCCTGCCACCATATATCAGTAAACATAAATCATCATTAAAGACAAGAGTATCCTGAAGCATATTTAATTTTTTAAACATTTTCCCTGGCCTGACCTTTCCAGGAATACAAAAAGCAATATGATCACTGATTAAATTGACTAATTAAAAATGTCGAGTACTATTATTGAAATTCAGGCCTGGTTATATTTGTATAACATTTGACTTTGTATAACTGCAGAAACTATTTTGAGTTTTTGACTCTGCATAACACACAACAGTATGTGGATATGCTAAATGTCACCCACCTCTCAGTTTCTCTGTTGCTCACTTATATTCTATCTCAAATTTCTGCTCCCTCCCTAACCTTCTCAAAACTACTACCATCCCTGTTGCTCTACCGCCTCAACTCCCTAGCCATGGCGCTGAGTTTCATTACTTCTCCCACTATAGTCAAGCCCTGTGGTCCAGCATTTCCCTTCACCACTAAAGCTATTGTCTCAAGCCCCTGGATTTAATTTTTATGAAGGTTATTCTGGCTGTGAAAGAGACAAATAGAGACAGACAGAGAAGAACAGAAAGAGAGATTTTTCAGGCCCTTTTCTATAACCATATAACCTGAGTCTCCTGACATCTAGCCATGACATGTTGTCAGTGATATACTTGGTATGAAGCTTGGAAGCTGCCAAAATTTTTTGAATATGAATTATTATATATTATGAATTATGCTAAACTAAATGAACTATTTGAATTATGCACACCTAACATTAAATAAAATTCTATTTTCTGTGGTGTTTTTAATACATTTACATTTTTGCCAATGTTTTAAAACATATAAATCGAAATTATCAGTTATGGTATTTTAGAAAATCAGACCCCTAAGTACAAATATCAAAAATACAAATTAAATTATGCCAAAGGTGAGGCATCCAGGATTCCCAGGGAAAAGCAGATGCTTGCAGAGTGGTCATACTCAGCAGTTAGCCACTATTTGCCATGCTTCATCCATGAAGTAAAGTAAAAATACATGACACAAGTGAAGTCAACAGAACCAAAGATATGAAACACAACATCGTATGTGCATCTAAAGTTTTTATGTTCTACTGAAATAGCTTAATTTTTATTAAGCAGATAACTTTGGCTCTTAGCTGATAATGATTGCCAGCAAGCTAACTTTATCGTAGCTTAACTGCTCTATCATTATGCTGAACAGTTACACTGGGTACTGTGTGTTTAACATCACTGTAGAAAACCAGAGTAGCTAATTGAGTAGAAAATTTTTAAACTTTAGAGTAGAAACCTTTTTTTGTTTGACCACTCTGAAAGCATCTACAGTACCTTACCCCAAACAATGAAAATCAGTGGCAAAAGTTTTTAAAGTATTAAATACATTTTTATTTAATATGATGTGTATACATAGATTTTTATTTAACATGATGTGTATACTTATAATTTACTACAGGTAAAGAATGGGGCAAATACAATTTTTAGAAACTAGTAGGTCCATATTTTTAAGTGCACAATATGTCCAAAGGTTTGTGGACAACTGACCATCATACCCATATGTTGGCCTTCCCCAAACTTTTGCCACAAAATTGGAAGCACACAACTGTCTAGAATATCTTTGTATACTATAGCATTACAATTTCCCTTCACATTAACAATCTAGGGGCTATTACACACTAAGGGGCCTAGCCCAAACATGTTCCAACATGACAATTACCTTGTGCACAAAGTGAGGTCCATGAAGACATGGTTTGCCAAGGTTGGTATGGAAGGATTTGAGTGGCCTGCATAGCGCTCTGAGCACCTTTGTGATGAACTGAAACACCATCTGGGCCCTAGGCCTTCTCGTCCAAAATGAGTGCCTAACCTCACTAATGCTCTTTTGGCTGAATGGGCATAAATCCCCACAGCCAAGCTCCAAAATCTAGTGGAAAGCCTTCCCAGAAGAGTGGAGATTATTATAACAGCAAAAGGGGGCTAAATGTGGAATGAGATGTTCAGAAAGCACACATGGGTGTGATGGTCAGGTTTCCACAAACATTTGGCCATACGGTGTATACAGTATTCACAGTATATAAAGAATTTTTTAAGTATACAAATAACATTAACACAAACACACTCATTTACACACAAGTGCTGTGCAACAAGGAAAAGTTTCCCACTCTACATGATTATATTAGAGGACCCAGAGCAAATTAATGAGCATGCAGAGTGCTGTGTAAATTATGATACCCTTATGATACCCTCCTCAGTGCCATTTAAATTGTCTTACATGTCTATTTTATGTCAGTAGAACACAAACATAAATTGTCTTCAGAAAATTCAATGGTAGAGAGACCATTTACTATTTTATTACATAATGGACACACTAAATAATAGACCACATTTCTGATAAAAAATAAAAACACAATCAAGGCTGTCTGGGACTTTAAAGGATATTAGAGGAAAATTAAAATAAGATATTGGTTACTCTGTTATGCTCTGTGGGCATTTTGCTGGTGTGATTGGGTCCATTTGTACCCAAAGAGGAAAGGGTCACTGCATCACCTTTATCCTACTAAACATTTTTATCCTGATGGGAGTAGTTGCTTCTAGTATGACGAAGCCCTCATCCACAGGATACGAGAAAATAATTGCAGAGTTTTTTGATGGAAAAAGGAAACCAAGATGAATCATGTCAGATCTTTTTCCACCTTTAATGTGATATAGCAACCAACAAAATTCAAGTGTAAAACAAATAGAAAAAAATATTGATTTGTTTTTCACTTGAATACAGTCAGCAGTACAGAAAATGGATTGATGGAATTATGCTTCCAAGTTAGCTAAGTGGAAAAAAATGCTCTACAGGGGAGACTTGGTCCACTGCCTTAAAGGGGTCAAACTAGAAAACGTTTTTTTTGTTTTGTTTTGTTTTTCTTTTGACTCCATATGATTGCAGAAAGGTTACATCAGGCTACATACATAACAAGGCTATCAACTCACTCCACTATCTCATGTAATTCTACCAACAGACACAAAAGGATGATGTTGGTGCAGATGCATATATGTTTGCAGTATTAGCACCAGTGTATGGTACTCTTATTTGGCAGATTTGGCACATTTAACACCAATCACTCACTGGCCATCAGCATCATAACTTACTGGGAAGCCACATTACTCAAATGCGCCAGACCTTAAAGATTTGGGAGAATCTTCCAGTTACTACTTGCTGCTGACCATAGCCATTGCTGCTTTTCTTGAGCTTATATGCTAATATGTTTTTTCAAAACCCCAGTAGCTTCTACTGATTCAAGATTCTTTTTCAAAATGTGGGCTAGATGTGGGTAAATGTAGGTAATTTTATCTTAACCCTCATGTAATGCAAAAGGTATATCACGATGAAGAGCCAACTTTCAAAAAATATAAAACAAAAAATATAATACAATCCCATACTGTTACACCCCTAAATAAGTAATAATGCAAAGCAAAATAATGGTTATTTTACTGTTTAGTGATCTAGTATTAAGAGCAGTAAACAGGATAAATAAATAAACTAAATCGAATCAATATTTGGTGTTATCTCCCTTGGCTCGCAAAATTGCATCAATTCTCTTGAGTATACTGTGGTGCAGTTTTATATGGTAGGTTGTTCCAAGAATTTTGGAGAACTTGCTACAGTTCTACTGCAAACTTTGACTGTTCTCTTGCTTTGGTCTTTGTCCCAGACAGCCTATTTGTATCTGAAAAGTTACTTACTTACTCACTCAACTGCTTACTTACTTATGTGTTTGTAGTTCTAAAAACATCTGTCTGAGGCAGATATAACATACACATGTAAAACCAAATTTGTATTTAAATTTGTATTTTAAAATAAGATGTTTGCACAATACTGTCATACAAATGACATCTATGTAAGGTTTGAGCCTGTAAGGTTTGCATGTGAAAACATGACATTTCATCCTCCTCATGATGTGACGCACATATTTACAGTCCATCCAACAGTGGGCATAGAGATGGCTTTCCTTCCACATTTCTCAGTGTCACTTAACCCCACAGAAGAGGTGGAATGTTTATCAAGTTTTTTTTTTAATTTTTTATTTTTTGCTTCTAGAACTTTTCGTTTGTAATTTTTTTTTTCGTGTTGTATTTGGTATATTGTTTACAACTGACATGTGCCATTCCGTTTGTAATGTAAAATGACAACAAACAATTAAAGTGCAAAACAAGCTATAGAAAAAAGTTTTTTTTTAAAGTGAATGTAAAAAAATATTTTCTATATCAAATTTCCACTGCACAGTATTAACAGATAAATTTTTAATTGTATTTCTTTTTCCATTATAGCAGACACTGATTCAGCAAACTCCTGTGCTATCTCATTCCTCTGAGACCCACAGCAAGAAGTTCCACGAATCTGTGTCCATTAATCTGTATCTGTAACCATGAATCTGTATCTATCAACCTGACAACACCAGAGCTAATTTGAGAAGTAGAAGTGAGCAAAAAAAAAAAAAAACCTCCTTGTCAGCAGACTAAACACTGTCAGAACTCACTCATATATGCCTGCAGCTATGTGCAGAGACAAATATCCACCAAATTACAACAAAGGGTTTCATTCTGTACTGACTTACAGATGAAGCGTGTGTGCGTGTGTGTGTGTGTGTGAGAGAGAGAGAGAGAGAGAGAGAGAGAAGAAAGGAAGGATTGGTCAGGTGACAGAGGATCTCCATGGCTGGAATCATTATGCAGGATACAAAAGATGGCATCTTGGCTGAAATGGGTTCACCTTTTGGATGCAAAAATAACCATATAGGAATTATTTTATGGATAACTAGTGATTTATTTTGATGGATGCTTTCCTTCTAGATTATAGAGTTCTTAATAAAAAGAAACAAGTAAAGAATTAGTACAATTAGTTATTAAATTCATAGTAATGCACTTTCTCATTGATGCATTCTGAGCTATGCAGGGTGTTGACCAGGCAAGAACTTTCAGGCCATGGTTTCCTCTGCATCTCACCCTCTATAAGATTACTACATCAGAACCAAGAGAAGAAATGAGTGCCAAGAAGCCTGATTAAATATATTAAGTAACTGAGACACTGTTTCTGGGACCTTGCCACTGCCAGGGAGAGATGGCAAAAGAGAGGAGAGAGAGAAAGAGAGACAGAGACAAAGATGGAAAAGTAGAAGAAGAGAGAGGTAGAGAAAGCTATTTTCTTAAGAGCCAAAAACCCAATAAACTATGTTCATTACCTCGTTCACTGAAGTGTTGTGATTGGCAGTTATCACCCAATCACAAGCACTAAGGGCATGTGCACACTGCACACACTGTCAGCAGTGCCTTCCAACTCCCCATGCATTCAACTCTCCATTTGGCATGCACACTGCCTGTGGCATTTGCTGCTTGAAAGGCATGCCTTTCTAAAATAAGGTTTACAAACAAACCTTTAAAACATAAAAGTGTGGATTTTACAATTGTGCAAATCATGCATGCATGAGGAATGCTTGGAGGAATGTATAGCAGATGGGGATATTATTGCAGACCATCATTTGCACATTTATTGGACAACAGGACTTTGCCCCTGAATCGTGCTACATGGCTGCCATTTTGGATAATCTACTTAAAATTTAAACAAGCTCCTTTATTTTGACTCAGCTCTGTGTCTGGCTCTCCCTATACATGGGCACAAAATTATGGATGGCAAATTCGGGTTCATTGTGCACAGGGAAGAAAAGCTACAGGGGACAAAAATACCTGTAATGTACTCAGTACAACTTCTACTTTCTGCACATCATAAAATCAGCACAGAAGGGAAGGACAGAGGTCCTCTACATTCCTCCATTAATCACCACTTTCTGGAAGTCACACACAGATTCATTTCTGTCATCCCAAACATCAGTTCATATTGTTAAAGTGTTGTTAGTACCTTGTCCAAATTTTTGTCCAAAGCCAAGAGGAAAGGAGAGGACAAAGAAAAACTATCCACTCAATGTGGACAAAGTTTACCAGAGCAAGGGAGAGTGAGCACAAGAGAAACAGACACAATGCATCCCCAGGGTTCTGACACTAATTAAGCCATTTCACCACAAACCCAAAACTGGATCTGCCCCATTTCCCTGAAACCCAAGAAAGCATCTATGGCTGGCTGTGCACCATCTTTCCATTTGCTTTAGCTTCCAAAAGCAAGTGTGAAGGGCTTAAGTTGGAAAGAGATAGATGGATAATTAGAGAAAGAGAGCACAAAGACAGCCACATTTAGAGTGGGCTTTTGTCCAGTGTAAATTATAGGATTTATAAATATATAGGCTTGGGGAAGGAGAAGGAATCCCCTTAGCACTGTTAGTTGCACAGACAGTAAATCTCACTGGTTCAGTTAGGAATTAAAGATTTCTCTGTGTGTAAAATGCTGGACAAGTGACTGTGCATCAGGAGACTTTCTTGATATTAATATTGATATTATATTAAATAAATAAGTCAGAAGTTGATCAATATAATCTCTCTAATGATTAAAGCTAAAGAATGCAAAAAATCTGTTGGTTGCCAGGTGCAGCAATTCACAATGGAACTTTTTGTTGTATAGTTACATGTGCATTCAGGTCTTTTATTGTTGAATATCAACAAAGAAGAGCATATCAAGGCTGCCACAGAACAATGCATGCTTTATTATTGCTGATATTAATATGGAAGCCAGTGAGAATGTGCCTTATTAAAACAGCAGAAGACACTGATTAAAAATTCATTGCATTGCAGTCTTTTCCGCATTTCTGCATTCCATATATCATTCTAATGTATGGAAAGCTGGAGGAACAAAGGCATGGGGACTTAATTTGAGCAATGAGAGTAAGCAGAAGACACAGGAGCTGTTTTCAGTAAGAAATGTTAAATGAGTGCATTGCTTTCCTTTTAACATAGACCAGTATTTAAAAAATACGTATTAAAAATACAATTGCTGTGTAAATAAAGTATAAATAAAAAGAAATTGGAAAAAAAAAGATTTAAATAACTGTTAGTTGAGGCACCTTGATAAGGAAGAATATTGATCTGAATAATTTTCTGTAAAAATAAAATAAAATTACCCAGATCATCTGTGTCCAGTGATTGAAAACAGTTAATACATGCTTAACATATTTTGTTAAATGTATGCTTAGGCCACATATACTAATCCAGAAAAAAAGACAAACTGTAATTTATATGGCCTTCAACCTTTGCTTATGTAAGATGCATCTCTCATAACAATAGGCATTTTAGAATAGAAAAGCCATCCTTACTTGTTCAGAAAACTTCAGAAAGTAAATGAACTGAGAGTATCTTTTCCTTAACCAGTGGGTCTAATGAAATATACAGTAGATTTTTTATCAGTACATGAAAGGACCACTTGTGTTCTGTACTCACATTTTCATTTGCATTAATTATATAATCTTGAAGTGTTTAATATAATCTTGAAGAAGTATTCCTACTTCTAGTTATGATCAGCTAGTTTGTAAAATTTTCTTGGTGCATGGGACAAAGTTATATGACTATACTGAAACAGAAAAAAAAGAGAATGAGAGAGTAAAACCACGGCAAAGCCCAAAGGCCCACTAAGAGAAAACCATTCTGCCTTGCACTGCAGGCAGCGTATGACTAGGGCAGATGCAAACACAAAGCACTTTAAAAAGTCAACTTATTTGCTGAATGGCTTTCTATTGCAGCCTGTTTATATTTAATCCTAAATTCACAGAAAAAATGACTGGATTTGCACTACTGTAAGGAAAATCAAGCAAGGAAGTCAGTGCTCAGTCAGTTGTTACCTTCCATCTCTTGGCTCAGCATCAAGCAAAACACACGTGCGTGCATGTATCTGTGTGTACGCACTCTATACTGTATTGTCACAAGTAAACCATACGCATGCACAATTTCACTGTTTAATATAATGTTTATATTAAGAAGAAGAAATTTTAATTTTATGAATACAGTGTTAGGTCTACTGTTAATTCACATAGAGAAGGACTTTTAAAAGTATCAGACACACACACACACACACACACACTCATCGACTCACTGGCCACTTTATTAGATACACTTGTACCCCTGTCCATTTACAGTCAGGTCCATAAATATTGGGACAGTGACACAGTTTTGGTAATTTTGCCTCTGTACACCACCACAGTGGATTTGAAATGAAGCAGTCAAGATGTGACTGAAGCGTAGACTTTCAGCTTTAATTCAAGGGGTTTAACAAAAATATTGCATTAA
>CM040461.1:18146336-18166407 GCA_022758105.1 Pangasianodon gigas | reverse complement strand
GAGGAACTCTGTAAAAAATGGCTGTAATTCCTAAACGGTTAATGCAATATTTTTGTTAAACCCCTTGAATTAAAGCTGAAAGTCTACGCTTCAGTCACATCTTGACTGCTTCATTTCAAATCCACTGTGGTGGTGTACAGAGGCAAAATTACCAAAACTGTGTCACTGTCCCAATATTTATGGACCTGACTGTATGCAATTATCCAATCAGCCAATCATGTGGCTATGTTGATACAACGTTAAGAGCTCCAGTTACTGTTCATATCATATATCAGAAGTGTGGCATAGTTGCCGGTACCAGAGAGGCCAGTTTGAGTATTTCAGAATATTCTTGGATTTTCACACACAGCAGTCTCTAGAGTTTTCACAGAATGGTGCAAAAAATAAAAACATCCTGTAAGTGGCAGTTCTGCAGGTGGAAACACCTGGTTGATGATAGAGGTCAGAGGGGACGCTGGTTCAGGCTGACAGGAAGACTACAGTAACCATGGTGAGCAGAAAAACATCTCAGGAAACGCAACATGCCGAGAGGCAGATGAGTTACAACAGCAGATGACCACATCAGGTTCCACTCCTGTCAGCAAAGAAGAGAAATCTGAGGCTACAGTGGGCACAGGGTCACAGAAACTTGACAGTTTGGGATGTGGTAGAATGAGAGATTCACAGCATGACTGTGCAGCTGACAAATCTGTAGCAATTATGTGATTGAATCCATGTCATGAAGAATTGAGGGTGTTCTTTTAGCAAAAGGGGTCCTACCAAGTATTAGTATAGTGTTCCTAATAAAGTGACCAGTGAGTGAATGTACAGTAGATATCAAACCAACTTCAGGGTAAATTTACTTGGCTCACTGGGTCATTACTGCTGTATTGAGTTGCCTCAAAATAAATGCTCCCCCAGGGTTTAAGAAATGCTTACACACTCAGTGCCCATATTCCATCTATTCAAGGCTATGCTTTTAGCCTGCGTCACATGTGGTTAATTACAGTTGTGTGTACATACTAATTCATTTGGTTTGGAGTGCACAAACAATACATATAATCAAAGATAAAATTGAAAAGGTGTGTGTGTGTGTGTATGTGTGTGTGTGTGTGTGTTAGGGGCATAAACCTCAGGTCTACCTGAACACTATATTGCCAAAAGTATGTTGACGCCTGGCCATCACACCCCTATGTGCTTCTTGAATATCTCACTCCAAAACCATGGACATTAATATGGAGTTGGTCCCCTCTTTGCTGGCATAACACTCTTCAGGGAAGGCTTTCCACTAGATTTTGGGGGTTTTGTGTCCATTCAAGACAATTAGTGAGGTCAGGAACTGATGATGGATGAGAAGGCCTGACCCGGTGGTCTGTGTTCCAATTAATCCCAAAGGTGTTCAGTGGGGTTGAGGTCAGGACATTGTGCAGGCCACTGGAGTTCATCCAAACCAACCTTGGCAGTCCACGTCTTTATGGACCCCTCTTTGTGAACAGAGGCACTGTCACGCTGGAACAGGTTTGGACTGGGCCCCTTAGTTCAATTTAAGGGAAATCTTAAAACATACAAAAACAATCTAGACAGTTGTGTGAAACTTTGTGGCTACAGTGTGGGAAAGACCCACACATGGAAGTGATGGTCAGGTGTCCACATACTTTTGGCCATATAGTGCACCAATATCATGCTGTTCGTTCATTTAACGCAAACTATTTTTGTTGGGCAGAGCAGCCTGTGTGAAAATTTCCTTTAAAGCCCCTGACACAGCGCTCATAGAAAAGTTCAAGTTAATGGTAGCAAAGATTAATGCTCACTGGACAACAAGCTTTTTTTCATCATTTTGAGTCTGGCCCAGAATAAAAAAGATGCTTATTTGGTCTGGATGTATGTCCCTAATGCCTTGCTACATCGGCCTCACGTCTACATGGTTACTCATGGAAGTGTTGGTGAAGATTCAATAGCAAAATCCCATGGCAAAATCCACAAGCTAAGCTAAATATTGTGAATATTCCTAAAAGTAG
This sequence comes from Pangasianodon gigas, assembly GCA_022758105.1. Taxonomy (NCBI): domain Eukaryota; kingdom Metazoa; phylum Chordata; class Actinopteri; order Siluriformes; family Pangasiidae; genus Pangasianodon; species Pangasianodon gigas. The sequence goes on along the minus strand of CM040461.1, from coordinate 18,164,410 downwards.
AAATCAAGAAATACAACTGTTATTTATGTTTAATTACTATCATTTTTGTATGTAGTTATTTTTTCAAAATTATATTTAATAGTCTATTGGAATCTTAAGATTCTTCATTTTAATTTCAGTCTTAATTAGGTAACTACTTATAGTACACTGTAAATATTTTAACACACCCTGTTCTGACATTCTTTTTCTGTCTTGTTTATTTATTAAGGTATCGCAATAGTTCATTCAGCCAATTAGTCATGAATCAGCCATAGATGAACTCTAACTGGTATAGATATCTACAAAAAATGCTGAAGACATTCAGGATTTTTAATTGTCCACCCCATATCAACACACGATGTAAGAAAAAAGACGTCTAATTCTACATTAAGCGGGACCAAAGTTATTTAATTTTATCTTCAGTAATGTGCAATTTTGTTAGCTCTGTGTGTATGTGTGTGTGTGTGTGTGTGTGTGTATAAGCACTATACTGTATTGTCACGAGTAGACCATACTCATGCACAATTTCAATGTTTATTAAGAAGAATAAGAAGAAATTTTAATTTTGTGAATACAGTGTTAGGCCTACCTTTAATTCACATAGAGAATAAATTGCCCCTTTATTGGTTTTATGCTGTGTGTGGGTGTAAGTGAGGCAGAAGCCACATGGCTAGCTTCCTGTGGTCTCTCTTAGGCCTCTCTTAGGCCTCCATTCCTGAACTGAGTGAGTTAAAAGGTCAGAAAAACAAGAAGTCAATAGCCAGACAGCCTATGAGCAGCAAGCAAGGAGGAAAGAGAGAGCTTGCAATATTGACACTGTAATAGTTTTCTGTAATCTCCCTCTATTGATTAAACCCCACTTCAGAACGGAATGGTGCGTCAAAACACTTCTCTCTCCCTGAGTCAGAAATGCCATATGGAGGTAATCTTTCACCTATTATTCCTTGTTGCTGCTGTTTCTTCTGCATGTGCTCCTGCCAGCCCGGCTCTGTAGCAGAACAAGCGCACACAAACCAATCACACACACACACACACAGTAAATCTAGTACAGATGTTAGTCAATTCTACACTGCAGTACTGCATTCCATTTCTATACATCTATTCTCCTTAATTCTTCCAGAATCTCTCTCTCTCTCTCTCTTTGCAATACAGCTAAGGCTTACTACGTGTGATACATACACTGATAAAAATAATTTATCAAACTTTCAGTAAAGTTGTGTGTTTTTGTAGGCAACATCCAATTAAAAATTACCACCAGGTTTACAAAAGTTTTGGTAATGCTGATTTTCTTTATACTCATGTGTGTACCTTGATAAAGAGCAATGCAAAGCACAGTATTAACACGTTATTATAAGTTATTAGAAATTAATTGTAGTCTTCACCAATAAAAAGTATTATTCAGCAGAATAACAGCACCTGAAAAGGCCAAATTCTGGAGAAAAATTACAGAAAACTTGAATGAAGTGTGAAGTAAGTAATGATGTTACGACTTATTGCAGCCTTGTCAATTTTTTTTTACAAAATCAAGAGGAAATTTGTAGTATGGAAAACTGATGTATTCAGGAAGAAGCCAGATGATGGCACACACCATAATAGGGAGTATACGGCACGTTGTAGATTGAGACATACCAAATCGGTCTCTTATCTCTCTTTGAAAGAGGCCAGTAGCAAGAAATTAATTGGCAGGAATTATACTTCCACAGGAATAGCACAGGATCGTTTTGTCGGTTGAATTACTGATGGCTCTAAAGTGTTGCACAGCAATAAAATAAGAAGCCATGGCACATGGAAGCAACTTATAAGCTAGCTTTCATCCTAGGAAAAAGTGTTTTTTTTGGTTTTTCCTAACCAACAGGATTTTTGTGAATACCACATTTATTGTTTAAATCAATTCATTCATACCCAGCTTGAAAAATGAGGCTTTGTCTTACGGAAGAGTAGACGTGAAAAGAATATATAACTGGAACTGAGCGTGCTAGCAAAATGCATTTCACTGTCAGTACAATAAGATTTTTGGTGAGAAATGAGAGATTATGATTATAATTTTGCTGCCAGTAATTAAGCAGCAAAAGACCCTCTGCAGTGTCATCATTAAAGACACAGTTAGTCATCATGAGCATCCTACTTCTTACAGACATGGGAAAGACTGTACAAAAAGAGAGAAAGCACATACAAATTCTAAAAATTCAAGCAAGCAAGATGTATGAAGGCAAAATAATTTAAAGCCTTTCTTGCACATTCCCTTCAACTGATTCATTTAAATGCAAAAAGCAAGTGAATATGGAGGGGAAAAAACAAACCCCTCCTGCTAAAAACACTCAATTTACTGACAGCCAAATGATTTCATGCTGTCACTTAATCTCATTTCTTGCATAATGCCCTCTAATTAGCATATCAAAGTGAATTAATACTTCTAGGGCTTTAGCAATAGGGAAATCTGTCCAGAGCCTCTAATGGTAGTTAGTAGAGTGCCAAGAAAGCTCCCTACACTGCATACATCTTTGCAATGCACAATTTCTCCTTTTTCCTAACTGTTCTTTCTGTATATATAATATATAATAATAATAATAATAATAATACATATATATATATATATATATATATATATATATATATATATATATATATATATATATATATATATACATATATATTTTAGAAGTAGTAAACGTTCAGCATATATATGTATAGATACAGACAAGCTATAAATATTTAGACATTGAGAAAGTTATTGTTATTTTAGTTGTCTACCACAGTATATTTGGAGTTTAAATTAAATAATGAATATGACCTCAAAGTGGGGTGCTAAAATTTTAAGCAGCATATGGCATGCACTATTAAGTAACGTCCAAATGATAGACAAATAATTTTTCTTTCAGCAGAAGACTGCAATAAGTATACCATAGTGCAGTTTAATTCTTGAATCAGAAGGCATTGATTAATTTTCTACAAATATAAACAGTTAAAAAGCATGATGTGTTACTCAAAATGCATAATTTTAAAGTCTGTTTAGCCTATTTCTTTATGTGTTTATCTTACTATTATTTTAGCAGTTGCAGATGTAGTTGCAGTCAAAGGAATCCTTAAAGTCAGGGGTGCTGCAGCACCCTAAGAACCCCAACTTCTCGCTTCCTTGTATAAATACATATAAATGGAAACTTTGCATACTACGCTGAACTATTACTACTTCTACAGATGTGCTGAATGGCGAAACCAAACACAGCATACTTCACAGTTATTAAATCTTTTTTGTTAGTGGCTACGTTTAGATGCATCTTAATAATCCATTAACAACCCCACTGAGAGCTCAAACTCAATAGAAACATTCATGTACCCACCTCAACACCTCAATGGGAATAGAGTAAACCAATTGGGGCCAATCTGAGGGAAATTTCTATCCAAACAAACTAGGTGTGTATCTGTCAGAATCTGCATATACGTCCTGCGTATATGCATTTGAATCAAGATTTGATTCATGATAAAACAGTCCTATAAGAAAACACAGATTTTAATCTACTTTAAATTATCATGAGGTTGGATGGGCATCAAATTAACATTTGAGGCAGATGCAGGATGCAGACTGGCCTCAGAAAAATTATATTCTCTTGAAATTCAGCGAGGATACAAAACTTGCACACAGCAAAAAAGGGGTTAAAGGAGTTTGATAAAAACTTTATTTGTTGCTTTATTAACAAACAATGGGCCTCATTTATCATTCTGTATATGATTTATTTCTAAATCATTCTTAGGAGCGTTACATAAGACATTTGATATTCATGAAAATCCCATAATTTCTTAAAAACGTTCATATCCTAATTCTGCTCCTGAGTGTATGTATATTTACACAGAAAAAGATTAATTAATGTAAAAGTTGATGCGATCAACCTCAAATCATATTATTCGTATAGATTACTGCACTTTTAAATATCGATTATATTGTCAAGTTTAAATTGCTTATTTTTATTACATTTACAGCATTTAGCAGACACCAATATCCAGAGTGACTTACAGAAGTGCTTTGTAGTCTCTATCAAAAACACATCCTAGTACAAGTTCACTAAACCAGAGACTAAGAGTACCATTGAGAAAATTTTGTGAAATCCAGTCATTATATAATATTGAGATTAATAAAAAAAAATTCATTAAAAAATATGAAAAATAAAGAAAGTGAGCCAACACAAACCCATAAATTAAGACAAATGAAACTAGTCATTCCTTTATAACAAAAGAAATGCCGGCCTATAACCAGAGGATGGGCTAGTCTGCGCATAGCCGTAAGCTGTAAAGAAATACCACAGATGACAGAAGATTAAGGTCACACTTATAAGGGAAAGAATGTTTAAAGACAGATATGATTTTTTTTTTCTGAGGATGAAAGCTGGCTTATAAATCAGTTCTGTGTGCCACAGCATCTTCTTTAAATGCTGTGCAACACTTCAAGCACATTGGTCGAGACACTTAAAACAATTTTAAAATAGCAGTTTTCCTGCGTGATGTGTTTAGTGTCTATGACCACCTGCGTACAGCGTAGGTATTTTTTCTCCTCTGTTTTCATGTCACACCATTTTCTTGTCACCTCCCTTAATTGACACCTAATTCACCTTTTCTGTAATTTGTCTCTAGATTTTGATCTTTTCAGGTTGCTGTTACACTGCTATTGTTTTGGTAATTTTTCGGACCAGATTTTTTTAGATTTGAGAGATCTGCAGCATTTTTGCAAGGAAGAGTGGAATAAAATTGCCAATTCAAGATGTGCTAAGTTGATGAAATCTTACCCAAAAAGACTGAGTGCTGCAAATGGGGCTGTAAGAATTAGTTAAGGAGTGTGCACACACATATTTCTATTTGTTTTTCATTTCAATTTTGTTGGTTGCTATATCACATTAAAGGTGGAAAAAGATCTTTCTGATATGATCTTGATTTCATTTTTTTACATCACAAAAACCTGCAACTTTAACAGGGGTGTGGAGACTTGTTATATCCACTGTAACTGAGACTGCATGTAACATAAATGAAGATAAATGAATGATTAATGAAGATTGTCAGAGTATCCCATTTAGAATACAAATAAGCATTTCATTTGGAATCTGCGAACAGAATGACCTCATACGAGTTGGCAAAAATTTTGTTAAAATCTTTGCATGTAAAAATAGCCAATTTTGCTAATTTTATCAAATGCTAATTAGACCCTATTATTACAAAAAAATACAAATGACCTTTTGAATATGCTCATATCTGGCCAGATAGTCTTAGGGATAATAAACATAGTATTACTCCAAAATCTAGCTAATTCACCATAAAGTAACAGCTGGATTGTGAGGATGCTGGCAAGCTTAAAGCAACAGGCCTGTGTGCTGCTTGAGCTGTGGTGAATAAGGCAGGAGTGAGGCAGAGTGTCAGTCAAGATGGGCTCCAATACAGGCCAGTCAAGAAGGACTATCAGTACAGCTAAACACTGTCAAACACACAGACACACATACACATACACACACACAAACACATGTTGCGTTATAATTGTTAGTCTCTTGCGCATTCTCACACAGCCAGAAATGATAATTCCACTACCAACTGACAAGGGTTTTACATTTTGTAGCTTCAGTTATTAGAATTGCATACAAGCACATCCACAAAAGAAACTCATAAATACACACAGTGACACAACTCAAGAATTATTGTCAAGCATTAAGATGGTAACTGCAAACACTGCAAATATTTCTATGTTGATTTGAATGTATTTTCCTTTCATTAACTTATTAGGACCAAGTTTTAACCTCCAGGCAGAGGCAACCAAGTTTTTGTTCAAATATCCTGGTGCTTAGCAGAATTCATGATGCAATCAATCTTCACGAGAGACCCTGGACCCCTAGCCACAGAAAATACAGTGATGGTATGTGCATGAGCAAAAAGTTAGACAAAGGGATTTTACATGTGTGCAAGCTCACATGGTCAAATGTCTCCAAATGTACACAGCCTTAACCATGTGTGACCACATATAACCACAAACCTGCCAACCTATCTCTGCACTGATGTTTCACACAGACAAATCCTGTACATTTTCATAAATCTTGCACATGCATACACACACATGCTCACGTACACATGCACACACACGGGTCATATAATTGCCATGCATCCTACAATGATAACCACTCAGCTCCTGTCTCAACAAGCAAACAATTTGGAATTTGCAAAAATTTTGTCTTTTTGAAAGTACATTTATAAGTATGATTAAAAAAGTGGAGAAAAAAAATGGAAGATGTTTTTGGCAGAGAAGATGGGACAAAGTAGAATGCTTATCAGTAGAAGCCTCCGTTATCACCCTGAGACAATGTCCTTCAACAAGCTGACGCCAAAAACACACAAATTTCTAATTAGAAAAAAAAAGAGAAGCTTCTCCTCATAAAACAGCCTTATAGTATTATCTAATATTGCAGAAATATTACAGCACTGCAATAATAACATCTTTCTTTCCAATTTTTTGTTAAATTCCAATTGCATTTTTTAAACCTGCGCTACTTCAAAGACTCTATGCTTAAAGCATTAAGCATCTCCTGACCAAAAGGAGTTATTTCTGAAAAATGTAAAACAATGACAAATGTGAAGCAGATGTTCACTTGTGGGTTATGAAACAAATTGGAACAAAGAAGCTTGTTAGTAAATTAGCTTGGGTGTGTTGAGAGAAAAACAAACAAAAAAAACATTAAAAGATTAGAGCAACTGAGATGGCAAGCAAGCTCATCTAAATAATTAGCTTGATACTGCATGCATATTTATCTAGATACATAATACAATATGGGTCATAACTGTATTAAATGTTACAGACTAGGCATAAAGAGGAACACTCCAAAACCACAAGTGGACTTACAATATTGAAAATAAATAAATTGAGAATTTAAAAATATCCCTTGTATATGCAATTATGTAAAGAACATGGTGTTAAAATACATTAAATAAAATTGTATTAGTATTGATATAATATCTATTAATGTAATATTATTATATATTAATATAATATGTTATGCATCAGAGGTTGCAAGGCTCACTCTTTTTGTCCCTGGAAAGGAATTTCAACAAGCTGTAAAGTTACAGTTGAAACCTTTAGCCTCACCATTCGCTCTCTACACTGGACAGGCATAAAGAACAACTCAAGCAGGCTGGGGAGCAAAGCACGGCAATGCTCTCCCCTGGTGGGAAGCTTCAGCCACACAGAAGTTCATTAAATTTTACAATCTTCCTTGAGTCACGTCTGCTTATAAGCCACACAAAGGCCACCAATCTGGCAAAGCACAATTTCATTCATTTCATTACCACACTGTTGCAGAAGTTTACATACAGGCAAATACTTGAAGATGCCACAACACCCTGTGTACTATGATCTAGTCTGAAAACCCTATTATTTCTATTATTAAAACTAAATATTTCAAAACAAATACCTGAATTAAAGAGTGCAATTTTTTCAGAGGTAAAACTTACAAAACATGGTAATTACCCAGAAAAAGCTTTCATTTTTTGCTAAATACCATCCGCGTAGACACTGCGCCATGTTCAGTCTTAACTCATTCACCTGGGTTTAACCGTTGCAATTTCTATGCCTTTATTAAGTACCTGCTGCACTGCATGTCAACAAAATGTCTGCATTTCTAAAGACAATCTATTTATATTATGCACAAGATACCAGCTGTTTTAATATCATATGCAGAAGGGCAAGAGAAAGGACATTAAATTACATGTTTTTAATTTTTTGGACATATTACTGACCTGAGATAGCCTTATATGCATCATTTCATTAATATGTTACGTAGTTTTTTGTGAGACAGTGACATAGCAGCATGCTGTATAACCTAAATGCATGCGTTGAGGTGATGCTGGATTTGCCGTCGAGCAGTCTGAGTAAGGCAAATGGAGTAAAAAAGTAAGACCAGATTTTTTTTCCACTGTTGCAAACCATGGAACATGAGGACATATTACAAATAATAATATAGTGTATAATAAATGCATTTTTTTTTTTTTTGGCTTGCACATATTTAAAGGTAATCAATTGCATGATCAAAATAGGTACCTTTCTCTATGGTCAAGTACTAGTACAGTGGTGCATGAGGTCCACCACAACTAAGGTAAATTTCAGAAATTGTTTTCAGCACGTTGTGACATCATAAATTAACTCTATATCACATCCTAATTTTGTAGTTTCCCAGTGGACCTCCTAACTATAAGTCATAATTTTGGCTCCTATTTCCAAGTAGGCTTACTAATTCCCGTAACCGTTCACAATACATCCTGCATAATAAAGGCAATAATTAGTCGCCAATTGTGTCAATAATTATCCCGTACACTGGACAGATAATTGGGTTTTAAAAAAATACAGGACTGCCCTCCAGACCACCTTTCGATGCACATTGAGTACGCCGTACGCCGGAGGTTATTATAATTAAGCAAACGGACTGCAAATAAATTCCAGCAACGGGCATGTGTACGCCTGATCGCACACAATCCAGCACTGCATACCGCTGAGTTCCAGCCAAGCGGTTTTCGGTCTTTTCTTTTGAGGTTAAAATAGGGCCACATGGGAGTGACGCGGTGTAAATAAAGCGGATGCTTGACCATTCAGCCTGCGTCAGCGATGGACCAGGTGGAGGTAAAAGCGTGCTTTCGCCTAGTAACATCTTGTTAAAAAATACTGCAGTTCGGTGCAAATTAGCGCTTTCTTGAAGCGCACATGCATCGGCGATGTCGCGCTCGGCTGTGCAGCGTGTGACTGAAACACAGCGGCAACCCAAAGCAAACTCACAGAAGAAAATCCGAGAGAAGACGAGTTGTAAAGATGGCGGTGTGTTAATGTTTGGTGGCTCAGAGTTGAATTTTTTTCGAGAAGCATGAGTGTAATGTTTCCGTTTGGTTCAACACGCATACACTCTTACCTGTTTTCTCCTTGATCTCGCAGAGCACACTGAAGAGGGCAGGCTTCATTCTGTGGCAGTTCAGGCCATGCTTTCTGTTTGAGCGTGGAAGAAGATACAAGATTGATATATGGTCAGTTGGAATGAATAACTGTGCTGCTTATATTTTAATGATTTTCTTTTTTATGTGCGATAGATGTGAACTAAATCTGAAGCTCTGACATCAGAAGATGCCGCGGATCTTCTGCACACATATTCGTAAAACGGAATTCCATGTGATTTTAACAATAATAGCTTAATACATAAACAACAATGGTTCATCGTTAACTGCAAGGATTGGGCTATACTAACCGGACAGTCATGGAGAAACTTTTAATGAAAAGCACAAGAAAAGTGTTATTATAAAAATGAACTATTAGTGATCAAGTGCACATGTGGCCCAAACGTGCACATTGTTTGTTAGTTAGTTACGGATTAAAAGTTATTTGTAATAGAATTATTATCAAAGAAGGCATTTGTGTAGCCTAACTTTAGGAGAGCAAAGTGCAACATAGCCTATAAACAAGTGAACTGAGATCAGTTCAGTATGCAAGAGTTTTCATGTGTTTTAGAATGTCAAAGAAAAAAACTAAAGTTTTTAACATATTCATTTGTGCAACAGCCTAGTTTGTAATGCAAAGCCAATGTAATAATGCCTAGTGTTTTAGAAACGAATTGATTAACAATTTAAAATAAATGCACCAACTTTGCCTGCGCCTCGTCCAGACTTTGGTCTGTTATGGTCATGATTTGATGGAGAATGTCGCCGATGTCTTGCTTCCTTCCGTCCCCGTCGGAGCCATCGTGTCCATGTGGAGGCGGAACTGCCATGCCCCCCTGTACCGTGTGGCCAGCCAGAGTGACACCGCCGAGAGTCTGCATGAGTCGGGCTTGCTCGTCCATCAGTTCGCCGCAACACAATCAATGGGCTTCTGAGAAGGGAATGAGCACATGCAAAAAAAAAAAAAAAAAAGCAACTTGACTACAGCATGAGCAGCGTTTTGCGAGGTAATATCGTCTCCGAAATGTGCCGGGCAAAACAATTTCGCGGGAAGGTAAACGGCATGAACTGCCGCCAGCGATACAGCAGAATTGCTATTCCAAGGAGTTCCCGCAAAAAAAAAAAAAAAAAATCACCGTTTACAATCCCGCGATGAATAGTTCCTCTAGGTAAAAGTCAGTGCTGATATTTCGGCGTTATTGTTTCAACTTCAGGATTCGGGTGACAACGGCAGATCGTGGAATACAGTCCGAACCTGCAAGCCAAACTGACTCTGTCTTTTCTCTTTGAGGCTCCTTGGAGATTACTTAATTTTTTAGCAGTCTACTTCACAGAATCTCTTTTTAACTTCTTGAAACCCTGAAAACCTCAGACCGCACCACCCTCAAATGTAAAGAGAGAGAGAGAGAAACAACCAAAAAAAGAAAAAAAAAAAAAACTATAATTTAGTCTGACGGTAAGCAAATAGGTTAAAATAGTAAACTGACTGAACAAACAGTTCAAAATAAATATACATAAGCATGAGGAACAATAGTCCAAAATGTTGCCTTTTGAAATATTTTCCAAAATACCTTCTAAAAAGAAAAGAAATTAATAGTACCGGCACCAATAATTATAGCCCAGAACGTGACAGGTAAAAAATTTGACAATAATATTAAAACATACAAAAACAAAAAGGGTTTTTGTTTGTTTGTTGTTGTTTTTTTTGTGTGTGTGACGAGTGGGTAGAAAACAGGAAAACTCCCGAGAAATAATTACGCGCAATAAAGCGATGCGCAAAAAAAAAAAAAAAAAAAATAGTTGCTTGCCCGAATTTATGAGGCAAGCGCTTGGGCTGTGAGTGCTTAATGTTGGTTGATGGCAGCGGTAGTGAGCGATTGACAATGTGCCAATGCCATTCTCTCAGTGTGGACGGCTCAGAGCTGAAGCTGAGCACGAAAAAATAAGACACAAAAAATCGACACAAATGCACGCTCCGCCTTCCGGGGAGGGGTTTAGGTTCTTGTCACTTCTCACCAGAAACCCAAAACAAAATGCGAGATGCTACTAATCATAGCAGTGATGATAATGATCAAGAACATTAAAAAAGCAATGAAGTCCCACTTTGCGCGTGGCGCTCCCGTGCTATCAAGATGCCCTCACAACATGAATGACGAGAACATTTGCAATAAAATATAGAAAAGACGTACCCGAAGTTTTACACTGGTTGATGCTAAACTGATAATGAATTGCTCTAGCTCCTCGTTTCTCTTGACTATAGCAAAGTATGGTCGCTTCTACCAAGCCTTGCTTGCAGACTAGGAGAACAGAGGACATGTTTATAACATTGGAAAGAAAACGGTTTTAACCAATCCTCGTGTTTCCACCGTCTGAGTGATGGCCAAAACGTCCAATGGACTACTTTCATAAGCCACGTGGACCCGCCCTTAGCGCTGTGGTACTATTGCGCTGAGAGATAACAACTTCTGATTGGTCGTTGCTACGGTGACACGCACGGCATAAGAAGGCGGCTCTGCCCCGAGCTCCTCTGCAGTTGCTATGGTAGCAGACTAGTCTGTAAGCCGGGCGCGCTCGAGATCCACTGACGCTGGTGCCACTGACGCTTTTTTCCTGCATGCTTCATGGTTTTCAGGTTTCCATGAGTTTTTTTTTTTTTTTTCTAACCGAACTGAAGATGATGTTTGTCGTCTTTCTATACGCGTTTCCGTTTGTCCTGATTCAATTGATCGAATACTTTTAAAACATATTTTTATATCTCTGTCTTAAGCAATCAGCCTGACTACCGTTTGACAATCATTGTTGCAACATACGCATAAATGTCGTATACTGTCTTCATATATTGTACATTTCTGTCATGTTTCACTTGCCCCCCACTCACCCCTGCCCCCGTTTTGAAGCATATTCGCCCTTCTAACTCCTACAATATACATCCTACGACAATATACAACAGAGTGAAATGTTACCACAGCTACATATGCTAACGGCACATGGTAACGGCTTTGTGTGTTGTGTGCGAGATGTGGGCCATTTTAATTTCACGCAGTTTATACTCCTATTTAAAGTCTAAGCTGACACTTTTTCCGTTATTTTCAATTACACAAAACGTTCACTATATGAATGCTTAAAAGGGAAACATTTCGCATAACCAAACACACAAACACACTTGTGCTAGGATGATGACCAAGAGTAAGAGGCACAGGAAAACTAAGGCAGTCAGGAAGACACTACTCCAATGCCCTAACATGTAACCAGGCCACGCTGCGACTCTGGCTTAGGGATCCTCTGAGCATGAGCACGCCGTGACTCTGATGCCCTGTAGGTTTGCCTTTATCACAGTCACACATAACAAAGGGAATTACCACTGCGTAATTAAAGAGCAAAGAATCAGATATGCAAAAACTCAAAATTTCCTCTGGGATAAGCCAAGGGAGAATAAAAAATAAACAAGGAAAAGCTTTCAGACAAATAAGTAAGAAAGCCCAATGCTTAAGGAGTCTTGATTTGTATTCATTAATTGATCAGTGGACATAAAATAATGAATAAGCCTCTGCTGATATTTCCCTTTGTGTTTCCATTCTACTGTACTGCCAGTCAGAATTTCTGAGCTTAAAATTTTTCTAAAATTGTAAAATCAAACCAATGAATAGATATATGTGAAATGATGATGATGATGATTATTATTATTATTATTATTATTATTATTATTATTTACTGAATTGAAAAATGTTTTAAAAAATTGCTTTATTTTATTGGAACAATCTAGATATCTTTTAAGGACAAAATGTTTAATTAGTCACTTGTAGCACACCACATATTTTTGTTTTACAGTTAATACTAACTATGAGTCTTTTATCTATAGGTCTAATGGGTTTACCCGCCAGGAGCTTTTTTAGAGTCCCCTTAGGATCTGAGAGTGAGCAGTTAATAAGTTCCAAAAAGATTTAGGTTTCCTTGTTTAATTGCTATTCTGGATCATTTTGTTTGGTCTGCGGCAATAATAGCAATTATATAGTAATGAACTATATAATAGGGAAATGTTTTAAAACAGATGTTCAAAAACACTTGACTGGCAGTGTATAACACATCATTTTGAAATGTAATAATTTGAATAAACCTTAATTCGTGCAATTGTCTTTTAATTTATAAAGAGCCAGTGCAATGTGTTCTGTGAAGTGTATTTGAGCTCTCTTAATAAACCAGTAAATAAATTAAATAATTTAAACAACTATAATAAATCTATGTAAATAATACATTTAATAATATACATTATATTGTTGAATATAATATACATTATATTATATAAATTAATAAATTAAACTGTAAATCCATAGAGAACAGGGTATGGCAGATCATATAATAGTTACAGATGCTTATACAGATGATTATACTGTTATAGAATTTTGAAACAAAACTAATGTGCTTACCTCTAACTCATGTGTCACATAGTATTTAAAAACATGGCACCATACAATGGATATAAAATGTCTACACACCCCTGTTAGGTTTTTGTGATGTAAAAAATGAAACCAAGATAACTCATATCAGATCTTGTCCCATGCGATAGAGCAACCAACAAAATTAAAACAAATACAAATGTTTTAGGGGGGAAAAGGGGGGAAAAACTTACAATAACCTGGTTGCATAAGTGTGAAAGCATGTGTCTGTGTTCAGAATTAACCAATCACATTCAAACAGTTTTGGACTGACGTGTTAGCCAGTGCTTTCCACCACCATTATCAAAATAACTATGGAAGGTATGTATTTTTTAAGAATGAGGTTAATCCCTCCATTACCGTTCCAGAAATCTGTACAATCTATGTCAAGGCACAACACCTTACTTTATGTTGATTGTCCTTTATTTTTTTACTGCTGTCTATGTAACAGCTACAGTGCATGTGAGTGAAGAGAAACAAGAAAGCTGAATGTGTGTGTGTGTGTTTGAGAGAGAAAGAGAGAGAGAGAGAGAGAGAGAGAGAGAGAGCCTGAACCTGGATAAAGGGGAGGGAACATAACTGTCATAGCCTAATATGCCACAAGGCTGTGCTGAGTTCCTACAATACAGCACCTCCTTGCCTTTTTGGAAGCTTTCAGTGTTGCACTTGTGTCAAGACATTAGGAGGTCAGGAAGAGCCAGAGGTTGTGTATGTGGTCATATAGGACAATTACACTATTCATCACATGCCCAGGAGTCATTTACAGTGTTCTTCTTTTAAAATGACTTTGTCTGCCACTCCTTCCTAAATTCAGCTTAGAAGGTACATGAGCACAACAAATGGCTTTTTGAATGTAATAACCTTTTTATATCAGTTGGTCACACACATTGTCCACACGTATATGCTTAGTAACACTTACTCATTGTTTATTAGCTCAATTATGTCAAGAGTTTATTTCACATAAAACCAACTATATCAAATCCTATTCCATCTATGTGAATAAATTATATAGATGTAAATTATATAGAAGTCATAAATAAACTGTAACGAGTAAAGTTAATTTAATCCAGAAATTAATTAACTTAGTTAATTTAATCCACTGAAAAATAATTAGTAAAATTTATTTTAAATTTTGGCAAAAATTTTCGTTTTTTAAAAAACCCTTAAAGAGGCAGAAGTGGAAAATGAAAAGTAAAAAATCATTTAAAGTTACGTTTTAAGTCAGTTGGACGTAAGCAACAAATTTTTAGATATATTGTACATTTTGTTTTTTTATGAATTGTATCTCCCAGGATACGTTGCCTATTAAGGTAAAAAGTAAAAATTATCCATTTCTTAATGTTTTACGTAATGAAGAAGGTGAACTAAAATGATGCCATACATATTTTTTCAGTTTTTTAAATTAAAGTATGCAACAAAGTCCATCCAACCCTACCAAATGAAGTGTTAATCCTCAATCTTAAGAGCCTCAAGAGTAACAATAAATGTATATTGGCCAAAGTAAATTGCAATGAACTTAAACTGAATGAATTGATTTAATAAAGAAACAGACAGATGCACAAAAACAAACACATAAATAAGTTTATAGATATGTTATCTTTGGTATCCTGTAGGGTCCATGAGAAAAAGTTTTCACATTTATCAAAGTTAGGTTTGTTTTGAGTATCTGGGTCACATGACTTGGTTCAAGTTACCTGACATTGTTTAATCAGCCTGACCAGAACCGTTATGGCCACCCAAGGTGCAGGACATGCAGAGCAAACTGTAGTTAACAGGTTTGGGTGAAAACTTTCACTCATGCCTCCTACAGGATGCCAAAGAGAATGTATCTCATTGTGCATGTTGCCTACTAATTTCATGTAATTTCAGGTAAAATCTACTTGATTTAAATGGGTAAATATTGCATAAATAAAACAAATCTGAGGAACAGCTAAACAGCAAACTTTGCACACCTGCTCAAAACATTGGCCTGAAGATGCCTTTCAAGTTTCATGTGGATCCATACAACCAGTCCTCAGTTACAGCTATTTTAGTAACTCAAGCTCTTCCCCAATTGTTGTTTGCAAATCTCCATATGTTTTTTGATAATTCTTGAATGTTAAACTCTGAGTTATTTGACACCAATTTTGGAAACATGGGACAAAAAATCCTAGGACTAGTTTGCAAAAATATATTTAGCATATTATGCAAATTTTCATTTTTGAGTGGGTGTGACTAAATGGTCCAAAAGGCAATTTTTTATGTGTTCAACCAAAGGATTACAAGGAAAAAGAAATTTCACTATTAAACGTTTTCTAGGGATGTGCTTGCTTTTGTGAGGAAAAAAACATGAACAGCACCCCCCAGTGGCCAATTTGAGTGAGTTGCATGGCTTACTAGTTCTGTATATGCCTTTCAAGTTTTGTATGCCTTTCAATCAGGGGCTAAAGCTGTATGTGTTAATCAGTGTAAAACTTTGCATATGACCTCAGAACGGTTTCCTGTATATACAGTACTGTGCAAAAGTCTTAGGTACATGCAAAGAAATGCTGTAGAGCAAAGATGCCTTCAAAAATAATGAAATTAAATCTTTCTACATTTTAAAAAATACTACAAAGTGCAGTAAACAGTAATAGGTGAAACAAAATCAATATTTGTTGTGATGACTCTTTGCTTAAAAAAAAAAAAAAAATTAGTAGTCTCAGGTACAATTTGTGCAGTTTTATAAGGAAATGAGTTTTACTGAGCATCTTGCAGAACCAGCCACAGTTCTTCCGGAGACTTTGACTGTCACACTTGCTTCTTATTTTTGCATGTGAAACCCAGCAGCCTTCATAATGTGAAATTAGGCCAAAAATCCTAGGACTAGTTTGCAAAAGTAGGTTTTGCATATTATGCAAATTGTCACAAATTTGAGTGGGCATAGCTAGATGTTCCAATAGTCTATTTTGCGTAGACTGAGCAAGACAATCAAGCTAAAAAAAAGAAAAGAAAGAAATTTAACTGTACACCTTGTTTTCCAAGAGATATGTTTGGTTTTGTGTGCACAAACATGAATAGCACCCCCCAGTGGCCAATTTGTTTGAGACTCAATCAGGTAGTAGTGGGTCCCTACCTGAATCTACCACTCAAGTTTCGTGATGATTGCTCAATGCTCTGTCCCTTATGAATGACCATGCCCTAAAAATTTGCATATGATCTCAGGATCTTGTTTTGTATAATAAGCCTTTCAAGTTTGGTGCAAATCCATTCAAGTAATCATGAGTTACAGCTGTTTGAGTAAATTAGGCTCCTCCTCAATAGAATTGATTGGCGTGTTGTTGTCATAGTGTTTAGAAATGTCATATTGTTTACAAACAGTATGTTTCTGATAATTATTGCGATTCACACTCTGCTGAGTAATTTGGCTCCAAATTTGGGAAGATAAACAAAAAATCCTAGGAGTAGTTTGCAAAAGTAGGTTTTGCATATTATGCTGATTATCATAAATTAGCATGGGCAGAGCTAAATGGTTTTTGGGGCTTTTTTTTAGGAGAACCAAGGAATCAGTGGCAAAAAGAATTTTCTTTGCGTGTGTTACGGCCCTGCTAAGTTTGGGCACTGGCCTAGGGGAATAGTACAGGGTTAGTAACATGAGCTGGAGATGAAAAGCTGGGTCGGTGGGGAATGAAGAGACTGTGGAACTGGGGTACAATTACAGCTTTTATTAAAATACGCACAATTCATACACAGAAGAAACCTTGTAAGACAGCTTTAACAAGAGGAAAGTTGAAGGATAACCAGTGTAGCAGGTGGTCCCCTAGGGAGAGAACTAGATGGCACCAAAGGAAATAACATAAGACACGTTTCTACACCCTACACTATATTCACCCTCTTACCTAACTGCCAAGATAACACTGGTTACTACTCTATCTTAAGCCTCTACAAAATACAAGGGGTGGTACCCATCCACTTACCTAGTGTGTCTAGACAGAGAATTTCCTATGTCAGGGTGTATGTACGTGTGCACACCTGCTGACCTGTTCGTCCTCCCTAGGGATGTGCACCACAGGATGTGACAGCAATGTGTAGCGGTGAAACAAACAATACAACATTAACATAGCAGACATTCACATGACATAGGCAATCAGAACAAATAGCAGACACTTAGCACAGAAGCGTAGCAAAGCACAAAAATGCAAGCACTGAGAAAATGAAAGCAGAGCACTAAGGCGAGAAACAACGTGTGTGTGTGTGTCTGTGAGAGAGAGAGAGAGAGAGAGAGAGAGAGAGAGAGAGGCTGGCTCGCTGTCGCCACCATGCTCGCTTTAAAGATAGGGCTCCTCCCATTTTGAGCGCATCCAAATGATCGATTGACCCAGTGATAATGATCCACCAATAGGGCAAAGAGCTGCAGAGAAAGGGAGAGGGGGAGAGAGAAAAAGAGAGCAAGCAAGCAGGCAAAACAAGGGAGCAAGCAGACAAACACAGATGTGTGCACACCAGTGTTATAGTTTGGCACAATGAGGGAACAAATCATAAGTCTCTGGTTCTGGTTATACATGTGAAATAAAAACACTAGAGGGTTATGATCAATGTATACTACAACTGGTAGGAGGCTAGAACCAACATAAACTTCAAAATTCTGCAAGCCTAACAACAGGGCTAGAGCCTCCTTTTCAATCATGGAGTACTTTACCTAATGTTTATTAAACTTGCAGGAGACATAACATTCTGGATGATCTATTCCCGTGTTGTCCTCTTGGA
>CM040461.1:18125383-18146236 GCA_022758105.1 Pangasianodon gigas | reverse complement strand
TTTTTTTTTTTTTTTTTTTTTTACAAGAACTGCAGTAATAACAATCCATATCAAGGAATAGTTGCAGCTCCTGCCTAGTGGAAGGAATTGGGGAATTCTTAATGGCCAGGACCTTTTCTTCCACAGGACACACCTGACCTTGCCCTACTTGTTTACCAAGAGATGTTATTGTAGCTTTAGCAAATTCACATTTTGCTAGATTTATGGTCAAAAAAAACCTTTTTTCTCAAAGCCTCTCAAAGACTGTGAACGAGGACTCCAGATGACTGGGCCAGTCCAAAGAATAAACCACCATGTCATCCAGGTAAGCACTGCAATTAGTTTCATCAGTTAAAACTATGCTGACAAATCTCTGAAAAGTAGCTGGAGCATTTTTCAAGCCAAATGGAATTAATATATAGCATACTTTCCTGCAATATATAGTAAGTAGTGGAATGGCCTCAGGGAAATGAGTTACAGTACACATTAGTGTTAACAAGTATTGGTTTCCAGATTTTGTCCTAGGTAGAGGACTTACACAGTCAACTAAAACATGTGCAGATGGCACTCTTATCACTAGGATTGGATGTAATGGAGCAGGGGGAATGGTCTGGTTTGGTTTACCTGCATATTGACAAATATGGCATGGCCGGCAAAATTTAGTAACATCTGTCCTTAAATCAGGCGAGAAGAAATGCTTGAGGATAAAAATATAAGTTTTACTAATACCCAAATGTCCAGTCCAAGGAGTATCATGAGCCAAGTAGAGGACATGTTGATGATATGCAGTTGGTACAACAATCTGATGCACAGTCCTTTCCACCACATCAAAACGGGGAGACTATTTATGCATCAAAACTCCATTATCAAGGTAAAATCCAACATTTTTAAATCACTGGAACCACAAGCAAGGGAAAGGGAAAGGGAGAGGGAGAGAGAGAGAAAGAGAGTAAGCAAGCGAGTAAAACAAGGCAGCAAGCAGACAAACACAGACGAGTGCACAGTAACACCCATGCACTTAACAGTGTGACTTACGGTTCATGAGATATGGACTACAACGTAAAACCTTGTGTTATTGTGCCACCATCCGGTTTATGTGGGTCCCTTCATGTGCATGAATAGTGGGGGCATACTGCACCTTCCCTCCAACTTTGGTGTTTCTCTGACTTGTGGTCTTTGCTCTCCACACCATTTTAGCAGAGAATGAGAAGAAGAAGAAGAAGAATGCTCCAAACTTTGCATATCACCTCAGAATCCCTTGCCATACATGTATTTCAAGGTTTGTGTAATTCTGTGCAGACATTCGTGAAGTCCAGCTGTTGAGTAAACCAGCTCAAGCCTGTTTACTGCTTACAAATATCAACAGGTTTTTGATAATAATTAAGGTATACACTCTCCTGAGTATTTTGACACCAAAAGTGACAATCTGACAAAAATCCTAGGACTATTTTGCAAAAGTAGATTTTGCATATTATGCAACTTATTGTGAATTAGAGTAGGTGGAGATAAATGATTCAAATGGCAAATTTATATGGGTTGAGCCAAGGAATCAGCACTAACAAGATATTTCACTGTGGCTCTTATTTTCCAAGAGATATGTTTGTTTTTGTAAGCATCATCAAAACTCCAATTACAGATTAATATATTGATGCATCATACCAAATTTCAGCTTGATTGGACTTATGGTTTCTGAGAAACAGTTATATGACCTTAGCTCTGCCTTAAGCCAATCAGCTTTCAGAAGGCATTTCACAAAATTAGCATTGAACTATTGTCACAAAACTCAACAGTCCCACTTGCTACACAAAAAACAGACTGCCCCAGACAGACCGGCCTTGGGTACATTGGGGCTGTTCTAGTCACTGTGGTAGTCCTCAATCACTCCCACCTCCAGCATTTCCCCTTATTCATCCTAACCCACTTTTTTTTGTGTTCAGGTAGGTGATATGGGTGGCTGCGCACAACCACATCAGGAGGAGTCTCTATGTGGTGTTGTATGAGGTCTGTGCAACCAGGCAGGGGACAAAACCCATCCGAAATTTCAGATTGCAACCTGGCAACCTCTGCTGTCTGAGATGGTGACAGATGGACTCCAACTGGGACCAGAGTGGAATCAGTTGTTTTTGGACACTCTGTCCCCAACTCATCTCTCTCTGCCACTACTGTTGCCAGAGCAACAGAGGCCGCCTCCCTCCATTGTTTGAGGAGGTTAAGATGGTATATCTGCCGTGCATTTCCCATCTGTACACATTAATACTGTCTGTGCACATAGTCGACCTCTCCCACTCACGGTGTGACCTCAAAGGGCACTTGCCACTTGACAAATAATTTCAAGCTGGGGGTGGGAAGTAGTATGAGGACTTTATCTCCCAGTGTATACTGTCCCGGTGGGAGCACCTGTTATAGAGCCATTGCTGCCTCTCCTGGGTCTGGAGCAAATTTTCGCATGATAAGTGACCTAATGTATGGAGTTTTGTTTACAGGTCCACAATATAATGAATTTAATTTTTTGTGGGTGTTGGACTTTCCTCCCAGTTTTCTTTAATTACATCCAGCACTCCTCAGGGCTTCTGCCTGGATAATAGTTCAAATCAGGAAAACCCAGTGGAGGCCTGTGGAACCGCCTGGACTGCAAATAATAGAGTTTCCAACCATTTATCCAAATTTCAGCTATTTTTGTGCACAAATTTATGAATCATGTTCTTAAGTATTTGATTAAAGCGCTCCACTAACCCATCAGTTTGAGGATGATAGATGCTGGTGCAGATTGCTTTAATCCCCAATAATTCTTCAATTCATAAATGATGTGCCTTGGCCAGTTAGGATCTCTTTCGGGATCCCAACTCATGAGATGAGCTCTTCACAGCAATCATTCTCAGAGGCATTGCTTTGGGATATTATGTCGGATAGTCCACCAGAACTAATACAAAGCAATATCCCTGTGCTGACCGATCTAATGGCCCGATGAAATCCATGCCAATTCTGTTGAAGGGGATCTCGATAAAAGGGAGAGGGTGCAATGGCTCATTGGGAGAGCTGGCAGATTCACCAGCTGACATTCACGGCCAGATGCACACTACCTGTGTAATTACCATGGATGACCAGCCAGTAAAAGTGAGCCATTAACCGGGCTAGTGTTTTATCCACCCCCAAGATGGGTTTATCCTGCCATTGGGTTATAATGAGCCACGTGGAAAAGCATTTCCCTGTGGCTTTTTGGTACCAACAACTGGGTCATTGTTTCGCCTGTCTGAGTGTCCCAGCTCACTTGGTATAAAGATTTCTACTTATAGCGAAATGGGGAAAGGTAAGCACTACCCCAGCCTGAGTCATTTCCCCATCAATCACTGCCACTGGTTCCTGTGGAAAATCCTCTAGAGGCTCGAGACAGGGAGGCGGGTTCCCCCTCTTGGACCGGTTCTCCCTCTTGGACAGGCCTGCTGTCTTGCTACTCACCCTCGCCTGGTATTGGTCACGTGATGTACCCAGATGTGCGTCAGCCGCCAGGGCAGTGCAGACCTCACGCCGTTCTACTGGCCGGGACCCACCCAGTTCTTAATCTTCCTCACGGCCGAGTAGTCTGGGGAGCGTTCATACTATTTGTCCATGCCTCTGAATGGGGAAAAAGGCAAACCACTGAAAAAAAGAAACAAATTGGCAGCTTTCTGCTATCACACACACATGCACAATGGTTCCACTCACTGAGAGAGAATGAAGGAAAGAAATAAAGAAAACCAGCATGTTAAATTAGTATCCAGAAATGAGAGACAGGTGTGCCATGTTAATTTGCTCATTCCCCCACACTCCTGCTGCAGACTCTCGCTAAATCATGCCCACACCTACCACACCCCACTCACTCCAATTTAGAATAATTTGCGTAAACCTACTTTTGCAACCAAGTCCTAGAATTTTTGTCCAATTGTCATACATTTAGTGTCACAATATTCAGGAGTGTGTGAATCTTAATAATTATCAAAAGCATGTTGAAATTTGCAAACAGTGTGGCCACCACATGCCAATCAACCCAAGTGGGGTGGAGCTGATTTACCCAAATAGCTGGACTTCATGAATGTCTGCACAGAATTACACAAAATCTGAAATGCATGTATAGTAGATTATTCTGAGGTGATACACAATGTTTGGAGCATAACCAATGAAAAGTGGCAGAGTTGAAATAAAAAGAGTTGAAATAGCTATTTCTCAGAAATCAAATCATGCTGAAATTTGGTATGCTGCATCAATATTCTAATCTGCAACTGGATTTGTAATCACCACTGAATTACTTAAAAATCCAGGCCACCTTCAGCCAATCAGCTTTCAGCAGGCATGTCACATAACTAGCACTGAGCTATTGTCACAAAACTTCATAAGTATGTTCTCATTATTATGTACAATGGCAAGAACTGGCCACTGGGGGCAATGTTTGCTAAGACTGCTTGAACCCCATAGATCACTGCTTGCACTTATATTTAGGGGCCAACTTGGAACCCAATTGTTTTTGTTAGGATTCTTTTTCTTCTTCTTCTCCTCATTGTTATCATCATTATTTTTCTCTGTTAAACCTATTGTGCCGACCAAATCATAGGTCCTACAGACATGAAACTTGGTCTGTACATAGTAGTCCCTCCTACTACTCAGGCAAGAGCCCGAATGACATAATGGTGGCGCTATAGGCGAAGCGTTTAACATTGTGGCTCATATCTCAAATACTGTAAGTCCTACAGTGAAAAATCGTTTTAGCCACTTATTCCTTGACAGAAAAAAGTCTCAAGAACCATTTAGTTCCTCCCACTTAGATTTTTTGCTAATTTAAATAATAAGAAATACAATCATTTGAGAACTTGTCCTAGGATTTTTGTCCTATCTTCACAATTTTGGTGTCAAACTACTCAGGAGAGTGTTAACCTCATTAATTATCAAAAACATGTTGACATTTGTAAACAATATGGCCGCCACTTGTCAATCAATTGTAATGAGGTGGAGCATAATTTACTCAGACAACTCTAATTCATGACTTTTTGCATGGATTTGCACAAAATTTGATATGTATACTGTATACAGAACAAGATTCTGAGGTCATGTGCAAAGTTTGGGCTGTGGTCATGCATAAGGGGCAGCGCTAAGGTCAGATAACCTTGTTTCTCAAGCACCATACGTCCAACTGAGCTGAAACTTGGTATAGTTAATCGCTATGCTAATCTGCAAGTGGATCTTTGATGAAGACCCAGTTACTTAAAAACATGGCTGCCATTGGCCAATCAGCTTTGAGCAGGCATTTGACAGGGTAAACATTGAGCTCTGAAACTTGGTCCCTCTAAGGACCCCCTAATAATTGATACAGTCTTACTCAACTTTGCCTCTGGGGGCACTATTCATGGTTTTGCTCTCAAAAACAAGCATATCATTTGTTAAATATGAGGTAAAGTGAAAGTTTTTTTTCTTTTTTCCCATGCTTTGTCTCCTTACCCCCTAAAAATATAGCTTCATCCACTCAAATTTTTGATAATTTGTTAAACTTGTCCTAGGATTTTTGTCCTACCTTCACAATTTTGGTGTCAAACTACTCAGCACTACTCAGCACTGACAAACAAGAATATATTTTTGTGAAAAGAATTGTGAAACTTCTTTTTTCTCATGATTTGTCTCCTCACCTCCTAAAATGTGCCTTTTGGACCATTTAGTGAAGCCCACTCAAATGTTTGATAATTTACTTAATATGCAAAACTTACTTCTGAGAACCTGTCCTAGGATTTTTTGTCCTATCTTCATAATTTTGGTCTCAAACTACTCAGCAGAGTGTGAACCTCAAAAATTATCAAAAACATGTTAACACTTGTAAACAGTATGGCCACCACATGTCAATCAATTGTATTGAGGCAAAGAATCATTTACTTAAACAGCTATACGAAAAGGTTATCATTGAAATATCGCCTCAAAATTTGGTAGTTAGGTCCCATATCCTACCACTATTCAGGCAAATTAAATGACCCACACCAACCAGAAGGGGGCACTATAATAAATGAATTTACCTTTTAGGTTATATCTTCACAACTATATGTAATAGCCCAGCAAACAGGCCCATGTGGGTCCAATGTAGGGCCCATGTAGGCCCACTTTGGACTGCCCTTAGTGGGTCCCCAGTCAGTGGTGAAACCGGGCCACATGTGGGCCCCATATGAGGGCTTAGTGTGGGCTGCCCCAGTCAGTTGTGAAACCTTAAGTGGGGGCCTGCACATGTCCCCAGTTTACAACTGACTGGGGCCCCACTACAGTGGGCCCAATTTTTTAACCCACAATGGCCCCACACTGGATACACATGGGCATGTTTGCACACTTAGCCCCTTATATGTGGGCTAAGTCTGGGTTGCCCGCAGTGGGGCCCTAACATGTCACAAACAATTGGGGTCCACTGCAGGAAACGCAATACTATAAACAAAAAAATACAAACGGACTCACACAATCCAGAAATATATTCTGAAAAACTGTTTATGTTCAGCAACAAATAAATCTTTTTTAAATACATAAAGTTTTGATCTAAAATTTGCCTCCAATATGGTAAAAGAGGAAAAAATCACGACTGTTAAGTGTAATGTACTATTAACAGCAATAAGTTATGAATTAACAACAATTATAAAATACGTACTTGCAAAAAATAAATATTAGACACTCTGTAGAAGCTAAATAACTTTATAAAAATAAACAACCTTAAATAACCTTTGTTATTAACATTAAATTATGTTGGTCCCTGGAGGACTAGTGGTTCGGCCACAGTGCTCTCACTGCTGCAGCCTGGGTTCGATTCCCGGACAGGGAACCAGCTACTGATCCACTGTGGCGACCCCTAATAGGAGCAGCCGAAAGAGGAACAACAACATTAAGGTTAAATAAATCCAATATAGTATATTTATTTCCTCCAAGACAGGAAACTGTACCACTAATAGAATAAGAAACCATCCATATAGCTGTGCATTTTTCTGTTCTCTGACTTATTCAATTCAATTCAATTAGACTAGCTATGACAGCATAACTACAAGGGAGAAGGTAACACAGACATGAGGGTGCCCTGGGACATAAAGCGGCCAGTCACTGTCAACAAACCTGAGTGAATGCGTGAGAGTGGGGGGGTGACAGCATCCAAACATCCCAGTTCACCACAACACTCTATGCCTGTGAACCCTCCAGGTCTGCTCCTTTACCTAAGAAAAAACTATCCACAAAGGCTTGACTAAACAAATATGTTTTCAGCCTAGACTTAAACACTGAGACTGTGTCTGAGTCCCAAACACTAATAGGAAGGCTGTTCCATAACTGTGGGGCTTTGTAATAGAAAGCTCTACCCCCAGCTGTAGCCTTCACTATTTGCAGTACCAATAAATAGCCTGCAACTTTTGATCAAAGTAGGTGTGATGGATCATAAAACACCAAAAGTTCGCTCAGGTACTGTGGCGCAAGACCATTTGTTTTATAGGTCAGTAGTAGTGTTTTATAATCAATGCGAACTTTGATTGGGAGCTAATGCAGTGTGGATAAGTGTAGCAATGCGAGACCACAGGAGGGCTGAACACAAACACTCTGAGACGTAAGTGCAGTGCAAAAAAGGTGGTATTTATTGAAGAAACGTGCACGGGGGGCGTGAGGGGGTGAAGGTGAGCTCAGCTTGTGCAGTGAGGTTGGTGACGTCTTGCAGTGGAGGGCGGCGAGCCGGCAGCAGCAGCGCTTCCAGGGGACTGCGAGGAAAGTGCGGCAGACACCCTCATTTTCAGTGTGGAGTGGCAGGCTCGGGCGAAGGCGACTTGTCTGCACTGATGTCTCCCTCTGGAGGGCAAAAAGAAAGAGACGTTAGCATTCGTATTTAAAGCACCTACCTTCTTTCCCGAAAAGTGGCCCCTGGCTCCTTTTATAGGTCCCCGTCTTCTCTCTGAGGGTGAGTTCGCGCCGCGGCAACAATTGGGCGCGGCAACAATCGCCTCACAGCCACGCGCACTCTGGCTGTCCAAAACAAAAGGGGTGCTGAACCCGGCACCATCCATTCAGCAGGCTGCCGGCAGTCGAGCGAGGAGCGTTGATCTTCAGTGCGTGGGCCGGTGGCCCACCGTCACAGTACCCCCCCTCAGCTCCAAGCCTACTGCCGGTAAGAGATGGGCCCAGATGGAGAAGCGCTGAGAGAGCCCATCTGTGTTACCGTGCTGAGCACCCACTCGATGTTGCACAGTAAAGTTGTAGTCCTACAGGGAGAGGAACCACCCTGTTATCCAGGCGTTCATGTCTTTCACTTTGGCCATCCACTGCGGTGGGGCGTGGTCGGTGATGAGGGTGAAGGGCCGTCCTGCCAGGTAATACTTCAGCTCATCCACTGCCCATTTGATGGCCAAGGCTTCCCTCTCCACTGCGGCATATTTCCTTTCCGAGGGGGTCAGCTTTCGGCTCACATACAGGACCGGGTGCTCCTCCCCGTCGAAGATCTGCGAGAGGAAGGCTCCCAATCCTGTCTTGGACGCGTCGGTCTGGACGAAAAAGGGGAGGCTGAAGTCAGGGTTCTGGAGAACGGGTGAGCTTGTCAGGGTGCGTTTCAACTCCTCAAAGGCAAGCTCTGCCTCCTGACTCCAGTGCACCCAGTCTGGCTGGCCTTTCCTGGTTAGATCAGAGAGGTGAGAGGCAATCGAGGAGAAGTTTGGCACAAATCTCCTGTAATACCCAGCCAACCCAAAGAAGGCACGTACCTGTTTTTTTGTAGTGGGTCTGGGAGACTCATGTACGGCTTTTACTTTTTCCTCTTGTGGCATCAGGAGGCCTTGGCCGATGTGGTAACCCAGATACTGGGCCTCCGTGAGTCCGTGAGGCACTTTTTGGGGTTGGCGGTCAGGCCCAACTTCCGGAGCTCTCCGAGGACTTCTCTGAGGTGGTGCAGGTGGTCGGCCCAGGTGGCGGCATGAATGACCACATCATCAATGTAGGCGGCTGCATACTGGCGGTGGGGCCGCAGAACAATGTCCATTAGCAGCTGGAAGGTGGCGGGGGCCCGTGTAGGCCAAAGGGGAGGACCCGGTTCTGCCAGTGGCCATGGGCGGTGGAGAAAGTGGTCTTGGGCTTTGCCTTGGGGCTCAGGGCCACCTGCCAGTACTGTTTTTTTGATGTCAAGCATGGAGAAGAACCGGGCCCTCCCCAGCCACTCTACTATGTTGTCGACTCTTGGGAGAGGGTACCCGTCGAACTCTGATACCTGGTTGAGCTTCCGGAAGTCGTTGCACAGCCGGATGCTCCCATTGGGCTTGGGCTCTATGATGATGGGGCTAGACCAGGGGCTGGTGGATTCCTCGATGATGTCATTGAGGAGCATCCGGCTGACCTCCTCCTCGATTGCCTGACGGCAAGCCTCAGGGACACGATAGGGCTGCTGGCGGACCACGACTCCCGGTGGGGTTTTTATGTCATGGTGGACCAGCTACGTCAGGCCCGGGGTCAAGGAGAAGACATCGGTGAACTGGTCCACTAACTCAGCCAACTCCTGATTCTGGGCCGGCATGAGCTCCTCTCCTTGGTGGACGGCAAGGAACGCAGACAACACAGGGGCAGGGTCAGTCCATTTCTAAAGTAGGTTGATGTGGTAGATTTGTGTTTCTGCACACTTACCTGGCTGTTGCAGGCAGTAGTTGACGGGACCCACCCTCTCGAGGACTGTGAATGGGCCCTGCCACCAAGCCAGGAACTTAGAGGTGGCATCCGCGAGGAGGAGGAGAACTTTGTCACCAGGTTGAAACTCTTGCAGTTGAGCAGGACAGTTGTAGGTCCTCCTCTGCTCCCTCTGAGCAGCCTCAATATGTTCCCACCCGATGGGCCTCACTTTGTCGATCCTATCTTGCATTTCCTGCACATACTCAACCAGGGAGTGATAGGGGGAGGGCTGCACTCTCAGGCCAAGTCCAACAGTCCCCGAGGTCACAGTCTGAAAGGTAGCTCAAATGGTGTGAACCTGGTGGAGGCCTGCGGGGTCTCTCGGAGAGCGAAGAGGACGTAGGGAAGGAGAAGGTCACAGTTCCTCCCTTCCTCTTCTACCACCCTCTGGAGCATCCTTTTCAGCATTTGGTTAAAGCGTTCCACCAGCCCGTCAGTCTGGGGGTGGTAGACGGACGTCCTCAGGTGCTTCACCTGCAACTGACACAGATCCGCCATCAATTTCGACATAAAGGGCGTACCTTGGCGTGGTGAGCCGGCAGCAGCAGCACTTCCAGGGGACGGCGGGGAAAGTGCGGCAGACACCCTCGGTTTCAGCGCAGAGTGGCGGGCTCGGGCGGCGGCGACTCATCTGCGCTGATGTCTCCATCTGGAGGGCAAAAAGAAAGAGATGTTAGCATTCGTATTTAAAGCACCTACCTTCTCTCCTGAAAAGTGGCCGCTGGCTCCTTTTATAGCTCCCAGTCTTCTCTGTGAGGGTGAGTTCATGCCGCGACAACGATTGGGCGCCAGCCATGCTGAGTTTGTTTACTCCGCCTCACAGCCACGCACACTCTGGCTGTCCAAAACAAAAGGGGTGCTGAACTGGTGCCATCCGTTCAGCACCCTGCCAGCAGTTGAGCAAGGATCATTGATCTTCAGTGCGTGGGCCGTTGGCCCGCCGTCACAATAAGATAGGGGTGATGTGGTCTTATCTTCTGGTTCTAGTAAGGACTCTCGCTGCTGCATTCTGTACTAACTGGAGCTTGCACCTATTGGAACATCCAGACAGTAAGGCATTACAGTAATCCAACCTAGAGGTAACAAAAGCATGAACTTATTTTCTGCATCGTGTAGTGACATTATATTTCTTATCTTAGCGATATTTCTGAGATGAAAAAAGGCTATCCTAGTAATATCTACATGATCATCAAATGAAAGACTGGAGTCAATAATCACACCAAGGTCCTTTACTGCTGCACATGATGAAACAGAAAGGCCATTCAGAGTTACTGTGTAATCAGATAGCTTACTTCTACCTGCATGTGGTCCTAGTACAGGTACTTCTGTCTTGTCAGAATTAAATAAAAGAAGTTAATAAGCATCCAGTGTCTAATGTTCTTTACACATTCCTCAACTTTATTAAGCTGGTGTTTGTCATCTGGCTTTGCTGAAACATATATTTACACGAATATTATTACAATACATATTATTTTACACGAATCTGGTGTGGATGGCCTCCGCTCACTGTCTTTAGACTGTTATAATGACTTTTCAGTAATGTCCTTAGGTAAGAACAGACCTTTGAAGCTAGTAATACACATGCAAGTAACGTTCTTCATTTTGTATGTTGCAGTTTTGCATTGACTCCTTCTGTAAAGGTTTGAACATGTTGTTGTTGTTCCTCTTTCAGCTGCTCCCCTTAGGGGTCACCACAGTGCATCATTGGTCCACGTATTTGATTTGGCACAGGTGCCAGATGCCCTTCCCGACGCAACCCTCCCCAATTTTATCCAGGCACTGAGACCGGCATTGAGAGCACACTGTTGCACACAACCCCAGTGGCTGGGGTTGGTTCCCTGGACGGGAATCAAACCAGGGCTACAGCAGTGAGAGCACTGTGACCTAACCACTAGTTCTCCAGGGACAAAGGCTTGAATATGAAGCCTTAATATTATTATGAACTCTTATTATCAGAGTTAGCCTGCTAATTGCCAGCTGACCTGTTCATCCTACTCTAATAGACCTCTGAATTTATGCATCATTCTCTAGTCGGCATCATGCCCATATTAGGAGCTCAGGTTCTAAGCTGGTTTCCTCTATGGGAAAAATGAACAAGCGTTTTTGAAAATCACTGCTATAATACCCTGTAGTAAACAAAAATGTTCCAAATCCAAATGTTCCAAATCTGTATTTTAGTGTTTTCCCTGCCCCAACACATCTGATCCAGCTAATTATCAAGCCCTTACTGAATTGAAGTGGGTTTGCTGTTAGAGCAAAAATGTGCAGGTGTATACCAGAAGCTGGATTGGGAACCTTGGGATTAACAGAATCATAATGGCGATGTAATCTATGAATGTGACAGCATTACCTATTGAATGAACCTACCATGGTTTAGCCCATTGACCTTCAATTGCTGGGTGCCTAGACAATAAATCATAATATTCATCTCAGACTGTCATAGTGAGAGAACTGCTTGAAGTTACTTGCAATTAGAGCTGTAATATTTAAATACTGTGCAATGTAACTGACAAATATCAGTGTCTACAATGCAAGACACATTATTCATATTCATGATTATCTGTTTTACCTTCTATGTATTTTTAATCATCTAAACCACTTTGTGAACTTAAAATGTGCTACAGTACATAAATAAAATGTGGTATTATTATTATTATTATCAGTATAGTTGTTAATATAACCGTTGAAAGGAATATAAAACTTGTATAACATCTGATGATTGTGTGTATTTCTCTATTATGTTAAAAGTACTACATCTAAAGGTAATTTAGTGTTAGAAGTCATACAAGCGACCAGCCCAAACTGTCTGATATCCTGTTCATGGCTACCCTAAATAGGCCTACTTGTCAAGATTTGCTATAGATTTTTATATTAGAAATCAACTTTGAATGAGCTCACTATGCAGAAGCAGCAAACTACACGTTACTGTTACATCGGTCTAGTTGTGACTGTGAATCTTTCTATACATCACAAAGAACGGAGTAGTGAATCGAATCCCTAATGGAGCTGGGCTAAACGGAGGTGACTGTTCCCGGGATCTGCTCCGGATTGGAGTTGTCTGCTATCTGGATCGTGCCCTTTTTCCACCATAAATAAAAAAGACTGCCAAAGCTTTCTTTAGATCATCACCAATTTCAGCTAACATTAACACCGTGGCAACATTTACATGGTTGCATACCATTACATTACTTTTTTCAATGCAAAAACAGCATGAGGCTGCGTGATGTTTCTTGCAGAAACTAGCTGAGCAGTGGTAGTTAGCTACGTAGTGAGCTAGTAGTAGACTGTGGTAAAGAAAAAGTGCTATACTGTGAAAAAATGATGAGAACATCACAATCTTCAACCAGTTGTTTGTATTTTCTCTGGTTAGTTTTATAATGACTTAGCTACAGTGTAGTAGGCTGAGTTGGATGGTGGCTGTCATCTTCACTGTCGCAGTCTCTCTGCTTGCTAGATGGTACATAATGCTTCTTGAAGATGACGCTAAAGCATAGGCACCTATTGTTTTCATCAGCTTTCTTCTTCTTCTTATTATTATTATTATTATTAGGGGCCAAGCACCGCAGGTGCATAGGCACCTATTGTTTTTGTCTGCTTTCTTCTTATTATTATTAGGGGTATATGCACAAGGCTGAAACCCTATTGTTGTTTGTAGGTATTATTATTATTATTAATTTTTTATTTATTTATTTATTTTATTTATTTATTTTTTTTATTAGGGGGCCAAGCACCAAAGGTGGATAGGCACCCTATTGTTATTCTATGTTTTTAGGGGGCCAAGCACCAAAGGTGCATAGGCACCCTATTGTTATTCTGTTTTCTTCTTCTTCTTCTGGCTAGGGTGTCTATGGCAGCCCATAGAACCATCTCGTAAAAAGTTTTGAAATTTGGCACACTGATTGGGGAGGTTCTGACCAAATTTGGGCCGAGTGCTGCCAACGTTCTAGCACCACCATCAGGTCAAATATGGCCTAATTTGGAAGTATTTTTATGTTCATAACTTTTGAACCTTGTGTGCAAAATTTAAAAGCCAGGCATTCCTGCCTGGATTCCCTGGGTCAAGATGAGTTCAACGCACCCTATGACAACTAATTAGATTTTCTGCCATCTTGGATTTTGTGGTTTTTTCACTACTCCTCCTACAAATTTTTTCCAATCATCACCAAATTTGGCACACATCATCTTCAGAGTACGCCTCACAAAAATTGTCAAAAGAATTTTGAATAGTCCAAAGGGTTTGCCCGTAATGGGCCAACAAATCTGATGACGAAGCCGCCAAACAGGAAGTGAGGCTGTATCTCAGCAACAACTTTGTGAACTGACACAAAACTTGGTAGGCATCTTCAGGACCATGACCTGAGGCTATGCAACAGATTTTGTGATACTGGCCACCTGCTGGTCAAAAGTTACAATAACATTCCAAAAATGCTTACATCTAACTCCCATTTTTGCTATTCCTCCTCCAAATTTTGTCCAATCTTCACCAAATTTGGCTCACATCATCTTAAGACCTGTCTGAACAAAAGTTATCAAAGGGAATTTTGATATTCAAACCCATTCTCCTGTAGCGTGCTGGCAAATGCAAAAAACAGGATGGAATGGTGTATCTCAGCAATGCATCTACATATCATCACAAAAGTTTATAAGTATCTTCAGGACCATGCCCTGAATGTACCCAAGAAGTTTTGTGACTGCACCTCCTTGTGGTCAAGAACTGTAATAACTTTCATTTTTTTCCTTATATCATTTGAACAGTTTGTGATAAATTCACAGTTAATTTTTCCTGTAATTCCCTGGAGTATGCAGAAGTGAATGCACACCAACATCTGAAATTCAAGTGTACTTCCTGTCGACCATCTTAGATTTTGTTAAATACTGTTTTTTCGCTACTCCTCCTACAAATTTTCTCCAATCATCACCACATTTGGCTCACATCATTGTGAGACCTGTCTAAACAATGCTGCAGCAATGCCACCCTGCTGCCCATTTGTTCATCTAGACCTTTCTTCCTCAGAGAATTACACCACTGTCCGTGGTCAAAATGTACACATCATGAGTGAAACTACAAATCACTCTTGAATCCCTTTGCCTAAAGTTATAGCTCCGCTTTTCTGTGATTGCTTAGGCAACAACTGTAGTGTGTCTATGAATGTGTGGCTCACCGTCTGGGTGCTTGGCCCCCGAAAATGGTGCTTGCAGCTTATTACAATATAACAATATTGTTATTCTGCTTCTTCTTCTGCTCTTGAGTCTATGGCAGCCCATAGAACCGGACATAGGAAAGTTATGAAATTTGGCACATAGATAGGGGACAGTCTGAAATTAATGAAGTTTCACTCATTTTTCTGCTAAAAACTTTTGAACCGTAAGGTCTAGAAACAATTTTTTTTTTCGAACTCCTCCTCCTCCTTTTCACGGACAAAACTGAATCAGTTCATCTTCAGTCCATGCCAACAAAAAGTTATGGAATTCAAGATGATTAGTCAAACCGTTCTTGAATAACTTGCAAACAAATTCGACAGCGAGCACGTCAAATGGACATGAGGCTATGTCTTCGTAATGCTTTAGCATATTCAGACCAAACTTAGTATATGTCATAGCCATCATGCCATGAGCATACCTACACAGTTTCGGAACAGCGCCACCTAGTGCTCATGAGATATGAAAAAAGCATATTTTTGCTTATAACTTATGAACGGTTTGTCGTAGAATCTTTATATTCTGTGAGGCATACCAAGCTGAATGATATGAAATTTTTCTATGTCGGCCATTTTGGGTGTCGGCCATTTTGAGTTTAGATGCAAAATGCTGTATTTTACAAATGTCATTTCAAAAATTGGTATATGTCATTGGCACCATTGGAACAGCAGAACAGCGCCACCTAGTGCTCACGAGATATGAAAAAAAGCATATTTTGCTTTTGGGACCGTTTGTCCAAGTCCGATTTTCACCAAAGTCAACTCAGATCATCTTCCGTCCACGCCAGCAATAAGTTATGGATTTTGTGTTGCTAGACCAAACTGAACTGTCGAACTATATTTATTATTATTCTTCTTCTTTCTTCTACCACTCTTGAAGTCTATGGCAGCCCATAGAACCGCTTGTAGGAAAGTTATGAAATTTTGCACACTTGTTTGGGACAGTTTAAATATACCCCGAAATGGACCTGCGACTATATCTACATAACGCTTTAGGGTATTCAGACCAAACTTAGTATACTTTAGTGTACTTTACAAACCCATTGGAGTATCATTATGAAACTATATGTTATCATTATGTAACATCATTATGTAACTACGTGTCCCCATGCCCTGAAGGTACTCAAAAAGTTTGGGGTCAGACAATAAATATAAATTTTTTTTTAAATGCTAATAACTTTTCATTCCTTTAGCCTATTGTCATGAAACCAGTCTGATTAGATTCCATGGACCATGCTGAAAACAATGATACCAAATGTGCCTTGGGCAGAAAAAAAAAAAATCTGCCATTGTAAATTTTTTTTAAAAAAAACTACTTTTGCAAACTCCTCCTAGATTGTTCATTGGAACTTCACCGCATTTTGCTCAGATCATCTTTAGACAATGAAGACCAAAAGTTATTCAAAGATTTTGATAGATCAAACCATTTATCGATGAATCTGATGGCGAGCACGCCAAAACTAATGTGAGGTTTTATCTCTGCCACGCTTTAGCATATTGACACCAAACTTGGTATGTCTTATAACAACCAAGATCTGAGGGTACATGAGCAGTTTTGGAACAGCACCACCTACTGGTCATGAGATATGGAAAATTTCTATTTTTGCTTATAACTTCTGTATATTTTGTCCTAAAATCATGGAAGTGGTATCTTTAGATTCAGTGAGGCATACCCAGTTGAATGATTCCCAAATTTATTATGTCAGCCATTTTGTGCATTGGCCATCTTGAATTGTGTGTTAAGATGCTGTATTTTATATCGGCCACTGGGAGGCACTATGAAGTTTTACATGTGTATAAATGATTGTATATTATGCAATGTTTCACACATACACAGGTTAATCATGTAATGTATTAGACATCCTAAAACTTAACAACTTTCCTCAAGAACCAATGGTTCAATCAAATCATTAAATACTTGTGATTATTTAAAAAAAAAAAACTACTTTTGTAAACTAGTCTTATGTTTTTCACTCAACCTCAACAAGTGAAAAAAATGTTGAATTTTATTCATTGGATGGCTATAACAGGGTCATTTAAAAAATATGGGCGTGAAGAAGTGTACCCACAAGCCTATAATTCCTAAAGGAAACCTCAGAATTTCTTGAAATTAGGTCAGCAGATGCATCTTATGATTCTAAAGAAGCCTGTAAAATTCTATAGAGTTTGGGCAATGGGTAGCACTATAACAGTTATAAATGTTGATAAAAACGCTATATTTCTATGGTAAATTACCTGAAACTGCTGAAAATTATCTTGTTTCGTCTCCAATTTAAGTGCTTACATGCTTGCTAAATAATGCATATCTTTTTACGTATGGACTTTGTAACGTGGAGGGTCGACAACGGAGTTGGGGATCCAAGTGCAAGGCTTTATTTACAAATGTGGTCAAAACAGGCTGGGTCGAGCACCAGCAAACAGTACGGACAAAGGCAGAGACAAAAGAGTAATCCGAAACACAGGCAATGGTCAGGGCAGGCAGCAAACAATCAAAAACGAGGAAAACAGTCCACAGATCAAAACACAGGGAAACACGAAAACACGGAAACTCGGAAACTTGGAAACTAGGATTGGCTATAAACATAAACAATCAGCAAACTAGGAGCGTGGGTGAGCAACTCTTATACAGGACCGGGAGAACACATGACAAAACCAACCAATGAGAACATGACACATGAAACTAAGGAACCAATCAGAACACGACAAACAAACAAGGGTAGCACATGGTAAGATCACATGAGGGGCAAGGGACACATGTGAAACACATGGGAAATGGAGTCCAGAAGACAAGGGCAAGAGTCCGGGGTGGAGTGCCCTCTAGTGGAGTTCGTGGGCACTCCAGCTGGTGATCGTAACATAGCCCCCCCCCCCAAACCCCCCCCCCCCCCAACAGGAGCGGCTTCCAGACGCTCCTCAACAGGAATAGACATGAGTCCAGGAGGGGGGTGGAGCGGAGGCGGAACAGGGGGAGGGGTGGAGGGCCAGGTCCATGTGGAAGTGGAGGAACAGGGGACTGAGGCAGAGCCGGTGGAGCAGAGAGCCAGGGTGGAGCAGGCGGAACAGAATAGCACCAGGGCGGAGCAGGCGGAGCTGAAGAGCACCAGGGCGGAGCTGAAGACCACCAGGGAGGAGCAGGCGGAGCTGAAGGGCACCAGGGCGGAGCTGAAGACCACCACAGCTGAGCAGATGGGTCCAAAGATCCCCACGGCGGAGCAGACGACCACCACAGCAGAGCAGAGGAGAGCAAAGATCCCCACAGCAGAGCCGACAGCCACCACAGCAGAGCAGGTGTCCACCAAGGCTGATCAGGCTGGACTGGAACAGAGAGCACAGAGAGGTTAATAACGGCCTCTGCGGTCGAGACAGGACAGGCTGAGAGTTCAAAGACGGCCTCCATGGCCGGGACAGGACAGTCAGAGAGTTCACAGAGGGTCTCCTTGACCGTGACAGAACAGGCAGAGAGTTCAAAGACGGCCTCCTTGGCCGGGACAGGGCAGGCGAAGAGCTCGGAGACGGCCTCCTTGGCCGTGACAGGGCAGGCGAAGAGCTCGGAGACGGCCTCCTTGGCCATGACAGGGCAGTCAGAGGGTTCACAGAGGGTCTCCTTGACCGTAACAGAACCGGCAGAGAGTTCACAGACGGCCTTCTTGGCCGGGACAGGGCAGGCGAAGAGCTCGAAGACGGTCTCCTTGGCCGTGACAGGACAGGCAGAGGGTTCAGAAGCGGACGCCGCCGACTCGGGAGGTTCTGCAGTGGAAACTGCCACCTCGGGAGGAGCTGGACCGGACGCCGCTGATTTGAGAGGTTCTGCAGTGGGAGCTGCCACCTCAGGAGCTGATGCAGAGGCCGACGACCTGGGAGGTTCTGCAGTGGGAGCTACCACCTCCGGAGCTGGAGCGGGCTCTGGAGCGGATTCGAGGACTGGAGCGGGCTCTGGAGCAACCTCATGGACTGGAGTGGACTCTGGAGCAGGCTCAGGAACAGATTCACAGACTGGAGCAGACTCGGGGGTAGATTCACGGACTGGAGTAAGAACAGAGCAATATGTAGCCCAAACACACAGGATGGCGACCGCCATTACAGGGAGCACTGAGGATAGGGGAAGTGTCTCTGTGATGACCAGTGCTGAAGCTCTTGGAATGCCTGCTGCATGCACCAACATCAACGGTGGGTCCACCAGACTGGACACCAGCCTCAAACGCCCCTGGAACGCCTTGGTGTCTTCAAACGCAACATCCACGATGCTCGGGAATACTGGAGTGGCATCCGTGATGGCTGAAGACTGAGGCTTGACATCCATAATGGCTGGAGGCTCTGGTGTGACAGGCATCTTGGAAAGAGGCTCTGGGCAGGCGGCCATCTTGGAAAGAGGCTCTGGGCAGGCGGCCATCTTGGAAAGAGACTCTGAACTGGCGGCCATCTTGGAAAGAGACTCTGAACTGGCGGCCATCCTGGAAAGAGACTCTGAACTGGCGGCCATCCTGGAAAGAGACTCTGGACTGGGGATCACAGAACAAGTAGGTGCAGAAAACACAGGAGTGGCGACCATAATCACGGGACCTGCTGGTGGCCATGATGGGTCAAGCTCCGCTGCTGCCGGAGCTTGCCG
This sequence comes from Pangasianodon gigas, assembly GCA_022758105.1. Lineage (NCBI taxonomy): Eukaryota > Metazoa > Chordata > Actinopteri > Siluriformes > Pangasiidae > Pangasianodon > Pangasianodon gigas. The sequence continues at coordinate 18,126,778 of CM040461.1, read as the reverse complement.
CTGTTGGCCCCCCCCAAAAAAAATTATTTGGGGTTTCAAAGTCCTCTGCCTCTCCCACAGTAAAAGGAGAGCCACATGACAACAGTGCATAGTCCATAAAGTCTCTTAAACTACAGTTAAACTCCTCTCCAGGTAACAATGACTTTGTTGGCTCATTGAGACCAAAATGGAACAAGTCCTTAAACAAAATCTCATCATAAATCGGTACTCGATATGACAACTCACAGAACAGATGAACATATTCCTCAATGGATAGGTTCCTTTGCCGAAGGTGCAATAGTTGATCGACTGGGTCCATGATTGGCCTGGAATGCACAAAAAGCCGCTGGATCCGGGTGTGGCTGATTGTTATGTAACGTGGAGGGTCGACAACGGAGTTGGGGATCCAAGTGCAAGGCTTTATTTACAAACGTGGTCAAAACAGGCAGGGTCGAGCACCAGCAAACAGTACGGACAAAGGCAGAGACAAAAGAGTAATCCAAAACACAGGCAATGGTCAGGGCAGGCAGCAAACAATCAAAAACGAGGAAAACAGTCCACAGATCAAAACACAGGGAAACACGGAAACTTGGAAACTAGGAATGGCTATAAACATAAACAATCAGCAAACTAGGAGCGTGGGTGAGCAACTCTTATACAGGACCGGGAGAACACATGACAAAACCAACCAATGAGAACATGACACATGAAACTAAGGAACCAATCAGAACATGACAAACAAACAAGGGTAGCACATGGTAAGATCACATGAGGGGCAAGGAACACATGGGAAATGGAGTCCAGAAGACAAGGGCAAGAGTCCGGGGTGGAGTGCCCTCTAGTGGAGTTCGTGGGCACTCCAGCTGGTGATCGTAACAGACTTAAAGTTCTTAAAGTGCTTGAACCCCGATAATTGCTGCTTAAATAAAAATAGGGAATGAAATTTGTAAACAACATGGCTGCCACATGCCAATTAACCCACGTGGGCTGGAGCTTGTTTACTCAAGATGTACTTCATGAATGCCTGCACGGAATTACACAAAACTCGAAATGCATGTACAGCAAAGGATTCTGAAGTGATATGTGATGTTTGGAGCATAACCATTGAAAAAAGGGAGGAGTTACATTCGAATACCTATTTTTCAGAAACCAAAAGTCTGACTGAGCTGAAATTTACATGTCTCTATGCTGATAACTGTAAGTTTTCAGCAGGCATTTGACAGGGTTACCATTGAGCTATTGCCATGAAACTTGAATGGTAGGTTTGAGTAGGGTCCCACTATGATCTGATGCAATCTCACTCAAATTGGCCACTGGGGGCTAGGGCTGTCACGATATTAGATTTTTCACACCACAGTTATTGTGGCCAAAAGAATTCACGATATCGATATATCGCGATATCTATAGAAACCTTTG
>CM040461.1:18080323-18125283 GCA_022758105.1 Pangasianodon gigas | reverse complement strand
CATTTTCACTTCTTACATTCTCAATCTATGGCAAATTTTTGTGAAGGAAGACAAGCATGTTAAGTTTCTCTGGTTTCAAACTGGAGCGAAACACTGTCTGAATGTTTCCTGAATCACCCTTTATTTAAATATAAAAACACAGAAAACCGCTGTTAACAGGTTAATGTAACATTTCCCATTCCATGATTAGTAAAATAATAGCAATTTACTCTCTGTAAAAGGGCGTAATCCACAGGGTGATGGACACCGAGGTGGGTAAAAAGGTTGGTGGTGTTGCCCCCCTTCGCACTGACCGTAGGCCAACAGATTCTGCAGATTGGGTTGTCTAAGGAGCTGTTTTCTTTGAAGCCGAAAAGCTTACTTTTTTCTGGTGTGGACAAAGCCTCTCACTCTCCCGCTCGGACGACATGATTGTTCTCGGAGTAGCTGCGCGTGCTGCATCTTCTTCTTGTTTGACAGGTGTCAGCGTTAAGGCGCAATACTGACACCTGGGAGGACACCTGGGAGGCTGGAGAATTTACGTGTCGTGTTATCATAAGAGTCCTGTTCATTTTAAATATTGTGGTTATCGCCAATACCAGTATATTGTCACACCCTAAATTAACACGATGTCGATATTTCATGCTTTGAATATCACGGTTATCGTCAATACCGGTATATTGCGACACCCCTACTGGGGGCGCTATTCATGTTTGAGCACACCAAAACAAGCATATCTCTTGGAAAATAAGGTATACAATGAAAATTTTTTTTTATAATAATGTGTTTGTACACATACTAATAAACTGTGTTTTGGACCCTTTAGCTCCACTAATTTGCATAATATGTAAAACCTACTTTTGCAAACTAGACCTAGGATTTTTGGCCTATCTTCACAATTGTGATGTCAAACTATTCAGCAGAGTGTGACCTTCAATAATTATCAAAAACATGTTGACATTCATAAACAGTATGGCCACTATACATGGATAAATTTTAAGGAGGTGGACGTGGATTACGCAGATAGCTTTAATTCATCATCATTGATATAGATTTGAATCAAACCTGAAAGATATATTCAGTACAAGGATCTGAGGACGTCTGGAAAAGTTGTGGCATGCTCATCGATTAGGGCCAGAGTTAAGTCCTAATAGCTGTTTCTCAGGAACCAAAAGTCCAAACGTGCTGAAATTTGATGTGCTAATCCAACTGCTAATCTGTAACTGGATTTTTAATCATCAGTGTATTAGTTCAAAAACATGGCTGCCTTCAGCCAATTGGGTTTAAACAGGCATTTTACACAGCTAGCATTGAGGTATCATCACAAAACTTGATAAGTATGTTCATCTATGGTCTTCTTATGGTTCTGTGCATCTTGGCAAGAACTGACCACTGGGGGCACTATTTGCGAGGAGTGCTTGGACCCTGCAGATTGCCGCTTGCAGCTATATTTATTATTGTTATTCTGATTCTTCCTTGAAGCATGAGAAGCAGCCCAAACTGTAAGTCATAGAAACACCAAATTTTCTCCCATGGTGCAGAATTCCAACCACTTCTAAGCAAAGTAAAGCAGGGAATTGGGAGGGTTACCATTGAGCTATCATCAAGAAACTATTCATGTTTTTACTTGCAATTTTGTATAGGATTTTGTCCTAGGATTTTTGTTCAAATGTCACAAATTTTGTGTCAAAATACTAACGAGAGTGTGAACATTAATACTTCATTCTGAAATTTCACCATTTTGAAATTTGTGAACAATGTGGCTCCCACATGCCAATCAACCCAAGTGGCACAGAGCTGGTGTACTCAATCAATTAAAAGGCATGTATGGCAAAGGATTCTGATGTGATATGCAATGTTTTGGGGCATACCCATTGAAAAGGGTGGAGTTAATTTGAAATAGCTATTTCTCAGCAACCGAAAGTCAGATCGAACTGACATTTTGTGTTCTGCATCAATGTGCTAATCTGTAAGTAGATAAGTATGTTCATGTATGGTCTGTTTATTGTTCTTTGTACGTTGGCAAGGACTAGCCACTGGGGCGATGTTTGCTAAGACTGCTAGGACCCTGCAAATTCCTGCTTGTGGCTATATTTCTTTTTTTCTTTTCTTTTTGTGTGCCTTACTAGCATGCCTTACTCTACATATGAGAAAATGTCTGTAATTAGCCATAAAAGATCTATTTCATCCTATCTGTACCTCCTAACTACCAGGACTAGTTTTTAATACCTGGATATGCTCTAGTGTGCATGCATACACGACAGTGATAGTGATGCAGTATTTGCTATATATACTTTGCACCAAGTCAATTCTTCTCCTTTCTCTACTAGCTGAAGCCATTGATGGACCATATATAATAGTTGGAGCTTTCCAGTGCAGCTTGTGACTTTGGTTGGAGCTACAGTTTTTCTGTTTTCCAAAGTTGTGATAGGCTCTGTTTTCCTTGTTCTGTTTTATTTTCTCCCACCACGGTAAGTGTACCTATTTCATTCATTGTTGTTGAGTTGCCTGTGGCTTCCTAAATAGACTTACCAATTGCTAGCTTAGCTTGCTAGCTGTTGATGATATCTAGGTTGTTGTTATCTTCTTAGTGGCTCACACAGCCAGATTAACACAGCCAGTGCAATCGGTGCTAAAAGGTCTGGAAGGAGTGTGTGTATCCTTCCATTGCCTATTGCTGACTGGTAATCCATCAAGCCACTCAATCAGCTGCTCCATTTTTTACAGGATTGGAGTGTGTGTATCCCTCCATTTTCTCTCACAGAGCCAAAACTAGTAGTGCTGGAATGTTTTTTATGCCTCCAATGTCTTTGTGCTGCAAACTGGCCATTCATTGAGCCGCTCACTCAGCCACTCAATTTTCACGGGATAGTAGTTTGTGTATCCGTCCATTTCCCCCTCAGATGACTGGTGCTAATAGGGCTAATGAGCTGGAATGTGCTTGTCCCTCCATCACATAATGCTGTCATACACACTTTGCTGAGCCAGAAACTGCTTGTCTGCCACCCTTGGCCTGGAGATCTATGCTTGTGCACACAAAACAGTTCATGGCCCTTCTGGACTCATGCATCTCATTGCTGCATCTCGTTTCTGGCAGTCACTTTTTCACCAGACGAAGCATTACACTTCGATGTATGCTGGCCCAGTATCAAGTGCAAACATGTATAACCACGCATCTGGCATGCATGGGCAGCTAGTGCTCCTCCAAATGCTAGAGGCTGGATCTGCGACTACAGAGGTGGTTGGAGCATCACCCATAACAGCAGGGCACATGGCTTGAGAGATGGGCAAATACTCCGCCAGTTCGGCCAGTGTATGACATCAGGTGTGGCTGGCACAGTCCACACTGCTGGAGCATAAAAAAATGACCCTTGAACACCTGCCCTGCATTCTTTGGGTGCTCTTTAAAGAATCCATATTGAGGACTGCCCGTGTTTCAGAATCACAAAGCCAACAGAACAGCACAGCCCTGACATGTGGCTCCATTAGATCACCTAGGACCAACAATCTGACACCCTCCCAAGGTGCATTTGCCACATCAGAGTCATAAGTAAGTAAGTGAGTAAGTAATTTATTTATAAAGCACATTTAAAGCAACCAAAGTTGACCAAAGTGCTGTACATAGTTAAGATCACATAAAAGCATAGTAAAAAGCATAAAAAATAGGTGTAAATGACAATTAAAGAAATATATAAAAACACAACAGATTTCAATATGTAGTCATTTTTCTCATAAAAAGTAAATCAACATTCAGAAACCAGGTAGGACAAAGTACACCTTTCCTACTGCCACAATTGTTTTGTATCCCGTTTCACAGGGTATTGTTAAAGTTAAAGTTGGTTTGGGTTTACTGCCATCTAGAGGACACTTAGAGAAACCGCAAGTAGTTTTATATTTTTTATACATCTGTCACTCAATGTGCTTCTCCTGGATAATCAACAACAATCCTTGCCTTTGGAAGTTTTAAAAGAGTAATAGCTGTAAGTTTATGTTCTTTATTTATTTTATGTACCATATATTGGAATATTTTTGATATATTAATGTGTGAAGTAGTTATATTTAAGATGTTGTCACTTAAGCATATGTGTCATGTTAATATAGCCATTCAAAACAAGCCTTAAATACTCTTAAAGATGTGCAGGGTTACTATTTTAATACAAGAATGTGCATAATTTCAGTATTATTATTATAGTAATCTATACAGTGGGTATTTTTTGGAAGCTATATGTAGTCAAGAGACTAACTGGAAATTGTTTGTATCTCTTTTCTTTTAGTTTCACTCTGATTCATTGTAGAGTTGTATCTTTATGATACAGTAAATCCTGGAATTTGAACACATGTTTCCTGACTCTATGGTGAATGGAGTTTAACTTGCTGTTGATCTTCATAAAAATACTACGCACAGAGGGAGGACAGTACAACAATCCGAAAAAGACTGAAGAAGTATGGCTTTCATGGATGGGTGGCTAAGAAAAAGCGTCTTTTCTCCAATAAAGAATATGGCAGCATGATTTAGATTTGCAAAATTGCATCTGAACAAACAGCAAAAGTTCTGGAACAATATGTTTTGGACTGATCATCAGCATAACAATGAAAAGAAATATTATATTTCAATAGGAGCATGTACAATGAAAAAAGGATGGGCCCCAAAATGGATCCTTGGGGAACACCAAAATCAGTGGTATCAGTGGATGAAAGGAAGCGACCGATGTTAACTGAGAAAGTCCTATGACTGTGGTAGGACCTAAATCAGCTCAGCACATTTTCCCGCAGTCCAACCATGCGTTGAAGGAATGCAGTGAGGATATCGTAATGTACTGTGTCAAATGCAGCACTGAGATCTATCAAAAGTAGTAGGACACAGTTACCAGAATCAAAAGCCAGGAATAAATTTTTGGTCACCTTTAATATGGCAGACTCAGTGTTATGGAAGGCTTTAAAAGCCGATTGGAATGTATTATTTCTCTTCAAGTGTGACCATAATTGCGTAAGGACTATTTTAAGTTAACTAAAAGATTTTTAATGAGGGGTTGCACTACTACATTTTTTAAAACTAGTAGGCACAGTGCCAGACATTAAGCAAGTGTTTATGATAGCTAAAACACTGGGGATAATATCCTGAGGGGATGTAGTGGGTTTTATGTGGGAAATAACATCACTGTAACAATAACAACACTCATGCATATTTTGAGCATTTTTAGAAACAACCATATGACCCCATGATTATACATAATCATACTGTAATTAAAATACTACTAATTGTTCAACCACCAACATATACATCAAAATGCTATAATGCCCAAGCCAACACAAGTGCCTCCTTTTCGATGACTGAATAGTTCAACTCATTTGATGTGAACTTCCTGGAAAAATAGCCCACAGGTTGATTAAGCCCTTTTCATCCTCCTGCAGGAGTACTGCCCTTGCTCCAAATCTTGATAACATCCACGTGATTAGATTTTAATAAATCAGTAAGGGGTGCAATCACAGTGGAAAATTGTTTGCAGAACTGACCATAATATCCAGCCATACCAAGGAAATGCATAAGCTCTTGTTTGGAGAGGGTGGTTGATTCTCAAGTCAAGTCAGTTCAAGGCAAGTGGCTTTATTGTCATTTCAACCATATACAGCTAGTGAGTACACAGTGAAATGAAACAATGTTCCTCCAGGACTATGGTGCTACATCAAACAACACAGAAATACAAGAGACTACACATTTCTACATAAAGTGCACCTTTACAATAACTACTAAAACAGTAAAATAGGCACAGTAAAAGACAGCGCAGCGCCGACTGGTACACAGTTCTAGTATGAAAGCATCAGATATAACAGTAGTGCAAAAGAATAACAATATAATAAATTGCTGTGAATGTAAACATAACATACTATGACATAGTATTCAGCAGATAAGCTTATACTATATATGGACATAGCAGTTATTGGGGTAGCAGCCAGATACAGAGTATGGTGTTCAGTTGAGTATGTGTGTGTGTGTTTTCAGTCCAGTCTCTGAGTATTGAGGAGTCTGATGGCTTGGGAGAAGAAACTGTTACACAGTCTGGCCATGAGGGCTCGAATGCTTCGGTACCATTTGCCAGATGGCAGGAGGGTGAAGAGTTTGTGTGAGGGGTGCGTGGAGTCATCCACAATTCTGGTGGCTTTGCGGATGCAGCATGTGATGTAAATGTCTGTGACGGAGGGAAGAGAGACACCAATAATCTTCTCAGCTGTCTGCACTATCCCCTGCAGGGTCTTGTGATTCAAGATGGCGCAATTTTCAAACCAGGCAGTGATGCAGCTGCTCAGTGATGCAGCTATCCCTCTGTAGAACATGGTGAGGATGGGGGATGGAGATGGGCTTTCCTCAGCCTTCGCAGAAAGTAGAGATGCTGCTGGGCTTTCTTGGTTATGGAGCTGGTGTTGAGGGACCAGGCGAAGTTCTCTGCCAGGCGCACACCAAGGAGTATGGTGCTCTTGACGATCTCCACAGAAAAGCCGTCATTGTTCAGCGGAGAGTGGTCGCTCCATGCTCTCCTGAAGTCAACAACCATCTCTTTAGTTTTGTCCACATTCAGAGACAGGTTGTTGGCTCTGCACCAGTCCGTTAGCTGCTGCACCTCCTCTCTGTATGCTGACTCATAGTTCTTGCTGATCCACCACGGTCGTGTTATCGGCGAACTTGATGATGTGGTTTGAGCTGTGCATTGCTACACAGGTGTGAGTCAGCAGAGCGAGCAGCAGTGGACAGAGCACACAGCCCTGAGGGGGCCCAGTGCTCAGTGTGGTGGTGTTGGAGATGCTGTTACCAGTCCGGACTGACTGAGGTCTCCCAGTCAGGAAGTCCAAGATCCAGTTGCAGAGGGAGGTGTTCAGGCCCAGCAGGTTCAGCTTTCCAATCAGGTGCTGAGGAATGATTGTGTTGAATGCTGAACTGAAGTCTATGAACAGCATTCGAACATACGTGTCCTTTTTGTCCAGGTGGGTGAGGGCCAGACGGAGGGTGGTGATGGCGTCGTCTGTTGAGCGGTTGGGACGATACGGGAATTGCAGGGAGTCCAGTGAGGGTGGCAGCAGGGTCTTGACGTGCCTTATGACGAGCCTCTTAAAGCACTTAATGATGATGGGTGTGAGTGCAACAGAACGATAGTCATTGAGGCAGGACACTGGAGACTTCTTCGGCATGGGGACAATGGTGGTGACCTTGAAGCATGTTGGAACAACGGTGCTGTTCAGGGAGGTATTGAAGATGTCAATGAAAACATCCACCAGCTGGTCTGCACATCCTCTGAGCACTCTGCCAGGAATGTTGTCTGGTCCAGCAGCCTTCCGTGGGTTAACTCTGTGTAGAGTTTTCCTCACATCGGCAGTGATTAGACACAGCACCTGGTCATTGGGAGGAGGGGTGGTCTTCCTCGCTGTCACGCCATTCTGTGCCTCAAACCGAGCGTAGCAGATGTTCAATGTATCTGGAAGGGAGGCATCACTGTCACAGGCAGGTGATGTTGTCCTGTAGTTGGTGATGGCCTGGTTGTCCTTCCACATGCACCGTGTGTCACCGCTGTCTTTGAAGTGGCTGTGGATTGTCTGTGCATGTGCGTGCTTTGCCTCTCTGATGGCCCGGGACAGTTTGGCCCTTGCTGTTCTTAGGGCCGCCTTGTCACCTGCGCTGAAGGCAGAGTCTCGGGTCCTCCGCAGCACAAGCACCGCTGCAGTCATCCACGGCTTCTGGTTGGAGCATGTGGTGATGATCTTGGAGACAGTGACGTCATCAATGCACTTGCTGATGTAGCTGGTCACTGATGCTGTGTTTTTCTCCAAGACCGTCTGACGAGTGATCTGTATGCTGAGATTAGCATAACAGAGATGTGGTCTGGGTAGCTGAGGTGGGGGCAGGCCACCACCACGAGCCTTACCGCACAGAGCTGTGTTTCTGTCGCCACGAAACGAGGCAAGCCTGTCTAGCTGAATGGCGGTGTCCGGAACTCTGTCGCTGAGCCACATCTCCTTGAAAACAAAGATGCAGCAGTCTCTAAACTCACGCCACGTAGCTTGCTGGAGTCAGAGAGTTGTAGTCCAATTTATTGTCCAGAGAGCAGACATTAGAGATCAGGATGGATGGGAGAGCCGGCCAGCTAGGGTTTGTTTTTAGCCTAGCACGGAGGCCTAGCCCTCTTGCCGTGCTTCCGCTTCCTGGCACACTGCTTACAACCTCCCCTCCCCTGGCAACCAGCATCAGGCAATGCCAAGGGCGGAGGCCTGGTCACCGCAGCAAGCTGAGATTGCATAGCTTCTCCAGCAGATCATCATGCAGGTCAGTTGTTGCATGATTTCTGTACTTTATTAATGTCTGGTGACCGGTTGTTCCGATGTCCATGTGCCTTAAAAAGTCGGGCTAAGAACAAAAATAGCACCATATTGGATCCAGGGTGGCCACTGCGTGCCATTGTCGCTTTGCCATCTTGCAATGGCTCATTGATGGCTTTAACCTTTACATGAACAGGGCACCCGTAGCCCCTCCCCACAACCTTAAACAGATACAGTCCCATCCAAAAGTATTGGAACAGCAAGTCAAATTCTTTTGTTTTTGCTATACACCGAAAACTTTTGGGTATAAGATCAAAAGATGAATATGACATGATAGATCAGAATTTCAGCTTTCATTTCCATCTATATAGATATTTACATCTAGATGTGTTAAACAACTTGTGTTAAAGAACAAAAATAGCAGGCCACCACCACCTTTTATTTGAACCCACTTGAGCGCCTGACGGGGGTTTAGTCTCTTGGCCTGCTGGATATATTAAAAATTCTTGTGGTCAGTCCACACGGTGAATGGTTGTTGGGCCTCCTCCAACTAATGCCTCCATTCCTCCATGGCCTGCTTGATGGCCAGCAGTTCTCTGTTGCCAATATCCTAATTACATTCCATAGGGGACAGCTGGTGTGAAAAGAAGGCACATGGGTGGAGTTTGTTGTCACATGACTGCTGAGACAGCACCCCTCCAAAACCCGCCCCTGAAGCATTGACCACCACAGTGAAGGAGTGCTGGGTCAGGCAGGACTAGGACTGGAGCTGTAGTGAAGTGCCTCTTGAGCTCAGAGAAGGCCTCCTCCGCTTTGGAGGTCCAGACGAACCGGGAGGAAGATTTCTTTGTCAGGGCCATGAGAGGAGCCACTATAGATTTGAAACTGTGGATGAACCACTGGTAAAAGTTAGTAACACCCAGAAAGTGCTGAACTTCTTTTATAGAAGAGGCCAGTCTCTGACTGCCTTAGTCTTCTTTTTCTGGGGTCATCTGGAGACCAAGAAAGGGAGGTGGAAAAGAGGATCTCAACTGGAGAAAATTCTGGTGAAGGTGGGTCCCATCACAGTCCTCCCTCCTCTGGACAGGGCTGGGCTTTTCCCGATAACACTGGGCAAGCAGACCTGAAGTGACCTGGTTTCCCAGCTCGGTCTGGGAGAGTCAGGTCCCTCCCAACTGCACGGGTTCCACTGATGATTTGGAGACTTGGGAGCCATCCAGAGGCAAAGTCCAGGACCTGATCTCAAGAGGACAAGCTGAAGAACGGCGTTCCCTTCGTCTCTCATGGAGTCGGTTGTCCAGCTGAATTGAGAGGTCAAGCAATGTGTTCGAGTCCCTTTCTGCATCCCTTGAGGCCAGTTCATCCTTGATGGGGTCTGAGAGACCATTCTGGAATGCAGCGATGAGTGCCTCCTGGTTCCACTGGCTCTCAGCAGTCAGTGTACAGAAAGCAATGGCGTACTCAGCCACACTACAACTGCCTTGATGGGGCTGGAGAAATTGTGTGGCAGTCTCCCAGCCACTGACTGGATGGTCAAAGGCCCTCCTCAACTCCTCTGTGAAAGCTTAGTAATTGAAGTACAGGAGACCCTGCAGATCCCAAATGGCTGTGGCCCAGGACAGTGCTTTCCCGGTGATGATGACTAGTGAGAAGGGAAGGTGGATGCCTGGGGCTCGAAGTTGAAGGAACATTGGGTCAGAAACCCATGGCACCCTCCTGTGTTCCCATCAAACCTTTGATGGACAGGTAGGTGTGGCTTGGCTGTGGAGGTTAGTAGAGCTTGGGCTGGAGCTAGGGAAACCTGGGAGATTGGGGCTGGGTTATAGGGTGCTGAGGCCTGTTGGTCAATACATGTAGACATACGATACATGTAAACCCCACAGACATTGCAAGATCTGCTCGACAGCAGCTCCACAGGCTAGGCTGAACTCAATAGCAGAGAAAATAAGGAACACAAGGACTGAGCAAATAAAAAAAGGGATAGTTAAAAAAATCCTAGCTGTCCTGGAAAATCAACACAGGTCAAGTACACTCAGAGTGACAGAGTGAGTATTTACCTGGTTTATTCAGCAATATGCATATTGGTCTCACATACAGCACAAATGTGTATGAGAGCCCTGAGTATGGGCTGTGTTCAGCTTATATAGGGTTAGACAGTCATGCCTACGTGTGACTTTACAACAAGGTTTCTAAGAAGTGAAAATAGGAACTGATTCCTAGACGCTCACAAATCTATTTTAGTCGTGCTTGCACCTTGAACAAGACGTATCGGTTCTCTATTGATAGCATGACATTTGTTTGAACTGTTCAGTTGATGACTATGGGTCTATGAAACAACAGCCTTTTTGGAGTTGTTTTCTGCTGTCTGGACTCTCACGATAGCCTTTTCTAATAGCCTCAGACAGACTGTGGTTTGACAAATTCTCGCATACATTCTGTGTCTTTTCCACTTTTCCATTTAGGACATTTATACATTCAATGACTTCAAAGCTCAAACAGTACAGAGTAGAAATGCGTAATATATAAAATTTCCACCACACTATCAAATCAGAGACAGGTGAAAACAATGATATGTGTAAAGTCAAAAGAAAAAACACAAAGGCAGAATGTCTCCATCTAATGTCCAAAGTCTATATTGTCCAAAATTCTAACAGTCAACAACCTCCATAGGGCAGGTGAAAGTATCACAATCCACCATTCAAAGAAGACGTCAAAAGCAGAGATATAGAGGCCATACAACAAGATGCAAACCACTCATGAGCAGTAAGAACTGGAAGGCCAGATTGGAATTCACAAAGAAATACAGAGATGTGCCACAAAAATTCTGGAACCAAGATTAACCAAAAAGGCCAAAGTGTGGAAAAAAAAGGATCTGCTCATGATCCAAAACATACAAGCTCACTGGTCAGGCATGGTGGAAGCAGTGTTGTGGCTTGGGCTTGCATGGCTGCTTGGAGCTTTCATGGAACTGGCTCACTAATCTTTATTTATGATGTAACTCATGATGGTAGCAGCAGAATGAAATTAGAAGTCTACAGAAACATTCTGCCTGCCAGTTTACAGAGAAATGCATCCAATCAAATTGACAAACTTCATCATGTAGCAAGACAATGACCCAAAACACACTGCTAACACAACATGGACTTCAGGAATGTCAGGAAACGAATGCTGAAATTCTGATCTATCGTCTCATATTCAAGGCGAACAAACACATTTCGCTGCAAGTGTTGTTCTCCTCAAGGCCAGACAGAACCATATTCATTAAATGCTGGAATGTGGCCAAAAACCGTACACTGGAACCGTAGCCCAAAGCTCATTATATTTTAAGAATGAAGTCCATCTGGTGTGAAAAATGTGTAAATCTCACATGCTCTTTCTGTCAATGGGACCTCCCAATATCCCTTTAATAAGTCTAACTTGCTAACGTATTCTGCTGCCCCCATCTGGCCTACGTGGTCCACTATACGAGGTAGCAGGAAAGAGTCTGGTTTTGTTACAGAATTTACTTTCTGATAATGTGTAAAAAAGTTAAAGGGTAATATTTGTGCCCTGATCTGATCGAACAATCCTCGGAATCACAAATATAGAAGTAAACTGAGTTAGTGCTTTTATAACTTATTTGGAGGTGATAAAGCACAATGGATAGGCAGCTGGATAGTGTGTAACCTGACATATAATGATGAGCAAATACTCACTCCCTACCTTTGACAGAGGGAGTGGCACCAAACAGTCAGGTGTTAAAATGGCTTACTAACTGCTTACTAACATACTAATTGGATGCAATGGGGCAGGTTTCAGTGGTAGGCTGGATTTTCCGGTTAACTGACACATGTGAGTCAGTATGAGATCATCATCTTGTTCAAACAAAGTTTTTAATGTAATATTGATCTCTGGTTCCTGACTAGGTCACTGCAAGGGAAGACAATGGATAGTCAGACAGGGTGAACAGGTTTTCTCCCTCCACCGAGTGCTCCTGCAAGTCAGTGTGCAGGGTCCCTGTGGCGTACCGGTTTGCAACACGTGTCACAGGGCAGGTGGAAAACATGTCAGGGAATTGCTGCACACATTTATCAGGGCCTGTGACAGGCATTGGTGCAGAAGTGACCACTAAAGGCAGGCCGTCCACCAGACAGATTGTTGCCTGAAGTCACTGAGACCCTTTCCCCAGGCAGCACAGGGCACACTCTTAACTCTACCTATCCCTGCACCAGATCAGAGAAGAGGGACACTGTATGCAGCGGCACTGGCAATATATTTAACGTGTTGTATACAAGCTTTGACACCGCAAAGAATGACACCCCCATCAAACTCACTTCTAAGCCTGCTAAACTTACAGTTCAGGTAACACATTCAGAAGTCTATATGGCTCTGCATTGCAAGACCTGATGGCGTTTCACCAAAAGTACTGAGGACCTATGCTAAACAGCAGGCTGGAGTGTACATGGACATATTTAACATCTCACTCACCCAGTAGATCATTCCAAACTGCTTCAAACAGGAGCTTGCCTAAATGTCTACAGACCTGTGACATTAACAGCAGTAGCCATGAAGTGCCTGGAAAAACTTGTGCTAAAATACATTAACAGTATTATTCCCGAGACCACAGACCCCCTGCAGTTCGCCTATCGCCCAAGCAGGTCAGCAGAAGATGCAGTGACCATTACCCTACATTCGGCCCTTGAGCACCTGGACAAAAGGAATACATATGTGCGGATGCTTTTCCTGGATTAAAGCATAGCCTTCAATACAGTTAAGTCTTCCAAACTAGTTAGGAAACTAGCTGGCCTTGGCCTACCCACACCCACTTGCAACTGGATCTTGGACTTTCTAACTCACAGATCCCAGGTGTTTAGAGTGGGGAATAGAGTCTCCGCTGAGATAACAATCAGTACTAAGGCTATACAATACTATATGCTTTAAAACAGCATTTCTGTTTGAAGCAAGACATATTTGATACCTTAATAAAAATAGTTTGTTAGGTGGTTCAAATTACCACCTTCATATTGTGAATTTGGTAATTAAAACATGCTCTTTCAAGTGGTATAATTATTTTTATGGTAGATCTTGTCATACATGGGCAGTATGCATTTGAAATATGGGCATGAAAAGATTTTTTATTTTTTAACACCTCATAAATGAGAAAGTTTGAGTTCTTTCAGACATATACCTAGTTGCTAAACAAAGAACTATAACATGAGTAATTGATAAGAAAATTTGAAAGATCTGATGTTGAGATATAGAAGGCCAAAACTGCTCCAAAGCACAATTTTTATTTATTATTATTATTATTTTTTTTTACAATTTTCAGCAGGCCATAATTTGGCAAATATGCAATGATGGACCTTCTATTTGAGAAATTAAAGACATCTTATACTACACAACACTCCCTGACAATTTCATGCATCTAGCATGTAGAGTTCAAAGGTAATGACTTATGGAACTTTGTAATGTTTTCTGTGCTTTTACAGTAAAATTAGGGCCACACCTGCTTTTTAAAGTTTTTTTCTTTTCAGTATCTCAGAAACTAATGCAGATACAAGTCTGAAACTTTTCACACTATTTATTGGGAATAGTGGAATTATTTCCAGAAAGTATGAAACAAATCTGAGATGGACAGTCAGGAGGCCTACAGTGATTTTGCATGTAATGACCCATATACAAGTATTTGCTTTAGATCAATCAACATACAGACATATTCACCTGTTAAATGTAGTTATTGGGAATAGTGACATTATTTTCTGAAAGTATGAAGCAAATCTGAGATGGTCAGTCAAGATGCCTCTGGTGATTTAACATGGATTGACCCATATAAATATATTTGCTTTAGATCAATCAATGTACAAATATATTCACTTGTTAAATGTAAAACATTGACTATGCAGTTTGAGGAGGAAAACATACATCACTCATCACAGTTAGCTGGCTAGCTTGTTGCTAACAAACATGGAGTCGTCCATTTTCCCCCCACTTTGTAACTATAAAGTGGGGGTCTTCAATCTTGTCCACAAAGGGCCAGTTGGCTGCAGGCTTTCATTCCAACCAGGCAGGAGTTACACCTGATTCCACTTGTTTAATCAGTTCATCTTGGGCACCAATCAACTATCAAGTGTGCCTCCTATTTGGCTGGAATAAAAACCTGCAGCCACACCAGCCCTTTGCAGATAAGATTGAAGATCCCTGCTCTAAAGCATGGCACAGGTGATTTCTTCAAGTCTAAATGGCAAGCCCACACTTCCTTTAAAATTTCATTAAAATGTGGCAATGAAATTTTTACCAAAGTGACTGCATTATTATTCATCAATTTTGGGCGAATTCAATATTTTAGTGAATCAAATGATCAAATATCTCACTGTAATATTGTGCTGTTCGCTCATTGAAGTCAAACTCTTTTCAGCAGACAGTGCAGCCTGAGTGAAAATCTCCTTTGACGTAGTCGCTGTTTTAATGGGAAGAAATATTAATGCTCACTGGACAACAGGCTTTTAACACACCATTTTGAGTCCTGCTCAGATGCACTGGTTCACTGGGAGTGAACTGATTGGGGACGGGTGTGTTTTGCACACAAAAAAATCACAATGTTTTTTAGACAGTGTGCTCTTCGCTTGTCCCGCCTGGATGCATGGTTTCTCCTTATGACAACTGGTAGACCCCTCAAAGGGTCATAACCTTGTAACCTCCTGCCAGTCAGTAAATCAGTAATGAACATGACTGGCATGTCAGACTTAAACATATTGGTGCCAGTTGGAATTGATTGGCGTCTACTGTATGTGTCATTTTTATTTTAAATAAACTGTAAGTATAAAGTATAACGGAGCAGCAGACAGCGAAGACACACAGAGCCGGACCAGCGGAATGTGTGGAGTGAGCTGCTACCATGAGTACAGTTGACAGAAATGAGCAATGGGTCCGCACTGGAGTTAAACCCAAACGCTGTGTGTTGTTGTCTCATCATCCACCCCTGCTAGCACAGCCCATCCAGCTAATGTTAAAACTAACAATGCTGCTTGTAGACCACAGCACAAAGCCAGATCAGAATATCGGCCTCAGTCACATCATTTGGAGAACAGATTTGAACCACTGCAAGGCCTTAATGTGGAGGTTCTCAAAGGTAGTGACCATGACAAGGGGAGAACTGTAATTGTCTGCTGGTCAGAGCGCCTCATAATTCAATGTGAGCTGAACATCACAGTCTCCAAACTGAATGGAAAGCTTCCTACATTACTGGCTGAATACAAACAGTGAAGCGGATTATTGTGCATGTTGGCAAGCATGATACAAGCAAGCAGGAGTCTTAAGTATTAAAAAAGGATTTTAATGATCTCTTTAACACACTCAGCAAGCTCAATGTGCAGTCATTTATTAATGGGCCTGCATGGAGAAAAAATATGTTCTCAAGGGTACAATATGTTCTCCACTTCGATTCCCCAGACCTTCCTCACTTGGTATACCTCAAAGCATCAAGACATTGCTGGACGCCTTTAACTATGATGAGTATGGCTGGGAGGTCATCAGAGACTTCAAAATGGTGGAAGGTACTGATGCCACCATTGCACATCAAGTTGGGCCTTATGAAACAATTTGTCACAGCTCTAGATAAGGAGTCAGCAGCCTTCAAGTACCTCCAAGACTTCTTTCCTAAGCTGCCTGAGGCAAAAGTCAAAGCCGGTGTCTTCGTCAGACCACAAATAAAGAAGGTCCTGGAGTGTAAAGAATTCCCCAAGAAGCTCACTAGGAAGGAGAAAGAGGCTTGGAACAGCTTTGTTGCAGTGGTTCGGGGCTTCCTGGGCAATCACAGCCGAAAACTACGTGGAGCTGGTTGAGATTCTGGTGAAGAACTATGGCACAATTGGCTGCGGGATGTCTCTCAAAGTCCATATCCTTGATGCTCATCTTGATAAATTCAAGGAGAACATGGGAGTATACTCAGAGAAGCAAGGTTCCTGTTCTTGGCTGACAGAAGTGGAACCCAATATTGTGGAACCCAGTCTTCTGCTGTTGTAGCCCTTCCACGTCAAGGTTCAATGTTTTGTGCATGCTGAGTTGCTTTTCTGCTCACCATGGTTGTAAAGAGTGATTATTTAAGTTACTTATATAAGTTGTCGTTCCTGGTAGCTCGAACCAATCTGGCCAGTGGGATAGCCCGACATCCTCTCCTGACTCCACCCTCCATTCACAAACCAGTGCACGACCACGCCTTTATTAGTAGGTGTACAAGTGTTCCTAATTAAGATGTGTTTATTCCTAATAGAGTGTATATATACTTACTGAGAAATTTATCACGAACACCTGTACAGCTAGTCATTTATGCAGTTATCTAATCAGCCAATGATGTAGCAGCATCACACTGCATAATATCATGCAGATATAGGTCAAGAGCTTCAATTAATGTTCACCTCAAACATCAGAATGTGGAAAAACTGTGATCTCTGTTACCGTGGCATGGTTGTTGGTGCCAGATTGGCTGGTTTGTGTATATCAGAAACTGCTGATCTCCTGGGAATTTCCCACAGTTATTGCAAGCAAGGGATATGTAAAAAATATTAAGTATTATTTACTTTAAGACTATCTGTTACAATACTTTTGCTCATCTAACAATTGAGCGGTGTGCCACCAAAGGTGCCATGTTCTAAGTTGTTCAACACATCTAGATGTAAATACCAGGAAATCAAAGCTGAAATTCTGATCTATTGCCTCATATACACTTCATTAAGTTTATTGGGTATGTTTATGATATGAGCTGAATTTGTTCTATAATTCAAAGTAGCCATC
The DNA here is from genome assembly GCA_022758105.1 of Pangasianodon gigas. NCBI lineage: Eukaryota > Metazoa > Chordata > Actinopteri > Siluriformes > Pangasiidae > Pangasianodon > Pangasianodon gigas. Next base: position 18,108,231 of record CM040461.1, on the reverse strand, counting down.
CCTGGATGAAGCTACTCAAATCTAGATTAATGACTACAGTACAACAACACAATGCAAAGTTCTTTTTTTTCTTCTTCATTATATGGAAATAGATGACAGTGCTGTTCTAAGATATTGAAGAATAAACACATATACAAGAATGTATTACTTAAACATATTCTGTCTATGAATGTATTCACTATAAATGTAAATATTCTGTCAGTAATAATGTGATTCAAAACATTTAAAACAGACACAGTGAGCCATCTATTTATTTTTTTTTATTATTATTATTATTTTTTACATAGATAGTATTACAGTTCAAAACATATACAAATACATACAAAATTCAACGTGATGCATGTTTGTTTTTTACTTAGTCTTTTGGACATTTATGACAGTATGCTGTTTTTGTTTCAGCTGCTCCCACTGGGGGTCGCCACAGCGGATCACTGGGCCGCATATGTGATTTGACACAGCTTTTACGCCGGATGCGCTTCCTAATGCAAACCGGCACTGGGAGTGCACTGTCTTGTGGCTGGGATTGTTCCCCTGGCCGGGAATCGAACCCGGGCCGAGACGGTCAGAGTGTCGAGGTCTAACCACTAGTCTTCCAGGGACCTCGGACAACTCTGACTGTATATGAGTGAAATAACTGTAAATGACAAGCTTGCGTGAAAGTGCACCATGTTAAAAACTATACTATCTAGACTACGTGTGTACATGCATCATCGACGATGGTGACTCACGTAAATTTCTAAAATAAAACACCTGTTTGTGAAATGTAATACCTTGTTGCCGGATCTGTTAAAGCCCGCTGTGTCTACATCCTTAAGCAGCACAGTACTGCGGCATTTTGTCAATGATCCGCGCAGAACCTGCCAGCAGACGATAGACCTATACCGCCTCAGTGTGGCGCTGATGCTAACTTGCTAAACGCATCGCAGCCAAGGCACTGCGGCATCCTAGGTGTGTGTCTGTGGTTGAGAAGACTACCTCAAGTTGACGAGCTGAAATTGCAAGCTGAGGTGGCGTTTTCAGTGGCTTTTACTGGTTGTAGACGGAGAATTAAAAGTTGCAACTTCGTCTCGAAGGAAGCGTAACTTTTTATGAGCTTTACGTGCTCTGACACCGCAAACAAAAGACACGCTTTCGTGGAGGCGTCCATGTTTTTTTTTCTTCTCCTCTTCACACGTCGAACATGCCGAGGTGGGAAATGACGTTATTACAACTTGCAAATTACCACTTACAAGGAACCGCGAACGCTGTAGAATTCGTCCATGTTTTTTTTGCCCTCCTACTTTGTACCTCGAACACACGGGGGTCCGACTTCCCACTTCCGAGGTAATGCTGCATTCACGACAGCTGGGGACTCGCATTAGAGCGTTCACGCGAACTCAGCCATCTGAAGTCAGAAATAAAATAATTACTCACTGTAACCTGTCTGCAAAAACTGGAATTAAAGAGTTTGGTTAGTGCTTAATTTATTTCCGAAGTGGATGTGATAATTCACAGTTAATACCGCCAAAAGTGACATTAAAGAGCAGTTTGATCAAAAGATTTTGCAGAAAGCGAATTAACATTTCAATACTCAAAGTATCACCCAGTATTCAGCGATTTCAAATATAAAGAGAAACTCAAAAGACTGCTTAAAAAACTGAACTCGTGTTGAAGTGACGTCAGTGATTCGCAACTCGGAGAAGTCGGAGCTCTCGGAAAACGCCGACCTTCCGAGTAGGAATCGCCGTTCAAACGGATCTTTCCTACTGGGAAGACGGGAAATTTCCAGATCCTACTTGGTCGTGAATGCAGCATAAGTCGAATGTAACAATACGCACGCGCATAATGACGTTTGACGCTGATAGAGATTTTGCTAGCGGTATCGAAAGCCTTGCTATCCGTTTAGCCAAGCGTAGGCCAATAAACCCTTTTTGGTAGGACTCTGGAACCCAGAACAGCGAATTCACAAACGGACCCGTCGTCACCAGCGGTCACATTTGTTGCTAAGTTACAATCTTCGTGCTGGTAAGCTGTGTATGCCTAATCATGCTCAGTCATGCTGCTAGCGGAATAGCTTGACTGATTGCTATTTAATTGTCTCGTAAAGACATTGTTTGGTCTATTGACGTGCTAACTAGCTAGCTGTATGTTATTTGACAAGGCTAGTTGACGGACGACACTAGGTACCTAAACGTCGTTAAGCTTTAAGACTAAGGTTACATGCAATTTGAGTGTGCAGTGTCATTTTCTTTTTGTGAGGATGTTTTACGTTTAGCAGTAAGCATTAAAAGTAAAGTAACTAGAATTAGGTTGACGGGTAGCCATTAACAAACTAGCTAGCTAGTGAGGTTTTAATCTGGTGTTTACTGCCTAACTAATCATCATTTCTAACACTTATGTCCCCTGCTAATGTTCTTTAGTTATGTAACCCCTACTGAAAAATGGAAAAAAAAAGAAGAAGGAAAAAAAAAAAAAAAAAAGGACGAGGCAGAGCAATGTAAAAACTTAATAGCTAGCTTTTTAGTTACACAGCCAGTTTCGAGCAATATTGCATCTATTCATTGTTAGTCGTAGAGTAATAGGCGGTAGGTATTTAGCTAGCTAGGTAAACCCTCTACAATACAAACTATGGTATTGGGCATTCTTCTAATTACTCGAAATATGGCAAACCTAGTATAGTTATCTATCGAGCTAATTTATTAATAAACCGTCCTTAACTCTTTAGTAGCTTTTTAGTAGTTGTATTAAGACAGGTAAAAATTTCCATCTGCCCATTTAGATATTTGGGTCCACTATATTTTTCTCAGCTATCTTTTAATTGATTCATTTGTTTGAAGTTAGCAGGGTTTGAAGTTATAGGTTAGGCACTTGTCAAGTTAGAATGTGTTAGTGAATTGTGATTATATGTTAAGAACCTAAATTTTGGAAACAAAAAAAAATAAGCCTTATCAATATCTCTCAAGTTTACGGCCAGGAGTGCCTCATACTGGCCCACGTAGTCTCCTAGGATGTCCATCAAGACTTTTGATATGGTGGAAATGATAAAATCTAACATTTTCAGTGGTGTGTGTTGGAAAACCTTTTTGTTTATAGTTGAATGATTGGTTTCGTTGCCAGGTCATTTATTTAGGCCTGAGTATCAAGGCTGTGGATAGAGGATGGAAGGGGTCACATGGGCTTAGTTTTCTGTTTCTGACACATCAGAAGCTAGGAAGTGTGATGTCCAAGAGGATGTGGCTGTAGCACTGTTTGTCTGTACATAAATGGTCACATGCACACACCTGACCGGGTTTCAGGGGAAATGGTTACTGGCCCCCCACCCCCTTCTGAGTACTGTGTTAGTATAGTACAGAAAGAAATGTGCCAAATACAAGGAGTGGAAGTGAAAAGGTTTTGTGTTCTCTGTGAATTGTGGCAAGTGCACTGTTAACTTACTGGAGTAAAATTGGTTGGAAAAATTTCTCCGTATATGCGCAACACAGAGCTATGACTTCAGAGAAAGTGGCAAGCAACAAAGTGACATGTGAGTTGAGTTTTTCTAAATATGTATGACACTTCAAGTTGACAAATCCAAATGATTGACTGATTCCTTGTACCAATCCTATGGTGCATGTGGTCTGACACGTTTTTCAGTTCCCCACTCACAGCTTTAGTTCCTACCTGCGATTAGTTCCCGTTTACTGTTTGGGAATTAATTGCAGGTAGGAAGCGCCTACCACAAACACAAACAAGAAAAATATGCTGGCTAGCAGAGTAATAAAAAGGGAGAGGCACCTTGTTTCTCTGTGGCTCACACACACTTACAGCCTCAAACCCCATCCCAAACTACAATACCAGTAATGCAGTGCACCTAAACATTAACGCTTTACTGTCTAACAGTAGCATACTTTAATGTCTTTGCGGAGCTTCTTTATCAGAAAAAGTCAGAAACGCTACCAGTGTGTGTGGGACCTGCTCCTGTTACAGACCCTGCCTATGCAACTGTTTCTTCTCCAGATAACTGAGCTAGCTTATATATACATTAAAAATACCATAAAGTGACAATTTTCATCACACCATGCACATGCCCTGATTGATTAGCAACTGTGATTTAAATGACCTAGCTAGCTGCACCTAAACCTTAACACTTTTTAATGTTTTTAAAAATGTTTTTGGACTGTGTTTGCAGAGCCCCTATGCAAAATGCAGATACTGGATATTGTGGCAGTGTAGGGACGATAATATTGTTACATTGCACAAACCTAGGTTTGAATCCACTGCTCTGTTGCTGCAAGCTGCGCTGCCAGTGCAGATTTTGGCTCTCTCAAATTAGGTTTGGGACAATTCATCATAGTATCAGGATTCGCCAGTGGATTCCAGTTATCGTGATGGCTGTCAAGTTAGATGATTTAAATGTCTGTGGGAAAACGCATCTTTAAGATCGACAAAAATAAAGTATGCTGTATTTCGTAATATTTTCTTTGCACCTATTTTGTGTCCTGCATGAACCTTAATAACCTGCTGTCTGACTTCAGAGCAGAGCAACAAAACGTCTTTCTCTGATGCATCTTAGCTTCCCTTGTCCTTACTGCCAAGCAGCTAAAGCTATAAATGTCATTGCTCTGAAAACATGAATGGAGATTTAAATTAAGAAAATGACACATTGTGCTGTTTGTCAGCACTATACAAGAATATATATTTATATATATAAATTTACATATAAATTATATATATATATATATATATATATGTATATACATATATATATATATATATATATATATATATATATATATATATATATATATATATATATATATATATATATATATATATATATATATATATATGTATATATATATATTTGAATAGTGAATAATTCTTCACTATACAAGAATTCATTAAGTATCTCCGCTGCTGTTCACCACAAGCACATGTACGCATAGTTTACGAGCTTAGTTACAGCTAGCGTCTCATTATTTACAGTCCCGACTTCCGTTTTTGCAAGAATTCATAACCTTATTAATGGGTAATTAATTACTCGTAATTAAAAACTAAATGCTAATGCTAATGGTTGCAGCTACAGGCAACTCGTAACCAGCTTCTGGTATTTCTTCCCACTGTAATGACGTAACGTGGCCACGCCACCCCCTTCAGTTGGCAATAGTAAGGGGGCACGATAGCATGATGACATTTCACATACGATCTCACAATCCTAACCCAAATGTAACCTTGGGTGGTAATTCTATCTCATCATCAGTTCGCATATATGAATCCATGTGTCTTTTTTTTGTTTCAGCACTATTGGTCAAATGTGACCCTGACCTGGATAGAGCAGTTACTGAAGGTGAATAAATGAATGAACGAATATTTGGCCTTGTTGTTGTTTTTTTTCCCTGCATTTCTCCTTCTCTGTAACTCATTAGGCAGTTATTAACATTATTCTTGAGGTGCTGTACTTAATGGGTTATGAAATTATTGCTGCCTAATTGGCTGACATGCTCATGTGAATGTTTTCAAATTGATTTTGCTTTTTTGTTTGGATGGAGATCTCTTCAAAAATGCTGTTTGTGACACAATTTTTTTGAAAATGGATGGATAAAAACTACTTCTTGAAAAATGTCTGTATACATGTGGATGAGGCCTGAAACTAGAATAGGACATTTATAGGGAAAAGAACTGTCTGCATATGCAGTATTAGGTGATAACATTTATTATAATGATTAAAGTTTTAAAACAAGGAAATATGTATATGTTTTCAAGATATTTAAAATATATAATGTTAAGAAAGAGATTTAAAAAAGAAATCACACAGACTTATGTCTGCTAAGAACATGACCTTAATTGCCCATGTTTCTTGTCTTTGCACTCCATCAACGTTTCTTTTTCAACATAATTTATTTTTATATATGTACAGCACTTTGGGCAGTTATTATGGTTTTAAATGTGCTTTATAAACTAACTTACATAAGCCCTATCTGGACGGGATTAAATTTAGATGTGGTTTATTCTGTGATTTCATTTTCGTCCAGATCAACCATGTCAGTGTTTTTCTCTGTCCTCCTCTGAGAAATTTACAGGCCGAATTATCTATTACCTACCTGTTGTCTGATAATTTTAGTCTTGTCTGGATACACATCTGTGATTTTTCTATGCAGATATCACCTGGCGTTGCTGCTACGTGCTGTATTTAAACTTGTAGCACGAGTATCAATGACTCTCCCCCATATATTATGCACTTCCTGAATCGCAAAACGAGAAATGGATGTTTTTTTTGATAAAAGAAGGGCCAGTATCTCTTCTCTACTCCAGTGCCTTTTCAACCTTTTGGATGCCATGTTGTGAATGGAGCATGATCATATGACCATGTGACACAAATTTCCGGGTTCATAGACAATATAACCTGCTAGAAACTCACTCATCCTGTGGTAATTTTATTGCTGTCTGAATGTGACAGTTTAATCACATAGGTGACGTGTAAAAACTTTTATTACAGATGCCCACGCAAACTACTTGATTTGCCCTCTGCTGTGGTTTTCATTATTTTATCTATTGATAAAGAACATGTACATTTTGATTGGACCAAATGTGGCGCATCATAATACATCAAAAGTTCGCTCAGTTAATGTGGGAAGAGACCGTTCAGTGCTTTACAGATCATCAGTAGTTTTTTTATAATGTGAAATAAAGTGAAATTTACTGGGAGCCAATGCAGTGTCAGTAGAATAGGGCTAATATGATCAAACTTTCTGGTTCTAGTAAATAAAAATAAAAAAAAACTAACGTACAGCTATATGCGTTGATGTATTTGAAACGGAAAGTGGAAGCAGAGAGCCTAAATAAAACTATTAAAGAAATGAAACCCTTAAAAAAAAGGCTTTGTTCATAAGGTTTGAAACTGGGCAACAGCAAGTCAGGATAGAGAAGACTGATGTTAAGTCGTTTATTTGCATGCTTGAAGAATCTTCAGATCTGTTTTTCTCTACAGAAGCATAATTCCAGAGGTATTTCACCAGTTCAAAACTACAGATTGAACAGGCCTGGTATATGTAGGAGAAGAAGGAGGAGGGAGTAGGGTAAAGGAGAGGAAAGAGAAAAAGAAAGAACGCCTAATGCTTCCTGTGTCTGGAACGTGCTATTAGCTACAATCTTGATGTGTTTAGTCACAGTTACACATTATACCAACATAAAACTTTAGAAAATGGTCAAGTCCCCTCTGATGCTCCTTAACGGAACATCACAAAGCAAGCTTGGTCAACCTAAACCAAGTCCATGTAGGATGATGGCCATTCATAACTAACTTATCAGTAAAATGCTATCTAGACAAAATTCTGCATGACATATCACATTGCCACCATACACAGTCATTTTTATTGCTTATTGTGTTATATTATCTGATCTGCCAACCATTATGTATTTTGCATAGGCTCTTAGCAAAAACAGGAGTACACCAGTAGGAGTTGTCATTAAAAATAATACCACAAAAGAGCAGTCGTTTTCACCCTAATAAAACAGGAGACGAAGGCAAATGACACATGAATCTGGAATGATCTTGCACAGGTGTTTTGAACTCTTCGATATTAACAGACACTTCCTGGAAGCTGCGCGCCCCCTTCCCCAATCCAACATTCTCTCAGTTTGCATGGAGATGCTTGTGTGAGCAATGTAAATAGAGAATATTTTGAGTTCATTAATGTAAAATAAAATCTATCAGTGTATGATCATCATAGCTAACCTTATACAGTTCATTGTTGGCCTGTTTAATCTGTCATTCATGAATGGAAGAAATGTCAGTTTTATTGCACTCTAAGTAAGAGATGCAATTTGAGGAGAACTCAATGCTGATTTATTCTTGCTGTTAACTATGCGTACGCAAGCTGGCTGCCATGTATATCCTGCGGTCATTTGAATGCGTTATACTGGAGGCATTATAGCACTATGTGACACTGTGTCCCCAAGTGAATAAACCAACTAATGTTGTGTCTCAAATCGCATACATATGTATTATTGTAGACTATTGTGGAGTACCACACTAATGATTTTCCTATTACAGTTAGTGTTTGAGTTTAAAAAAATAATCATAAGCCTACCAAAAGGTTTGTTTTGCATACTAGTCTTTTGGAATTTCTAGATTAGTAAATACGTCTTTGAGACACAGCCTAATGACAACAGTCATGCCCACTGCATCGAGTTTTAAAGAGAAATGGTGCTTGTCAGTCTGTTTAATACACATGTACGCCTGGTGAAAGTGAAGTATATTTACGCCTTTACAGAGCTTGAAAAACTTAAAGAATTTGCACTTATTGCTGCTGCATCTGCAAGCCTCTTGAATCATTTGAGTCACTGCTAGTGTGTGCTTTATCATGATGCTAAACGCATTTTGTCCATTGCACTCCAATCTGTTTACGCACCAGACTTCACTCGCTAGTCCAGCTCGCGCTCTCCCTGTCAGACACACAAACAGTAATAGCGGTTACAAGGGCTGACAACACAGAGGACATGGTGCCTTAAAAAAATCATCATTGGTTTTAAGGAACTGCTAGAGTTTAAAGAACAGACATAGCATAGACAGTGGTAGTTTGCAAAATGCACATGGGCAAGATTGGCGCATAAACACAATGAATTTATTTAACCACCAAGAAAGCACCCCAAAAAGTATGCAGAAATCCAGATAACACGGAGAGTGCACCTAAGCAGAACTGCAGTCAAAAACAGCACTGAAATAAACAAATGCATTTGAAAATGACACCAATTATGAGAACATGAGTGACTGTGTCTGAGACAGTGAGAAAATGTCTGACTTAACAGATTGATAAGCTACAGCGTGGTGCAAACCACCATGTTCTTGTGTCAGGCATGATGTCCTCATGCACAGTCAAAGTGTACGTCTTGCCAGGGTCACAGAGGTGCTAGGGTTATCTTTAAGCAGACTGTATAGGAGTTGTGAGATGGCAGCAAAAAAATCAGTAGCAGAGCTTCTAGCAGGCAAAATTTGTAAAGTATTGCCCTAAATACTGCACTCCATCACAGCATAGTTGGGCATTTTCATGACTAGCTTTGTGACCTTTGCATGACATGAAATCCAAAATTGCCCTGAAAATCTTTGTCTTGATCCCCACTAGCTCCATCATCAGTGACCTGAATGATAATAGAGGAGTGCAGAGTGTGCTCTGCCTGAGAGAAGGCTGTACAGCTCTCCTCTGATAAAAAAGTGATTTGAGTTCCTGATTCATCAAATATCATCAGAAAATAAAACATCCTGTTCTCCTATTTGAACATCAACAGAAAGATGGTTTTCAGCATGTGTACTGGCACAAGCATGGGTAGATACAGCAGAGTGAGGCGAGTGAGTATTTAAATATGTTTAAATACTGAATACATTAGCTGAGTTGGTTTTACATTTTTAAGATTTTTAAAATAACTGATGTTTTCTTGTTTTGGTTTTACTGTACTTTGTTATGTTTGGTTATGTTCATGTTTCCTTGTTTTGGTTTTACTGTACTTCTCAGCATCGTGTACAGCTGAGGAATGGTGGTGTTGAAAAAATGTTTGACTCGTTAAGTTGTAACGAGGATCAAAGTCATTTAAAACCCTTGTTTTATACTGTTTCAACATTATATCCTTAGTCAGGTAAAATGTCACTGCATCAGTGACATCTTTCCAGCGCTTACTTGTTTTCTCATAAGGCCTTCAGAACTGTTTCTGGCTTCAGTGCTGTTCATGTGCGCTCCCCAGGTTATCTGGATTTTGCACACTCTCTTGGGTCATATCGCTAACCCCTGGTTCAACAACATTTATCTGGAAAGGAACACAATGCAGAAATAGATATAGAGTGTACATAAGTATTCTAAACACCCCTGTTAAAATTGCAGGTTTTTGTGATGTAAAAAAAATGAAACCAAGGTTAATCATGTCAGAACTTCTTCCATCTTTAACGTGATTTTAGATATGTTATATGATTAACTAGGGATGTCACTATTGATTATTTTTAATTCAGTTAGTTGATTGTTTGCTTTAATAATGTGATTAATAATGTGAATAATAAATATGATATTGATAAGTGTATCATATGATTCTTTAAAACATACTTGTTCAGACAATGACAGAGTTTTTGTGATTTTGCCTTTATACACCACCACAATGGATCTGAAATAAAATAATCAAGATGTGATCGAAGTGTAGACTTTCAGCTTTATTTTAAGAGGCTCCACAAAAATATGGCATTTACCATTTAGGAATTACAGCCATTTTCAACAAAGTACCTCCATTTTCAGGGGCTCAAAAGTATTTGGACAAAGTGACATAATTGTAAATATAACCATAATTTTAATACTTGGATGAAAATCCTTTGCAGTCATTGACTGCCTGAAGTCTGGAGCCCATGTTCTTGAAACTCAAATTCTGAGTTTCCTCCCTGGAGATGCTTTGCCAGGCCTTCACTGCAGCCACCTTCAGTTGCTGCTTGTTTGTGGGTCTTTCTGCCTTCAGTCTTGTCTTCAGTAAGTGAAAAGCATGCTCTATTGGGTTGAGATCAGGCGACTGACTTGGCCATTGAAGAATATTCCATTTTTTTGCCTTCAAAAAGTCTTGAGTTGCTTTCACAGTATGTTTAGGGTCATTATCCACCTGCACTGTGAAGCAGCGTCCTATCAATTTTGTAGCATTTGGCTGAATGTGAGCAGAGAGTATAGCCCTATACACCTCAGAATTCATCTTGCTACTTCTGTCAGCAGTCACATCATCAATAAACACCAGTGAGCCCGTTCCACTGGCAGCCATACATGCCCAAGCCATAACACTTCCTCCACCATGTTTGACACATGATGTGGTATACTTTGGATCATGAGCTGTTCCTTTCTTTCGCCATACTTTTCTCTTCCCATCACTCTGGTACAAATTAACCTTGGTTTCATCAGTCCAAAGAATCTTATTCCAGAACATGGGAGGCTTTTTTAGATGTTTTCTGGCAAAATCTAATCTGGCTTTCCTGTTCTTGAATGTTACCAGTGGTTTGCACCTTGTTGTAAACCCTCTGTATTTACATTAATGAAGGCGTCTCTTGATTGTAGATTTTGACAATGATACACCTACCTTCTCCAGAGTATTCTTTACTTCTGTTGATGATGTGAAGGGGTTTTTCTTCACCAAGGAAAGGATTCTGCGATCATCCACTTTAGCTGTCTTCTGTGGTCTTCCAGGCCTTTCGATGTTATTGAGCTCACCAGTGCTTTCTTTCTTTTTAAGAATGTACCCAACTGTTGATTTGGCCACACCTAAGGTTTTTGCTATCTCTCTTATAGATTTATGATGTTTTTTTCAGCCTAATGATGGCCTCCTTCACTTGCATTGAGATCTCCTTGGACTTCATATTGGTAGCTCCAGTCGAACTGCTGCCAAATGCTAACTCAATACCTGATATCAACTCCAGACCTTTTATCTGCTTCATTTGTCTTGAAGTAATGAGGGAATGGACCGCACCTTGTCAATTAACTTCTTGTCAGTCAATTGTCCAAATACCTTTGAGCCCCTGAAAATGCTTAAAATGTCTGTAATTCCTAAATGGTAAATGCCATATTTTTGTGGAACCTCTTAAAATAAAGCTGAAAGTCTACACTTCAATCACATCTTGACTGTTTTATTTCAAATCCATTGTGGTGGTGTATCAAGGCAAAATCACAAAAACTCCGTCATTGTCCAAATACTTCCAGACCTGACTGTATGTATGTATGTGTATATATATATATATATATATATATATATATATATATATATATATATATATATATATATATATATATATATATATATATATATATATATATATATATATATATAAATATATAATATATAAAAAGGATTATTTTTAATTATTGCATGTGAATCCCTTGCAATCCATGACTGCCTGAAGTCTGAAACTCTTGGTCAGGTCGAAAATGACGTAATTCCGACCGGTGAATTACCACTTGGGATGTAATGCAGCATGCGGCATTATATTTTACATAAACATGTTCATCTGACTTTACAAACCTGTACCAATTCCATATCTCTGAAGTGATATTTGTGAGAAGCACAGGCTGTAGGACACGGCGTTCATCAGGTTAAGAAGGCTGTCTTTCCTTCATTTAGGTTTAAACGTTTAAATAAATAAATTAATAGCATTTATAGATGTTGTAATTAAAAATTCAAATATGCATACATACATATATATATATATATATATATATAACATTTTGAAAATCATGTTAAAACATTAATTGTGAAACTTTCTGATGATGTGGTTCTTTTATGCATGAGTGACCACAAGCTGCATTGTGTGACCTGCATATATAACTGAGGCCCATCCTTATTTTTCCTCCAAAATTTTCATAGCTACCACAATGTTGCTTCCATTATTATGAACAACAACCTTAATCTTCTGGGGTGGTAGATCAAATTTTGCTATGATCTCTTCAAGCCACTTGGCAATGTTTGTGGCTGTACATCTGTCCTCAAGAGGCCTTGTAACTAAACTGTAAGATTTAATTTCACAATCTCGATTTAATTTTAAAAAGTAGTTTAACACTACTCACATAGACACAGCACTTAAATTGTTTAATCAAAAACAATGTTTCTGTTTTGTTTTATTTGTCCTCCGTTATCCTTTATCCTCTACACACCTGTGTGCAGTAGTTATAAACACATGAGAACATTAAACATGCTATAACAGAGTAAAAGTACATTTCTCTTTACTAATTTACTCTAGTAAAAGAAAAAATTACTCATTACTGGTAGGTTAATAACCAATAATAGTTCTAGAATAGTCATGCACGAAACACATGCTAACTTAAACAGCAGGAGCTACGTTTGCATTTATCATGCCGCTGTTGGTGTCCACCAGTGAATGCAACAAACCGGTGTGTTATCATCTTAAATGCTCTTGCATTTAAGATGTGCTGTTGTGATACTCTAGCTCTTTCTTACAATGTTAATAAACAACTGCATTATATTTTATTTTTAAGGTAAAATGTTCCCAAACAAAAGATGCTTTGAGCCTTTTCTTGCTTGGACCCTCTTGCATGTTGCTTTCCGCCATGAAGCTGAATGGTCTTCCTTGTGGATTGCTGTCAAGCCAACTTTGCTGCACATTATCACCACCTTCTGGAGCTGAATATTTAATTATTTGAAATTTTCATTGTGGATTTTTTTTTTTTTATAATCGAGTATTCGTGACAGCCCTAATAGCAACCAACAAAATTAAAGTGAAAAAGCAAATGTTTTAGGGGGAAAAATCTTACTATAACCTGGCTGCAAAACTATCATGCTTGAAGGTGAAATTTTTGTTTTATAACTGTTTAACGGAGGCCTGCTAGTTTTTTGCCACAGTAGATTGGTATTTGGAGCTATTGATTCCCTCTATGTTAACTAGACCCCAGCAGCTCCATAGCATGATGCTGCCACCACCATGCTTGAATTATGCCAGAAGAGTTCTACCTTGGTCTCGTCAGACCATGCCACTTTTTGCCACGTGGTTTGGCAAAAATTTAGGTAGCTTTCCATCTAGCCACCCTATCCCATAGTCTAGACATGTGAAGAGTGCGAGAGATGCAGGGAGGACCAGTACTTGCCAGATATTCCCGCAGCTCCTTCAGTGTTGCCATAGGTCTCTTGGCAGCCTCCCTGATAAGATTTCTTCTTGTCCTATTGTCAATTTACAAGGGACTGTTCTTGGTAATGTCGCTATGGATCACCATTTTCTCCACTTGTTGTTGATGGCCTCCACGGTGTTCCTTAGTACATCTAATGTTTTGGAAATTCTTTTATACCCCTCTCCTGATCTATAGATTTTGACAGTGAGATCATATACATGCTTTGTAAGCTCTCTGCAGACCATGGATGGAACTGTAGGTCTTGGAAGTAGTTCCTGACCAAGTTTGTGATGGTTACTGGCACATGGAAGAACTCATGTGCTATCCAGAGGAGACTAAGTGGGATCCAAAAGCACTGGCTAGGTCAAGGAATAAGACATACAGATCTCTTCCATCCATTTTTGCCATCTGAATCTGATGCCATATCATGCTTGTGTGTACACCTGAAGAGTATCCTTGTGACTATTTTAATAGAAAAGGATGGCATTCTATAGTACTGCAAGCAGTGGTGGATGGGAAAGCTGTGTGGAAAACTCTTCTAGGATTTGTGTGTTGGCTATCCTTGGAGTGTGCATGATGCAATAATCCTCAGACAATCATCTTTGCGGGACATGTTATGAGATGGACATCTGTTAAGCCAACATAAAGTCACCATCTCTGGCTATGAAGTTGGCCACTACATGAATGATTGGGGACCCAGCTTACCCTCTCCAGAACTGGCTCATGAAACCATTTTCTGACACTGGCCGATTGACTCCACAGTAACAAAGGTACAATTACAGTGTGAGTTGAGCAAGGTCAGTTGTGTAGATGAGTCAACACCATCTTCTTAATCAGCTCCAGTTGATGGTGTTGACTTGCTGTGTGCTACACAGTATATGCAAGGAGCATGGAAACTACTATTATGAGGACAGTTCAGCTATGAATGTGAACATGCAGCCACCTGTCCAGGCGTTACCTTAGCATGGACAACCAAAAGGAACTGAGATACAAACTGCATTGTTACAGTACTGAAAACACACAGGAAGAGTGAAATTGTTGGATTGAGATTGTTATTTCTCTTTTACTATTGTTTCCTGTCCTTTTCTCTCATGCTTATTTGATTATTATACATATTAAATGACTGTTCCAAGAATCGTTGTGCAAATAGATTTATTAATGGGTCAATAATCTTCTTATTTTGTCCATCTGTGTTTTTTTTTAATTAAAAAAAATATTAAATTGTTTTTAAAAGTACCACGTATATATAGTACCGCTAAAATATATGGAACAACTTTTAACTTTTTTTGCTTTTTAGTCTTAGACAATTTTTTTTTTTTACATTTAAAGTGTAAAAATATCATGTGGTGCAACCATCCACCCATAACTTCTCCCTTGAAAACCAAATTAAAATTACTCAAAATGTTTTTGAACTTAAAAGTTGTAATGTTTGGCATATTTCCATGACTGTTCTGTATTGATGAACAAAATTCCGAAGCATTTACATCATTATTTCTGTCATAACACATAAATTAATATTGTCTGCTGATAATTGTTTTATGAAAAATCATATGGTGTAACTGAAAAGAAAAGGCCATTTTAAGGCTTTTATTTTGAAAAAGTTTTCAAAGACCAATTGTTACATCATACAGCAGCTTATGAAGAGCATCTGAGGACACATAACAGTACCACTCTTTAAAAGTTGGAAAATAATCATATGTTATGCCGCTGGTGTGTCGTTGACAAAACTGACCGTCATGTGGTATGACCTCAAGAAGCCCCTGAACATTGTGTTTTATTAAAAGATGCATAATATGATAATTCATTTCATAATGGCCTTGTGTGGTAAGAAAATCTGTTTTGCTAAGTGGCCAATTCTTTTAACTGTAAATTTTGAATAAATTCTAAAACATAATGTGGTGTGACCAAATTTCATGTGGTGCAACCATTGTTAAACATTGTCAGAGATGGATAAAATTTATGTAGTTAATGTAATCTAGTATCATCAAATACTTAAAGATTAAATTAAAGATTAATTTAAGATTAAAGATTAAATACTGAAAGAAGTTCCAGTCAGTTTAATCACCGTTCAAAATTAATGCGCTGCCTATAAACAACTGTAACCATAGTAACATACAGTTAAACTCACAGCTTCGTTATTAGTAGAGACACGGCACTGATGCAGGTAATTCACACACGCACAATCTCGCTCTCTCTCGCTCTCCCTATCTTTCTCTAATAACTATTTACTATAATTCATTCAAATAAATGTAATGTTATTGCACTGCTTTATCTCTGTATGATTTAGAGTAGGGAGAATTCTAGATCTAATGACCCTTATATAAAATACCTAACTACAATTAACTGTTATTTGTATCTTTTCACTCATATTTTGTGCTGCAGACATCAATGACAGCTTTAACTTGTGAATGCTGGCAAATGAACATGGTATAAGCGGGATAATCCACGGCTAGGTGTGCGTTACACAATTTTAATGCGCTCCTTAAATATATATATATATATATATATATATATATATATATATATATACATAATCACACACATTTTACTAACATTTGAGGCTAAATGTTAAATCTTGCAAAATTTTGTTACAACAGAGATAAATATCTCATAACTATTTTAACCTATTTCCCAGATGCCTTTGAAAAGCAAGGAGAAGAGACAGTGTGCCACACTCTCATTTTAAACCGTTTCTGTTCATAGAGACTTAAATATCTATTAAAAGTATTAAGTTCTGTTTGTTTAATGAAATTTTGTGCGTTCTGGTGTTTTTAATCTTTATGTAAACTCAAATTTAACCTCAAGGTGTCTTGTCATCATTTGGCGTGACCATCAGTCAAGTGGTGTGTCCAATTATGGCAGTAAAAATATTAAATTCCAAATTTATTTTTAATACTGAAGTTCTGTTTCTGAAATATTAATCACTGACATAATATGCTGAAGTAAACCCTTTTGGTATACATTTTGCATATATTTTATGGGTTTTAAAAAGAAATTTAATCTGTAAATTTCATGAATACCTGACAGCCTGCTCCTAAAACATAAAAATGAACATGTTACTTACAGGTATAAAAAAAAAAAACAAAGTGCAAACTCATTTTTAAAGCATTTCACTGTACTACCAATAACATGTCAAAGTATTTTATCCATGTAAAGGTAATATATAATTTTAAATATCATGGTCGCATGACATGACTTTTTTTTATGGGCAAGAATTGGTTGACTTGGTAAAAAAAAAATACATTAAAATAATTAAATGTAATTGCTGGTAAATGTAAATTGACCAGCATTTAAGCATGGTGTCCCTGCTGACCCTCCATCACAGCGACCATGCAACCCAACAGTGCAAGCACTGAGTTTGTAGTTTCATCCATTTTATTCCGCATGGATGCATGAAGTTCTCTTCTGTGTTCCATGAACCGCTCATCTGCAGTTTGTAAATAATCAAGCAGCTCCTGGTTTGAATCCCTCTTCCTATTTTGCTCTTTCCCGGACACTTTCTTTGTTGGGATGAGGAAGAGAAGGAAGGGGATGACTCGGCTTCATTCAGGTCCTCATCAGCTTCGATCGAACAGTCTGGTGAGCTACTTCTTCAGACATTTTGTGTCTTTGTTTCTGTTGCGGTAGTTACTGGAGATGTTAACGTGGTAGCTAGCAACCAACATGTTCAGAAAACTTTTACTGGTGACACTACATTTCCCTGCCCCTGTACCACACCTGCCCCCTGACATAACCAGTTCTGGGGTTCCAGTCCAACGAGTTTTTAGGGCTTGGGTAGAACCGATTTTTCTGTCATGGAACCGCCTTCTCTGTGGTGGAAACACACGGAACGGTTTGAGAACTGGCACAGGCTAGGAACCAGCACCGGAATTGTGTCAGTGGAAAAGGTGCCTAAGTGACCTGCTCTTCTTCTTTGTGAAGTGTCCTTCCACAAATTTGAAGGGATCTTCATTGGAAGATGTTCTTGCCCTCTCTTTCTTCTTGTGTAAAATCCTGAGGTTTTCTGCTCTCTGCAGATTTGCCAGGCATTCATTTTTAGCTCAGCCTGCAGGAGGATGTTCACTTCTCTTTCCTCTAGTGTAGCTTTCACTGTTTCCTCAAGCTCCTTCTCCCCTTATGAAGGTGCCCATTCTCTTGTTAAAGTCTAGATTTGATAGCAGGTGTTGTTTTCCTCTTTCTTTGTTCTTTTATTCCCAATCTCTCTGCCCATTAGTTCAAGTCACTCATTCTCTCCAGCTTCTTCTCTGCTATTCTTCAAAGTCCTTCCAAAATTTTGCTCAGGTCTGTGCAGGATTTGCTGCAGGATTTTGGCCACTTCACTTGTGGTCTGGGCCCCTGGATGTTGTTCTCTGTCTCAGGCTGTGTCTGGTTGGGTTCCAGGTCCTGAGATGTTGTACTCAAATATCCTCCTTCTGAGAATGGGATATTGATGCTCTTTGAAGTATGGTTTCTGTCCTGCCATTGAATTTCATTGGACTGACTTGACACTCTCAAGAGAGACTGGTCAACACGAGGTCCCGGTCACGCCTGTTTTGAGCACTTAATCCAG
Source organism: Pangasianodon gigas (assembly GCA_022758105.1). NCBI lineage: Eukaryota > Metazoa > Chordata > Actinopteri > Siluriformes > Pangasiidae > Pangasianodon > Pangasianodon gigas. The sequence goes on along the minus strand of CM040461.1, from coordinate 18,090,099 downwards.
CTTTGATGTGTTTTTAGGCCCCGGGTAGATGTTACCTTAGAACATCCACAGCAGCCTAACTGGAGCTTATATTCAGCAGCATTTGCTTAAAATATCATGCTGATTCTGCTACTCACTGTCATAGTCATGCCTGAGTCTGTTAAAGAAATGTCAGCTGTTGAGTCATCTTGCACCCCTGTTCTTGCTGACTCAAGGTATTTTCCTTCTGGAATTTTCATAGCATTTTTGGGTGACTCCTATTCACCATAACAGCACCTGTCACCCGTGAAATAGTCTTTCCTTTGTTGTAAGCTAACCCTTTCACAGCAGTTGCTGGTTTCAACTGGATGATCAGTAGAACTAACGGGACAATCCCATATCGGGATTCACCTGAGTTGACATCCTTTTAAAAAAATAAATAAATAAAAAATATTTTTACACATTTTTGACACATGCACTGAACTAATGTCTGTACCTGTACTATCTGTTTGTACCTGTACTATCTCCTCATGTTTGTTCTTTAAGCATGTTTCAAAAATGTGTATAATGTGTTATTTTAACACATTTTTGAAACATGCTTAAAGAATAAACATGGGGAGACAGCACAGGTACAGACATTAGTTCAGTGCACTTTCATGTATAAGCTTTTGCTTGTATTCCTGGACATATACATACACACACGCATATGTACGAAGTGTTCGACATTTAGTATATGTACATGCTTGAGTAGTGCATAGTAACTATTTCTCTTTGGGCAAATGGGTTGTATGTGGGGACCACCTTCTCCAGTATTTTATGCCTTTCTCTTTCTGTAATATTAATGAAAGTGTCATCATTTTCATTTGATACAAGTGATTAAAATCTCTGTAAACAGGTATATGGTGGGGGATTTCTTTTCTGCCAGCATTTTGTAGCTGTTTTTTTCCCTGCAGCTAAGAACATCTTTAGCAGTTAAACATTACATTTATTAAGATCCTTTGGTATTATATCAAGATTAGTGCTGGGCGATTTTCACAATTAATTCGGTTAATTCAAATTAATGTTTTAACGCAATTTTCAAAATGTTCTAATCAAGATTGTACGTTTATGTATATACATATTTAAATTTTTAATTAAAACATGCATAAATGCTATGTAAATGTTTAAACCAATACGAATCAAAAACACAGCCTTCTTAACCTGATAAATGCCACCTACAGCTTGTGCTAGCTGGTAATTTGCCGGCCAGAATTACGTCATTTTCGGCCTTGGCACATTCTGTCCCCATTTACTCTGTAAAGAATGAAGAGTTCATAAGTACACACAGACACACACACACAGACACTGATCAGCCATAACATTAAAGCCACTGACGGGTGAAGTGAACAACACAGATACCACAGTACACCTTCAGAGGTCTTGTGGAGTCCATGCCTCAACCGGTCAGAGCTGTTTTGGTGGCACAAGGGGGACCTAAACAATATTAGGCAGGTGGTATTAATGTTATGGCTGATCGGGGTGTGTGTGTGTGGGTGTGTGTAATATATGTATATATGTATGTGTGTGTGTGTGTGTGTGTGTATGTATATATATATATATATATATATATATATATATATATATATATACACATATACACATATAGTAATGCGAAAAAGAACGTACATCCTCCTTCAGTTGTAAGGTTTTATTTATCAGGGCATAAATAACAATTGTGTGGTCAAATAACCTCAGGTAACAACAAAATCAAGACAGCATTGCCATAGTTGATGTAAGGCCTAAGATGGCAAAAATGTATTATTTCTAGTCCTTAAATGATGATTGTATAGCACAGTTAGTCAACAGTGTCCTTTTTTTGTTGTTGTTTTATACCCTCTTCAGTGTATTCTGTCCTGTGGCTGAGCTAAAAGATGGTGAAGCCAGACATTCACACTCTGGCCCACCACCTGAAACAGGAGAGGCTATACGTGGCTTCAGAGAAACAACTTATCCAGCGGCTCAATTGTGAAGTACTAAAGACAGCAGAAAGGCTCTACCGCGCAGCCTGGATAGCCAAACAACAGAGGATTAACCTTGATCGTCTCATCCTCACCAGGTAACTTCACCAACAGGAAAACTCTGTAACAATGCATTGCTGAGTGACTGGAAATTTTAAAATGATCTAAAACATTCCAAGAAGGTAGCAGTTCAAGTGTAAAACATGAATTATTCTTGCTTCGCATGCACAAGATGGTTGGCACAGGTATCCTGTGGTTGATTGGAGCATTGTGTTACAGCCAGCTTGTGTGACTGCAGCATGAAAGGGACACTGACAAAAAGTAGCATTTTCAAACAGTTTGCGTTAACTATAAAAATAAAGAAAAATAAGCGCTTATAGACTGTCTAGGGAGTGAATCGGAAGATGTTTGAATGAGTGTGTGCGCATGTGTGCATGTAAGCTATGGAGAGAGAGAGAGAGAGTTAAAGCATCCCCCCTTTATTCAAAAGCACCTCCTCAGGTAGGCCTAAACTGATTGTCCCCCACTGCTCCTGACTTGACACAGCTGGACCAGAGAGGGTTCAGGAGCACTTCCTCAGAAATTAACGCTTTGTTTGCATGATGCAATACCAATGTAAATGGTGGTGACACTGTGTCCGCAACTAAAAAAACAAACTAGCGTTGTGTCTAAAATTGCTTATTTATGTACTATTCTAGATAGCTATTGAGTACTAACACTAACCGGTTTACTTAAAGTTTTTAAATTTTAAAAACCTCTCATGTAGCCTTCAAACCTACCAAAATGTCTGTCTTGCATACTAGTCTTCGGGAGTTTCTAGATAAGTAAATACTTTTAAATGTAAGGTCATAGTTTTCGATTTGAGGCACATCTCATTATAATAGTCATACTGACAGCAAAAAGTTTTAAGTGAAACAGAGCTTGCCAGTGTGTTTAAAATTGCTGTGCATAAAATCGCTGAACATTTTACAGTTCGACTTAGAAACTTGACACACAGAGATGCTTCAACACTGATGTGCCTTCTAGTGGACGTCACTTCCTGTACTCTCAGATGTACATAAAGTACATAAGCAAATATGTGAACAATTCCGCTCATTGCTGCAGCTTTTGCACAATTACAAGTCACAAGTCAAGTATAAACCAGGACTTAGGCTTAATTGAGACTGTGTCTGATATCCCTATCCTTCAGAGACCAAAAGATGGTGCCGGTGAGGTTGGCTGCTGTCACAACTGCTTTGACCACACTTTGTTTGTTTTTGGGTTTTTTTGCACTTCCCCTTACTTTAACCTCTTTTTCTTTTCACCACGGCTACCACAATAGAACAATAGAAACTACAGAAATACTCTTATTTCTATTGGTTTGCCATCCAAACTCACCTATTGCCGTTTTTAACACCACATCCATGCTGGCCAAGCAAGATTCTGAGGAGAAACTAAGGACGCAACCCGAAGCGAGGGTCCCGAAGGAAACGAGCTGGCGTCTGGAACAGGCTGAGGGCTTGCGCACACCGTGTTCCCCTTCATAGCATCCTGATAACCAGTGTCCACTCTCTGGAGAACAAGCCTGATGACCTCAGGGCCAGGGTTAAGTTCCAGAGGGAACTTTCGAATGCAAAAACTGTGCATTCGAATTTAAGATGTGTAGCAAGTACTAGCACCAATTTTAATTAAAACATACTGTTGAAAAAATGACATGCAAGATATTAACAATGCACTAACAATGTTTTTAGAAGAAGAAAAATCTAGAAAGAATAGTTCTAGTGTTTCAAATAATCCAGTCATAGTCAATAATGTTTTGGATTGACCCGCTTAAGCTGCGTGAGCTGAAGCTGGACAGCGAGTGAACACCGGTAAACTGAAGCGCTTTACTAGCGGATTAATTAACTCATCTAAAAGCATCTTATACACATATGAGATTAATCAGACATATACACAACATAAATGTAATATTACAACTTGCTTCTGCACAAAGTGACGCAAATGCACAAGTGAACTTGAACTTAAGTAGGTAGAATGATAATTCACATTGTGAAAACGTTCTTTCTGTAACAACGCACAGAAACATGGACAATAAATAACTAAAGCATAAAGAATTCACAATATTGTATTACAAAAGTGTACTCATTCTAATGTTAAATGTTGTTGACTAATATTCAATGCCATTTTAGTCAGAGTAAAATTGACTAAGATTAATAAATGACAGAACGAAATGTTGACTAAATTTAAAGGATATTTTCATCCGAAGACAAAAACTATGACTAAAACCAGTGTGAAAATTAACATTGTAACTGGCCTAGGTTAAATCTTTTGATTTTATAATTTTATGCACTTTGTTAACAGCCAAGTTTGTTCTTTGCAATAAACAATATAACACTGCGCTGTTTAGTTTGTATTTATTTGTTGCGCACTCTTGTGGACTGTTGATTTAAAAATCTGGTCTTTTTTTGACATTACAATGTCAAATTAATTATTTACAATTAATTACAATGTCGAATTACGAATTAAAAGTTCATTGCTCTTTGAAAGGGTGTACTTGCATTATTATGCTATTATATTATCATTATATCATTTGCATAAAATGGTCTTAAAATGACAGAAATATTGTTTATCGCATTTATTTCTGGGACAGTATATATCGTCCAACAAAAGTAGTTATCCTGACAGGGTTTTACTGAAATGTACAGGCCTCCAAGATAACTGAATGAAGTCGGAAAAAGTATGACCTGTTTTGGCTTGTTAAGATTGGTAATGATGAACATCTATGTGATTTATTACTTTAGTCCTAAATTCCTTGTGTGTTTGTTTAGCACAAGCTCCTCATCAATTTCCTTATTTGTAATTTAAATGGGTATTGGAAACAAGAAATAATCATTAGATTAGTCATAGAGGAGAAAGACTCTAGAGTAACAAGATATTCAAGATATTGTTTTACATTACATTATTAATAAAATAAAAAATAAAAATGCTAAATAATATTTAAGCTGATTAATTGATATGTTGATTAATTCACATGGATAATAAACTATTGAAATATTCATTTTTGCAGCCTTGGCTAGATTAATGGATTACAAAAATAATAGTAAGTACAAAAAAATAATTAGTTGTAGCCTTAGTGTGAATCACTGCATTTCATTTTACAGTGCTGAGGCATCCCCGGCCGAATGCTGCTTGCATGCTAAGGTGTTAGAGAGTACGCAGTTTGTTGACGGCTACAAGACTCTGGGCTTTCAGGAGAGTATCTATGGAGAGTTCCTTGGGCGGCTGAGGGAAAATCCACGCCTGGTGGCTTCCTGTCTGGTTGCTGGGGAGAAGCTTAACCAAGAACATACACAAGGAGTGATCCACACTGTTTTTACCTCACTTTATGGCAACTGCATCATGCAAGAGGATGAAGTCTACCTACTACAAGTACATAAAGGCAACACCCAGACACCCACATGAATCTCATTTACGATAGAAATAATGTTAGCAATATAAATTAGAAATTGACTTTGGTCATTGCTGTTTTTGAAATCTTTCTGCTCTTACACTTCTAGGTCCTGCGTTACCTAGTTGAGTTCGAGCTTAAGGAGAGTGATAATCCACGTCGTCTGCTACGGCGGGGCACATGTGCTTTTAGTATCCTCTTTAAGCTATTCTCTGAGGGCCTGTACTCTGCCAAGTTATTCCTCACAGCCACCTTACATGAGCCCATCATGCAACTATTGGTGGAGGATGAAGACCACCTAGAGACTGATCCAGCCAAAGTGACTGAAAGATTCACCCCAACACAACAGGAGCGCCTGTTTGGGGAGAAGGGCTCTGATTCTTACTGTCAAAAGGTTCAGGCAGCTGTAGAATCCAACCAAGCCAAGCTTGTGGCTCTTGTTAATACATTTATTGGCTATTTGAAGCAAAATACCTACTGCTTCCCTCAGAGCTTGCGCTGGATCGTGTCACAAATGTACAAATCACTGGCGCAAGTGGAAGGGCTGGAGGTTGGGGAGGTGAGGACCATGTGCACAGACCTGTTGCTGACTTGTTTCATCTGCCCAGCCATTGTCAACCCTGAACAGTATGGAATCATCTCGGACGCACCCATTAATGAAGTGGCACGCTTTAACCTAATGCAGGTAGGATTTGTTATAGTATTGTCTTATGATATATATGCAGGTCAAGGCCTTGGTATGCTGATATCACAGTTTTCAGAAAAAATAGTTTTATTTAAGTAATGGAAAAGCATTTGCTGATCTTTTTATTGTCCTTTCAACTGTTCATCTGCAGAACTGCCCCCCTTCATGCATTTTGTGTAGGAATGCGACATTTTAACATTGGTATAAGCTGCTACAGGTTATCAATCAAAAATATGCAAAAGAGAAAGTCTTCTTTTTCCCCTAATAAAATTATTCTATAATGATTCACATTTATGTAAGCATTGTGAAATCTCCAATATTAACTGACACCCTGGAAGCTGAATCCTTCCCCGATCTCACATTTGTCTTGTCTCCTCTCAGTTTTCCTGCTCGAGCAATCCGCTGACATGGCAAACTCACTTTCTGTCACAGTAAATTGAGAATATTTTTAGTTCATTAATGTGAAATAAATGTATGTTCTATCAGTGTATGTTCGACATAGCTAACATTAGACAATGTTATTGCATTAGAGATGCTCCTGAAAATTTTGGTTGAAAATAGTCAAAAACGGCACATTTTTGTTTTTCACATTTTTGTGAAAAAGATTAAATAGGCCTACAAAGAATTGTAAAATCTACCACGTTACCATTAATTTTAATCACAGTGATACGTTACAGTCCTGTCCGAAAGTATTGAAACAGCAAGGCCAATTCTTTTGTTTTTGCTATGCACTGGAGACATTTTAGTTTTAGATAAAAAGATGAGTATGAGACGATAAATCAGAATTTCAGCTATCATTTCCTGATATTTACATCTAGATATGCACCTTTGGTGGCAGTTTTTAGGTGAGCAAAAGTATTGGAACAGATAGTTCTGAAGTCAATAACACTTAATATTTGGTTGCGTATCCCTTGCTTGCAGTTCTTCTTTTGTAATGCTTTTCCAGGCTTGTACCGCACAACAAAGTCCTGTGTTTTGGGTCATTGTCTTGCTACATGATGAAGTTCCTCCCACTTAGATTGGATGCATTTCGCTGTAAATTGGCAGATTGAATGTTTCTGTAGACTTCTCAATTCATTGTGCTGCTACCATCATGAGTTACATCATCAGTAATGATTAGTGAGCCCATTCCAGAAGCAGCCATGCAGTTTCTGCATTTCTGTCATCAACTCCTGCTGTTTTCCTGGGATGACCTGTTCGATGTCTAGTTGTTAGTACACAGTGGTTTCTTTCTTTTTCAGGTCATTTGAAATTGTTGTATTGGCTATACACAATGCTTGTATAATGGCTCTGATCAATTTTCCCTCTCTTGTCAGCTTCAAAATGGCTTGCTTTTCTCCCATAGACAGCTCTCTGGTCTTCATGTTGGTTTATCCTTTTTAACAACAAATGCAGTCTTCAGAGGCAAAACCCAGGGCTCAAACCAAGAGTAGACAGTCAGCGCTATTAACTCTTTAAACAATCAATCTAACACGGCACACCTGGGCAACAAGTAATACCCATCAGTCACATATTTCAATATTTTTGGTCACTTGGAATATCAATGATATTAACACATCTAGATGTAAAAATCAGAAAATAAAAGTTGTAATTCTGATTCATATTTATCATTTGGTCTCAAACCCAAATGTCTTCAGTGTATAGCAAAAAAAAAAAAAAAAGATTGGTTTTGCTGTTCTAATACTTTTGGAGGGGACTGTATATCATTTTTCTTGTGTATGTGTGCCTTCCAATGGGTTGTGAAGCATTTGACTGAATCTGATTACAAGGGCACCAGTTCCATTGGCAGCCATACATGCCAGCCCCATAAGATGAGGTGGTATGCACTGGATCATGAGCAATTCCTTCCCTTCTCCATACTCTTCTCTTCCCATCACAAGTTGATCTATATGTCATCTGTCCATACGATGTTGTTTCATAACTGTATGCACTTTTCTTTTAGATGTTTTTTTTCCCAAACTGTGATGAACTGAAGCTTACCAAAGGTTTACATCTTGTGGTAAACCCTCTGTACTTACTCTGGTAATGGTGTCTCTTGTTTGTTGACTTTGATAAAGATACGCCTACATCCTAGGTGGTGTTCTTGATCTGGCCAACTGTTGTGAAAGATTTTTTTTCACCAGGGAAATAATTTTCTGTGATCCACCACAGATGTTTTTTGTGGTCTTTTGGGCATTTTGGTGTTCCTGAGCTCACCAGTGCATTCTTTCTTTTTAAGAATGTACCAAATACTTGATTTTTTGCTCACACTGATTTTTTTTTTTTTTTTCAGCCTAGTGATGGCTTGCTTTACAGGCAGTGACAGCTCTTGAACATAGGAAATTTAACCTAGAAATTTAATCTGTACTCTTACTCATTAAATCTTGGCATTTTCTCATGCCTTGTGTGTTTGGAATTTGTGGCAGGAAAAGGAATATAATTTTATGAAGATACTATATACACTAATGTACAGCAGTCTACAAACACTGAAAAAGCATGTGGTGAGTTAACTAAACATGTCCAAAAGCAGCCATAAGGAGTCAGGCATACACTTTTGCTAGTTACAAGACTGCTAAACTAGTTGCTAAATCTGCTCATCCCTTTGCTGAGGGTGGGTCAGAAATTATCAGTGCTTTCAAAAAAGGAATGGAAGACATAAATTTACTGTTGAGTAAGTTAGCTGCTGTGAGAAACAATGACGCTCCCTCAATGACTGGTGAGACAAACAGCTTCTTCAGGTATCTGAAGTGGCATTTGAGACTGGACCAGCACAGTTAAAACACTACCATTGCATAATTCAATGTATTGTGCAGAAAACATGTATAATTTTAGAGATATAATGGACTATGTGGTATCTGCTGTTAACTTTGTTAACTTATTTGTGCAAGATCCCATCCCTAAAGTTGCCAAACCAGTTCGCAAACAAATACTGGTGTGGCCAGAGGGGTCTTCAGAGGCTCTTCAGGACTGTTTCAGCACCACAGACTGGAATATGTTTAAGCAAGCTGCCACATACAACAACACCACTGACCTCCAGGAGTACACAGAGACTGTCACTGCCTACATCACCAAGTGTATTGAAGATGTAACGGTCACCAAGACCATCAATGTTCGGGCCAATCAGAAGCCGTGGCTGACAGGCAAGGTCTACAGACTCCTGAAGGCTCGTAACGCTGCCTTCAGATCTGGAGATGAGGAGGGACTGAGGACAGCTAGGGCCAACCTGTCCCGAGGCATCAGAGAGGCTAAGAGACAGTACTCCAGGAGGATAGTTCATTGTTTTAGCGACAGCAGAGACACTCGAAGCCTGTGGCGAGGGATACAGACCATTACGGACTACAAGCCCCCGCCACAGACCTGTGACAGCACCATCTCCCTGCTGAACGAGCTGAACGCCTTCTTCGCTCGCTTTGAGGCACAAAACAGCACCACTGCACAGAAGACTCCACCTCCTCCTGGCGACCAGGTGATGACATTGTCCACGCACAGTGTGAGGAGATCCCTCAGCAGGATCAACGCACGCAAAGCTCTGGGTCCTGACAACATACCTGGTCGTGTACTGAGAGACTGTGCAGTAGAACTCACTGATGTCTTCACAGACATATTTAACATCTCACTTAGTCAGGCTGTTGTTCCCACATGCTTCAAAGCCACCACCATCATTCCAGTCCCGAAGAAGTCGTCACCCTCCTGCTTCAATGACTACCGTCCGGTTGCACTTACTCCTATC
>CM040461.1:18026461-18061194 GCA_022758105.1 Pangasianodon gigas | reverse complement strand
TGTGAATGGCCTCCGCTCGCTGTCTTGACAAAATACAAAAGCGCACTTCGAGAGAAAAAAAAAAATGAAAATACGGTAGAAGAGAACGTGAAAAATACAACAGATGAAAACGATAGCGCGATATTATTGATTTAAAAAAAGAAAGAAACAGTATAGTTAAGACGCCGATGCAGGCAAGAAACTCCCGGCAAAACAATTCCCCAATGCTTCACCACAACACAATGCTTCCTATGCATGGTTTACACACAAAATATTGAGACCTCAGATTTTCCTTAAATACTTCTTTCACCAAGGGACTAAAATGGAAACAGGTGTTTAAAAAACATATCAATCCAGCAGACTTATTCATTTCAATATAGAATGCATTTGCCCTATTGAAATTTTTATACAGAATCATTTCATACAGAAATCCCAGCATTTACAAGTTTAGAAAATTGCAGCAGATAAATATTGTGGATCTAGTAAATAAATATTATTTTGTCTTTTTTGTTGTAGGTGCTGAACTTGCAACTTTCTGATGAAGCTCAAGGAGATGCCCCAGCTGATGAGGCTAAACTGCATGGCAAACCTGACAAAACCCTCCGCTTCTCTCTATGCAGTGACAATCTGGAAGGAGTCTCTGAGGGTATGTATTCCCACAATTACCAGGAGATGTTGGTCTCTCACTATTTAGTTACACCCACATGTAGAAAAGTCATGTCAGCATTTGCTTCAGTGTTTTGATCTCCATTATTTTTTTTTACGATGAAAATCAGCATAATTCACTTGAAGGCTGATTTTAAATCAGTTGGTCCTAATCACAAAAAAAGGTGCTTGTGAGAGTTTTTAAGAGTAAAAATGCCCTTGTCTCTATAGGGCCATCTAACCGCTCCAACTCTGTCTCATCTCTGGACATGGAAGCGGAATCTGTGTCGGACTTAGGCCCAGGGCCATCCGTCAGTAATGGTGTTGAAGCTCTGCAGCTGCTGGAACATGAACAAGGTTTGGGCTAATGTGCTTTCCTCAATCTTTCTTTCTGAATACTTTAAACACGACTGGATCTGTGGGATCCAGAAGCAGGATGTTTTGTACAAAAGTCCCTTATCAGCTTTGGAAGCAAAGTGCATTTTAATAAAAATATTCGAAAGGCATGGTGGCCTGGGGAAAAACCCTTCACATGGTCAAAATTTAGTGTTTTCTCCTGTATATTCAGTCAGGTCCATGAGTATTTGGACTGTGACACAATTTTTGTATAAAGAGGTTTTTGCCTCTGTACACCACCAGAATAAATTTGAAATGAAGCAATCAAGATGTGATTGAAGTGTAGACTTTCAGCTTTAATTCAAGGGGTTTAATAAAATATTGCATTAATCGTTTAGGAATTTTTTACATAGTCCCTCCATTTTCACAGGCTCAAAAGTAATTGGACAATTCACTAATAAGCAGTTTCATGGCCAGGTGTGGCCTGTTTCCTCTTTATTTCATGAAAATTAAGGAGATAAAAGGTCTGGAGTTGATTCCAAGTGTTGAAGTTGCATTTGGTAGCTGTTCATGGGAACTCTCAATATGCAGTCCAAAGAGGTTTGGTGCAAGTGAAGGAGGACATCATTAGGCTGAAAAAATAAAACAGACCATTCAGAGAGATAGCAGAAACTTTAGGACTGTCCAAATCAACAATTTCGTACATTTTTAAAAACAAGGAATGCACTGGTGGGCTCAGCAACACCAAAAGGCCTGGATGACCACAGAAGACAACTATAGTGGATGATCACAGAATCCTTTCCTTGGTGAAGAATAAACCTTTCACAACAAGGCAAGTCAAGAAAACTCTCGAGGAGGTAGGCGTATCTTTGTCAAAGTCTACATTCAAGAGACGCCTTCATGAATGTAAATACAGAGGGTTTACCTCAAGATGCAAACCACTGGTAACACTCAAGAACAGAAAGGCCAGATTAGACTTTGCTAGAAAACATCTAAAAAAAGCCTGGCCAGTTCTGGAACAAGATTCTTTGGACAGATAAAACCAAGATTAACTTGTACCAGAATGATGGGAAGAGAAGGGTATGGAGAAGGAAAGGAAGGGCTCATGATCTGAAGCATACCCCATCATCTGTCAAACATGGTGGAGGCAGTGCCATAGGACTGGATCACTGGTATTTATTGATGTGACTGTTGATAGAAGTAGCAGGATGAATTCTGAAGTGTATAGAACTATACTTTCTGCTCAGATTCAGTCAAATGCTGCAAAAATGATAGGAAGGTGCTTCACAATACAGATGGATAGTGACCCAAAACAAACCGCAAAGGCAACCCAAGAGCTTCTTAAGGCAAAGAAATGGGATGTTTTTAAATGGCTGAGTCAGTCACCTGACCTCAACCCAATTGAGCATGCTTTTCACTTACTGAAGACAAAACTGAAGGCAGAAAGACCCACAAACAAGCAGCAATTGAAGGCGGCTGCAAAGCACCAATTAAAGGCCTGGCAAAGCATCTCAAGGGAGGAAATGCGGCATTTCGTGATGTTCATGGGTTCCAGAGAGTTCAGGCAGTCATTGACTGCAAAGGATTTGCAAGTATTAAAAATATTCCTTACATTTATAATTGTTACTTTGTCCAATTACATTTAAGCATTTATGTAAAACTATTTTTAACTACACTTCAATCACATCTTGATTGCTTTATTTCAAATCCACTGTGGTGGTGTACAGAGGCAAAATTATGAAAATTGTATCACTGTCCAAATGCTTATGGACCCGACTGTAGTTTTGAAAACTGCAAGCTTTCCAAACTGAAATATTTTTCCCTTTTGCATGTAACCATCAACCTGAAATAAAATTATAGTACAAAGGTGGGACCAGCTTTGGAATGGGATGTTCAACAAGCACATATGGGTATGATGGACTGGTGTCCACATATTTTTGACCATATAGTGTGTTTTAAAATCTGTTTAAAAGTGAAAAGGGAGAAAATTGCACTTAAAGATTTCATGTCAATTTCATTAAAAGATGTGCTATCTACCTCTACATTTTTAACTTAATCTACTTATTGAAAAGCAACATTACTGACAAATGTTTATATTTGTTTATATTTGTTTCCTGCACGTTTGGTATGCAGGACAGTTCGTCCATAATGTGCAATTGACAGCGATGTTGCCAAATGGGAAGTGAGGGCATAGGGTGTAATTTATTCATAGTTAGGTGGGTCGAAATTTGAATGATTCCCACCCTGTTCACAAAGCTCCTCCTCTAGGGCCTGTGGTGTCCCATACAGTGTCTATAAAATGACTAAAAATAGGTGCATCCAAACGCAAACAAGCATTCAGGACCGGAAGTCCATTTTCCAAGCAGTTTTTTTTTTTGTGATTTTATGCACTTTTGCAAAGGCCACAACTATTTTTCTTTATCATGAAAACTATTTTTCTTTATCATAAAATTTCAATTTATTTGTACAAGTAAGGAATTAAAAAAATCAAATATTGCACCTTTAAATCATGATTCTGTTGATTTCCTGGAAGTCGAGTTTGTCTTCCTGGGATTCCTCCATTGGTAAGGGGTGGGGCCAGAAAGTGCTAAGAGTAAGAGTAAGTGCCCTTCTCTATTTTGATATGATCTGCCAAAGTTTATTGGCAGAAAAACTCAGTTTTGGTCAAAACATGATTTTCATCATTTTTGCCTTTTTGAATTGTTTTCAAGAATTCAGCCAGAACGACATCCAACAGGTTTTTTTTTAGGCAGTCACATACTTAGTGGTGCATAAAATGTGTTGCTCCACAAAGTTGATTAATTTTTAATCAGTGTTTTATTCCTCATATACTCTAGCAGTTTGCTAATTATTATTTTTTTATTTATTAATAAGCAACATGTCAAACTTTTTATTTGATTATACTTGCCCTTACTGTTGTGGAACATCCATGAAACTAGTTAGTTTGTGTGATCACTTACGGTATAACAGCTATAAACAGCCATTCCCTCACCAGACTAATTGTCAAGTTTATTTATTATCTGCACAATATGTCCAGATAAATGTACATCAAAATGCTTATGGCGAGGCTCAGGGAATTTGTTTACGTGTAACAAAACTGCAAAGATTATGCAGAGCTCTCACTGGTACAGTCATCTCAGGATCACTGATAATGTAATATTTAGTGCATATATATTTAGGATGGTGAGTGTATGTTTAATGTTATGTACTATTTAGTACTTTAGTAATCTCCTGGGATTTTCACACACAACAGCCTCTATAGTTTACACTTCTTCTAACAACTTCCCACGAGTCGGACGCGTGAGTGGGGTCATGTGGAACAACGTCTAGGGTCATCGGCCCTGGTTATGGTCATTGGTATGGCTGGTGTTTTGTCTTGCTCATTCCTAATGTTTTGTACAGTGTATTTATTCTGTTAGTCATTTATGTATTATGTATTAATTTATAATGTTGATTTTTGCCTTTAGCCACCACGCAGGATAATCTGGATGATAAACTTCGAAAGTTTGAGATTCGGGACATGATGGGTCTGACAGATGATCGGGATATCTCTGAGACTGTCAGTGAAACCTGGAGCACTGACGTCCTTGGTAGTGATTTTGATCCTAATATAGATGAAGACAGACTTCAGGAAATATCAGGTAAGGCGTTCTATTAATTACTGTGTCTTGGGAATAAATTCGGCAAGCAGAAAACATATCAATCACCCCTGAAGTTAAACCTGAATATGTCAGATGCATGTGCAAATGCATATAAACTGTGCACTTTATATTTCTGGGACTCGTAGGCACCTGAGCAATGATGAACATGGAGCACTTGCACCCTCACATTTCTTAGAGGGAGTGCAAACATGTAGCTTTGCTCCTCCACTTTGTATTTGAATAAGTAATTGAATTCCAATTTAAATAACTACATAACTGTCTTCTGGATTACTTTCAGCTTTTAATTATTTTATTTCACAAGGATTTGCTGCTTATTCAGCAGTTTCTTATTCAAATTTTCCATTCCACATTAAAAGGTACAGTAGTTATGTTCTCGAGTGTGTGCCATGAATATCATTCTAATATCTAATTCTAATATCACCTAAGCTGTAAATGTTCCCTTATCTTAACAAAGTAAATAAACAATGCTTAGAAGGAGCTGAGGGTGATAGAAAAATGAAATACAGAAAGAAATGAAAGGAGGACAAAAATGAAAATGGAAAAAGAGATGGGGGAAAGAAGAGAAAGAAAGAAATAAAAACAAGTCTTTTGTGTGTGTGTGTGTACATTATATATATATATATATATATATATATATATATATATATATACACATACATACATACATACATACATAAACACACACACACCCCCCGATCAGCCATAACATTAAAACCACTGACAGGTGAAGTGAATATCATCGATTATCTCGTTACAGTGGCACCTGTCAAAGGGTGGGATATATTAGGCAGCAACTGTACAGTCAGTTCTTGAAGTTGATGTTTTGGAAGCAGGAAAAATGGGCAAACGTAAGGATCTGAGCAACTCTGACAAGGGCCAAATTGTGATGGCTAGACGACTGGGTCAGAGCATCTCCAAAACAGCAGGTCTTGTGGGGTGTCCCTGGCATGCAGTGGTTAGTACCTACCCAAAGTGGTCCAAGGAAGAACAACCGGTGAACCAGTGACAGGGTTGTGGGTGCACAAGGCTCATTGATGCTGCGCGTGGAGAGCAAATGCTTGCCCATCTGGTCCGATCCCACAGAAGAGCTACTGTAGCACAAATCGCTGAAAAAGTCAATGCTGACTGTGATAGAAAGGTGTCAGAACACACAGTGCATCATAGCTTGCTGCATTTGGGGCTCCGTAGCCACAGACCAGTCAGAGTCCCCATGCTGACCCCTGTCCACCACCGCCTACAGTGGGCAATGGAAGAAGGCGGCCTGGTCTGATGAATCACATTTTCTTTTACATCATGTGGACGGCTGGGTGTGTGTGCGTGTCATTTACCTGGGGAAGAGATGGCACCAGGATGCACTTTGGGAAGAAGGCAATTGTCAGGATAAAAACCAAGCTATGAAGTCCAATGAACTGTCTATGGATCTCCATTAGCAAATTGCGGCAAGGCATAGATCAGGGCAAGGATATAAAAAAATTCCTAAGGCTTTGCATGTTCCCAGGACCAAGTGGCCTCTATAGTTTTGAAATCGAATGAGGTTGGCACAACCTTGAACTTTAGCAGAGTTGGCTGTACGGCCAAATTGGGCATCTGGGAAAGAAGGGCCTTGCTTAGGGAGATAATAAAAAACCCAGCAGTCACTCTAAAAGAGCTTCAGAAGTCCTGTGCAGAGATAGAAGAACCTGTTGGATGGACAGCCATCTTTGCAGCTCTCCATAAATCAGGCCTTCATTGCAGAGTGGCAAGACAGAAACCACTGTTGAGTATTCATACTATGGAGGGGCTTCTCAGCAGTAGGGCCAGGGAAACTGATAAGAATTGAAGGACAGATGAATGCAGGCAAATACAGGAACATCCTTGAAGGAAATATTCTCCAGAGCTCACGCAAACCCTGGGGCGACAGTTCACCTTTCACCACGACAATGACCCTAAGCATACAGCCAAAACAACAGTGGAGTGGCTTCAGGGCAAATCTCTGAATGTCCTTGAGTGGCCCAGCCAAAGCCCTTATTTAAACCCCACTGAACATCTGTGGAGAGACCTGAAGATGGCAGTTCACAGATGCTCGCCATCCAATCTGATGCAGTTTTAGTGGTTATTGAACTGTTCATTATCTTGGATGAGGTTTAATAAAGTATTAATTCTGTTTAATCTTGCATGCATAAAAGCTTGAGAAATGGTGTCAGACATAAGGCTCGCAGCCTGGGACCAGCCTGATTAAGGTTCTAATCTAGTTTACCGAACAAATTTTAATTCTGTGTTCTAAATTAAAATCCTCTTATGGACCATAACTGAATTTAAATATTTGTTTAAAAGAAAAAAGAAAAAGAAAAAGAGAGAGCTGCTCTCATGGGTTTCTAACTGCAAGTGGCTAGATATTGGTCATATGCTAAAACATGGCTGGATTCACTGATGAAAATTAAGTCCATTAGAAATCAAGCAGTTGCTTCTCTCTTACAATGACAACTAATTAAAGAAGTATCACTGGTATTTGATTTCCTATCATGAAAAGGTAGCACAAGCTTGTGCCACTCTTACCCTCCATGGCACCATGCATCACCATAAAATGTGACTAATGAACCCCCTCTTCCACTAGCTCTGAGGTGTGTTGTGATTGGCCAAGACTGCGTTCATTTCGAGCCTGCCTTGTTTGCTCTTTCTGAGTAACTTCAATGTATTTTTCTGCATTGCTCGAATATTTCACTCCTTGAAATGTTGAATGCTTGAATTTTCAACTGGTTGAATTTTTTTTTTTTTTTTTTTAACCTGATTTTTATTTACTACCTGAATTTTTATTAACCTGAATTTTTGACAACTTGAATTTAAACAAGAATTTTTATTACCTGAATTTTTAACCTAAATTTTCAAGACCTTAAATTCAGATAGTTGAATTCAAAACCAGTATATACAAATATCTTAAGATTCACATTTTCTATGTCACATTTGCACTTTGATCATCATGATCTCAAGATATAAATGATGCATATATGTGAAGGAAATGTCAAACCTTGTTGATCTAATGAGGCGATAAAATAACACAGGATGATGCTCAAATAGGAACATTGGAATAATTCCACTTTGCATCATGCAGTGTTTGTTTTTAAAATATATTAAATAGCAAAAACATATTTAAAACATTGTTTCTGCAGCATTTCAGTCAGCTAATACTACTACAGAACTCTTAACAAGGCTTAATTATATAACGGGCCACTAACTGCAATACAGCATTATTGACACAGATAATGTGACACAGCATTAGCATAATCAAGTGCTTATTTCAACCAAATGAGAGACCCAAACTAATGCAAGGTGACGATATTCTGTAAATTATTATTTTTTTAACTGGTTCTGAACATTTTTTTTGCAACTATATATCTTAGCTGAATTACAAACTTTGATTTGTTCAATTCCAACCAAATAAATTAAACATAAAGGCAAAATAACTATCCTCTGGTCTTTGCTAATTGAAACTCTCCATTGCTAAATAAATTTTGCATGTCATATGTGCATGCAAGTCGAATCATTTTCATTGTGTAAAATTAATTCAAAAGCTTTGGTGTTGACTCTTAGTTTTCAATGCCTGGAATCAGTTTATCGAATCTGTTCAGGATTTTTATTTATTTATTTTTTTTAAAAAAGCATCTCATTCCAGATTTGGAAACCTTCACTATTGTGGGAAGGATTTCCACTTTCCATCCCGAAAGTGTTCAGTGGGGTTAAGGTCAGGGCTCTGTGCAGGCCACTCAAATTCTTCCACACTAACCTTGGCAACCTTGTCATTATGAACCTCACTTGTGCACAGGGGCATTGTCATGCTGGAACAAGTTTGGTCTAGTTCAGGTCAAAGGAAATTGTAATGTTACAGCATACAGAGATATCCTTCATTTGTGTGCTTTCGACTTTGTTGCAGCAGTCGAAGACCCACATATGGGTGTGATGGTCAGGTGTCCACAAACTTTATGCCATATAGTGTACACTAACATATTGTGTACACTATAAAAATTAAACAATGTACAGTTTAGCACCGCTACTGGAACAAAAACTAGTTTATCAAATACTAATTGATTCAAATATCCTCACTACTCGCAACACTGCTGAATGCACATGCTTCATGACACGAGTTGTCTTTTAAAGTGAGAACGTTTGTCTCGTTGACTAATCATTAATTTGAGAATTCGTTCAGTCTTTTTCAACCCATCAGGTTGTCATATAAACTACAGACTTTTTGGCCGAAGTTGCAAGAGATAATGTTTTCTGATAGTGCAGGAAAGATTGACAAATATGCATAAGGTAGGACAACTCAATGTACAATGGTTAATAAGCATGATTGAGTCAGGGACTTCAAGCTTTCACTGTTTCTCACAGTCCAACAAATGAATGATTAAAAATCGTGATATTACTAACTTGAAAACACAAGTTATGTTATGAGGTATAGTGTAGAGCAGTGGTCACCAACCCTGTTCCAACCATAATTATGCCCATTTGACCACCTAATCATTGCCTTAAGAAGTTCTTGATCAGCTAAAACAGGTGTGTTAGATTTTGGTTGGAGATGTTACCTGCAGGAAGGTAGATCTCAAGGAAGAGTGTTGGTGACCACTGATGTAATGTAAAGCATTCCCATAGATAAGAGGAGGTCATAAGCTCCACCATTTCCAATCAGATTTCCATCAAATGCCACAGCGTGATTCATAAAAGTCCATCTAATCAATAAAATCTTGTTGTCAATAAAAAAAATCAAGAAAAATTTGTTGGCAAATATTATTAGATTATATCAATTTGGTTGATTAGTTGATGCAGCCCTATATTCTATATATATACACACACTGACCTGTGTTGCTGCACTCTTTCTGTTCAGGGGCTATGGTGGAAAACATGCTGGGGAGTCTGCTGTGCTTCCCCACACCTGGCCCTATTCTTTTGGACCCCTGCGGTTCAACAATGTCTGAGACCACAAGTGAAGCCTGGAGTGTGGAAGTCCTGCCCAGTGACTCAGGTGAGCATTCAAAGGAGGAGAGTGCATGATTTAAAATAATGTTTTAAGATAAGCCCAAAAATGTGACAGTCAGATTTACAATTTTCTTCCACATGGTGAATGCCTCCAATCATTATTTATTGGTACCATTTTAGCCTTTAATATTAGACTCTGCAGCTTTGGACATATTTATGTCACTCACTAAGGCCATACATGACTCCACATTATTCTTTATAGAAATACACATAAAGATATACACTCTGTTGTGTAGACTGGTGTTTTTGAGAGAGAGCAAGCATTTTTTCTTCTCTAGTCCAATGACCAGAGAGAGGAAAAAATAACCCTACTGCCTATTGACTTTGACAAAACATGATATGTATGTTCATTCAACACATTTTACTAGACAGATTAATTGTCTTGCATGAAAAACAATCTTTTAAGAATTAGAAACAAGTAGGTATGTGGAAACACTGATGAAACCAAGCAAAATAAAGTACAGCACAAAACTGTTGCTGTTAATTTGCTCTTAATCATATCAAGAGAAAATAATGACGCTAGCCAGATGCTATTTGAGATGAGAGCAGCACAACTCATAACAAAAACACATGATGTGCTACATCAGAAACTTTGTCAGAAGAGCATTATAACTATGGCTACACAATCAGGTAGTTGTCTTCTCCCTGGGAACTGGTATCCTTCATTCATTTTCCTTAATCTGTATTATAAGTTTGTGTGCGTGTCTGAAAGAGGGTCAATAACCATGCATATGAGAGTAAAAGTACATCTGAGAGTAGGGTGGGGGTGTGTGTGTGTGTGTGAGTGAGAGCATCTGAGAGAGAAACCAATTGTGTGTGCCTTAGGTATAGGAATAAAGGCCCATTCACACCAGTGTTTATACACTATGACACTCATTTTCCACCAACATAGAAAACAAAAAACAATACATACATCCCAGTTATTCACTATCCTAAGATAGCAAATTGCTACAAACGAAATGAACAGAGCAGTGTGAGCTTTTCTTCTTGGTTTTTGGGTGTTTTACATCTAGTTTGTTGTATTAGTGACCTCATGACAGTTTGGCAAAAACATTTACTATAAACAGTAGCTTGCAAAATAACACACCTGATGTCATGACACTTGACGTGACCCTTGATGCAATGTTTGTTATGCCTCTGGTGTGAATCTGGGGTAAAAATTAAGTAAAAATTAAAGAAAATTACTGGGCCTCATTTATCAAGCAGGATACAAATGGATTTATTCATAAATCATTCACAGGATGTGTTTACATAAGAAACTTGGTATTCATGAAAATCCTATAATTTCAGAAAAAAATTCATATTATACTCATGTAAATTTACGCATAAGATGACTAACTAATGTAAACCTCATCTTGACTGACAACTTGATCGACTTCAACTGCCAGAATCAGGAAGTGTTAGGAGACTCTACCTGTGGTTAAAACATTGGTTTTGTTAAAAGTAACATTAGGAAATGCAGACCAGAGAGGAATACCAGACATAACACCCCCACCCATAAAATGGTTGTTGTAATGCAGCATTAACTAGTGCGGAGAACCTACAGAATCCCATGACAAAGCCTTCATATGTACAAGACACTTAAGACCTTGGAAGGGCATCTGCCAACTAATTGTCCCATCCACGAATATATAGTCATGGGGATAAAAATGTACACCTTCCTTCAATTCTATTGCTTGGGATTGTTGTCTTGTCTCATGACCCAATTTCAGCACAGCTTAAGCTGCTGCACAGATGGCCTCACATCATCAATATTCTGGTAAGTTCATCGTTGTCAAACTAACTGCAAGTTTCCCAGGTCCTGTGGCTGCAAAATAAGCCCGATCATCACTCCTCCACCACCATGATTGACAGTTGGTATGAGGTGTTTGTGGTGATAGGCTGTGTTTGGATTTTGCCAAAAAATGGCAAATGTGTATGTAATAAAACATGGCACTGTGTATGATGACCAAAAATCTCCACCTTGGTCTCATCAGTCTAAAGGATATTGTTCCATAACCTTTGTGGTTTGTTCAGATGCAATTTTGCAAGCTGAAGTTGTGCTGCCATATTCTTTTTGGAGAGAAGGGCTTTTTCCTAGTCACCCTTTACTGAAAGCCATACTTGTTCAGTCTTTTTCTGATTGTGCTGTCATGAACATAAACATGTAATGTGCTGACAGGGGCCTGTATTTAGGCCCTGATAAATAAAAACACAAAATTGAAAGTGGGTGTACTTTCTTTTTCACACGACTGTAGCACAACTTTAAGTAATCACCCTCTAAAAACAAACTCCATCACATTAATTGCTGGTTTCTGTTCTTTTTGTTGTGGAGAGAAACCAAAGGATTTTGGTCTGCATGTACAAGTAGAGGTAAAGAGGTGGAAACATACGTCAAAGTGTCTTAGGGCTAAAATAAGAGCTAAAGCCTCTTTCTCAACTGTTGAGTAGTGTTCCTGGTGTTTTTCAAGCTTTTTTAGAGAAATAATACACAGGATGATGTATGCCTAGGGCAGGGTTCCCCAATTAGTTTCCCCCAAGGGCCAAAATCTTTCAACAATGCAAAGCAAAGGGCCAAACACCCTGAATTTGTTTTGTTATTATTATATTAGTTCTTTGAGCAAATCTGATTTTTGACGTTTCCAAGATCTCCAGCTGAATATATGCCTCATCTATGGATGGAACTAGCCTTTTGGCCTCTGCAGTCCACTGGCCATCTCCCAAAACCAAGAATGGCTGTCTTAGGAACAGAAGGATTTCACCTCAGAGTTTGGAGCTCTCAAATCACTTGTTAAAATTCTCTGTCAGTCTTGTAATAAATTCATACATCGGCAGGTCCTCTCGCATTTTGTTTCTCTCGCAATACTGCTGCAGACATGGAAAGTGTAACGTTCTTAAGAAGAAAGTTTCGACAGCTTCATACAGGTCCACAACAGTGTGGTTCATGCCTTGCAATTACAAATTAAGTTGATTTAGGTGAGACATATCACACAAAAATGCACGTATTCCATCTCCCTGTGGTTGTCCAGAAATGCCTGAAATGCATGCGCGTTTTGGCTCTGCAGGCTGCCGAAAAACGACACAAGTTCATCGTGCAAGGTTGCACACACTCTCCAACACAATGTCCCTTGTTCAGCCAGCGCACATCATTGTGCAGCAAAAGATTGTGGTGTTTATCTGACATTTCCTCCAACACTACTCTGAAAAGGCAATTTTGCAGACTTGAACTCTTGCGAATTAAGTTTACCAGTCTCATCACGGTATCCATCATCTCGCTCTCTCATTTTCCCAAACAGTTTTGCACACAACACTGATTTGTGAATGATACAGTGAAATGCTGTGAGTGCTTGGTTAATGGCAGCTAGCCTGCTTGTCAAGCCCTTGTGTTTGTCCCACCATAGATGGCACTGTTTTTTTCTGTAGTTCTGTAGTTTGCTTGTTTTCTGTAGTTTGTAGTTTTACTTTCAGAATTACGTGTGCTGCTCTGACTTCCAGTGTTCACCTGAGTGAAGAAGGACGGTGGTAGTGTGACACAAGCAGACTGACTGGTAAAAACATAGCAAGTGGCTAACTAACAATGGTTGATCAATCATATTATCATAATCATATTATGATCAATTATCTATATACAGTGGGACAAGGAATGGTCTACATGTGTAGGTAAGATCAAGTGTTTGATGTAGGTAAGGTTGAGTGTGTGAAACTTCAGCAGTCCCAAGCAGATTTCACACAATTTGAAAGTTAAGTTGATGTACATAACAACGTGGCATGTGCGAAACATTTGACTCTTGTGGGCCGCCTATTGGGGAACCCTGGCCTAGGGAGTCATCCTGGAGAACAGCACCAACATCAACACTAATATCAATAGCTAATTTAAAAGACCTACTAAAGTTGGGAGCTGCTAGAATCAGAGCAGTACTCCATAAGACCTTTAAATTTTCAAATATTAGCCATTTGACATGTTTTAGTCCAAACAATGGACCTTATGACTAAGAAGGAAGCAACAACTGTAGCAGCATTTTTACAACTGTAGCTCTAGACCAAGAGCTGTATATTACCACATTGTCAAGGTAAGCCTCACAGCCTGTAACCTCCCCCAGTACCTATTAAACAGATGCTGGAATGTGTCAGGTGCATTCCACATTTCAAAATCGATAACTTTATACTGGCAGAAGTCATCAGGGGTCACAAAAGCTCTCATGAGCATGGTGAGTTAATGGAACTTGAAGCAACACTTTAAGAGGTCTTGCTTGGTCACCTAGTCACCACATAAGGTTCCACTCCTCTCAGCCAAGAACAAGAATCTGAGGCTATCTTGGGCACAGATTCAGTGAAACTGGACAGTTGAAGATTAGAAAAAAAAACCTGGTATTTTTCAAGTCTTCAGCTGTTCAGTTTGGGTGAGCCTGTGTCTATGAGAGCCTCAGATTCATATTCTTGGCTGACAGGAGTGGAATCCAATGTGGTCTTCTGCTGCTGTAGCCTATCCATTGCAAGGTTCAATGTTTTGTTCTTGTTGAGATGCTTTTCTGCTCACCACAGTTGTAAAGAGTGCTTGTATGAGTTAATATATCCTTCCTGGCATCTTGAACCAATCTGGCCTTTTTCCTATGACCTCACTTATCAACAAAGCGCTTCCACCCACAGAACTGTTTGTCACTCAATGCTTTTTTGTTTTTCGCACAATTCTGTGTAAACTCTAGAGCCTGTTGTGTGTGAAAATCCCAAGAGATCAACAGTTTCTGAAATACTCACACGAGCACATCTGGTACCAATATTCATGCCACGATCAAAGACACAGAGATCACACTTTTTCTTCATTCTGATGTTTGATCTGAACATTACCTGATGTTCTTGACCTGTATCTGCATGTTTTTTTTTTGTTTGTTTGTTTTTTTGCATTGCACTGCTGCCACATGATTGGCTGATTATATAACTGCATGAATGTCCAGGTGTTCTTAATAAAGTGGACGGTGAGTGTATGTGTAATACACTTGCAGTACCTGAGGAAGTGTAATAAACCATTACTGTGTGTGTGTGTGTGTGTGTGTGTGTGTGTGTGTAGAAACTGCAGATTTAAAGCAAGAGGACCGCTTGCAGGAGTTAGAAAGCTGCTCAGGGGTGGGCAGCACTTCAGATGATACTGAAGTCAGAGAGGTCAGCTCCCGACCAAGCACCCCAGGATTAAGCATCATCTCAGGTACCCATAAAGAAATCTATATAATTTTTCAAAATCATACAACATTAAGCTATCTTAAAAACATCACAATTCAGGTTTCATCTTCCTGTTTTGCTGGCCTGCTGTCAAAATCACTGCTACTAATCTTCACTACCCTCAACATTGCACTCACCCGGTAACTTTAGAACATCTATGCTCATTCCAAAGTTTATGTAACAAGTTTCTACAAATACAAAAATTTAAAAATACCTTTCATAAACATATGACTAATCAGACTTGACCTAAACTGTAGTCTTTCACAATAAGTGGCTTGCTAGTGAAAGCATAATTTAATGGATTAATTGCAAATGTACTGTTTACTAGACATAAAACTTTCAAAATGTATGTATGCAAAATGGCTTATTGTATATTATACATTTTCTTTCATAAGAGGAATCTACAGTGCTGTTTCAGAAATAAATATGAGCGTATCTATTCTGGTCATTTTAAGTTGGAAAAAGAGAGAGAGAGAGTGTAATGTTACCTATAAGGTCTCTGTTACCGTGATGTCACATCAGAGTTTCTTCTCTCGTTCCTTTTTTTTTTTGGTCATTTTAAGTTGGAAAAAGAGAGAGAGAGTATAATGTTACCTATAAGGTCTCTGTTACCGTGATGTCACATCAGAGTTACTTCTCTCGTTACTTTTTTTTTTTTTTTTTTTTTTTTTTTTTTTTTTTTTTTTTTTTTTTTTTTTTTTTTTTTTTTTTTTTTTTTTTTTTTTTGCCATTTTTGGATTCCTGTGCAGAATTTTAGGAAGTTTCTTTAACCTTTACCCTTGAATGTTGATGCATTTACACTTCTCTGACAGAGATGTCCCAAGGAGAAGTTAGCTGTTAAACATGAGCACCATTATACAGACATGGCAACTTTTATACATTTTGCACATTGGCATACTTGCTACAGGTTATCACTCAGAAATATGCAAAAATGAACAGTATTTTTTCGTCCCACATTAAAACAGCAGATGAGCCACCTGACGTGAATATGGAATGATTTACAGTTGCATATGTGTGAACTCTCCAATATAAACTCACCCCCTGGAAGCCCCTCCTGTCCCACCCATCTCACGTTAGTAGGAGTTTGTACAGTTTGAAAAGCTAACAACTTCGTAATTATTACTAATAAGAATTTCTGCAATGACTGCAATGGACCACAAAGTCCAGGAATATATAGGGTCTGTTTTGTAGCTTGATGGCAGTACATTTTACTATGAATGTTAAGTATGAATGTTGCAGAAACTAATGTATTGTCATTTTTTTGTAGGTATTAGTGCAACATCTGAAGACATCCCCAACAAGATCGAAGACCTGCGCTCAGAATGTAGCTCAGATTTTGGAGGCAAAGACTCTGTCACAAGCCCAGATGGAGAGGATTCTGTACACGGTACACATACCCAAATAGACATAACTGGTTTAACGGGAAAGATAAAATAAAATAAAATCGAAATAAATAAAAATCTAAGTTAAAAAATCTAAATAAAAGTATCCCTAAGTGAGCTGTAATTTAATTTGTTTCAATGAAATCTTGTGTGCTGGGACACCACATGATATGGTGTTAAAGGCTTTACTGGTGTGGGGTTAACCATTTTTCTCCCTCTCCTGGCTCCACCATTCCTGCGTGTCTCCAGGAGCGCATGGTTTGTCCTGCGTGCCTGCTCAAGCTGACACTCTGCTGACCATGTTTGATCCGCTCTCCTCTGGAGAAGGTAATGTAAATCGCCAGCCTGCCCTGTTGTAGGGAATATTACAGTTGCATGTCAGTGTGCCATGACCTTGTGCTTAATGCTAAGAACGCAATAAAAATCTTTTCTCTCAATCCCTCATAATTATGCTCAAGAATAATATGCACTTACATTAAGCTCATCTAATATGCACTTAAAGGTGCATTAGTCAAGATATGGTCTCTAGCAAAAGTAGGTGGAGTTCAACAGCATTAAAATGATTTTATTTAGCCTGCCCCCATTCACATCCATGTACACAAAGCTCTGCCCCAGAACCTATGGTGGCTCATAGAGTTCAACTATGGCTAGCATCAACAAGGACTGTCCTGACATCACTTTCAAGTGCAGTGGACCATTCATCAGTTCAAAAGCCAGGTTTTGACACTATAAACGTGAAATTTGGCTTCTGCCGATTTATGATAATGGTAAAGAGTGTCTTCGCTCTCCTGTTTTTCTTTGTAATAAGCTCTCATGAGCGTTGAAGCTCAGATGTTAGCATTGTTGGCTGCCTAGAACTACTTCTACTATACTCCTGGAATAGTCTTGGAAAAGCACTGCCGTCTCATTTCTTTTTGCTCACAGGAGAAGTATTGGGTGCTGCTGGGCAGGTTTCAGACATGTTTTTTCTTTCCAAACAGACTGAGATAGGGCAGACAGAAGGGACATTGTGAGGCCCGTGTAAACACAGACAAGCCCTACAGTTCGTAACACAGTTTTCCAAATGGAATTTCTCAGCTACACAATACACTTACGCTGAGGCCATTAGTTAAATAATTTTTGATCGTGTTCTACATATTTTCACCAAAAAAAAAGTGATGCACCAGTCAGTCAACTAGTTACAAGGCCTCTAAATGCTTCTTTATTTATTTATTTATTTATTTTTTTAATGTTAACTGAAGCCCTTGACCATGATTTTATGCATTGTGCTGCTGTCATATGATTGGCTGATAATGTGTGCAGGCGTACAGGTGTTCCTAATAAATTGGCCAGTGAGAGAGAGAGTGTATGTGTGTATACGCACACACACATATATACACACAATTTATGGCCAAAAGTATGTGGACATCTGACCATCACACCTGTGAGCTCTCATATGAGATTGTTGGACATCCCATTCCAACACCATGGGCATTAATATTAAGATATTACTCGAACTCTATTGTGTGATGCAACAGTAGATAGGCGATTTTTACACCATGGTCTACCACTTCATGGCTGAGCTGTTATTGCACCTAGATACTTCCATTTCACAATACTAGCACTTACAGATCTAGCAGGGCAGAAACTTCACAAACTGACCTGTGGCTAAGGCGGTATCCTATGACAGTGCCACATTTAAAGTCACTGAGCTCTTCTTCAGTATGACAGTATTCTACTGTCAGTGGTTCTTTATGGAGATTGTGCTTGATTTTTTTTATGCAGTGAGTGAGTGAGTAAGTATTAGGCATGAGACAGAATTTCGTTGTCCTGAATATTGTGATACAAAATAGTAGCAACGCAAATTTTGCTTCTCGTGTATTACGATATTTCCTTTTAATATTCATTATGAGTTCTACTTTTTACACACGAGGCGGCAGTACCAGAGGTAGTAGCATACAGAGCATGATGTTTGTGAATGGAAACCTACAAGTGTTGTCTCAAAGCATGCTTGCTTAATAGACCAAAAATGTAAGCCAATCAGATGGAAGCATTATGGCACATCTGAAATACAAGCCCCACAGACCAAATCTGGCCCCAGCCTCGTTTCATTTGGCCCGCGTCAACTTATGGAAAAAGTAATAATGAAATGGCTTTTTCTAAACTATCCAGAATTTACAGCAAATCCGTAGCATATACACGCACTCTGGTTTTCTCCGTGGCTGGTTTAATGCAGGTTAAAATCAACACGTGTGTGCTACGATTGATGTAAGTCACACTCGCATCTAAAAAGATTCAGAAGCACGTTGTGTGTTGTGCTGGCAGTGGCATAACCAGAAATTAATTTCTGTGGGTTGAGGAAATATACAAAAAAAAAAAAAAAGGTTTTCTTGATTTGTACATTTAAATTGGTAAGTGTGATGCACTCGTGCATTTAAGATGGATATCAGACAGCAGTAGGAGCGGTGATGACATGAATTTGTTATTTGTTACACTATAACAAACTTGACCTTAGATAGAGAATACTATTTAGAGGGTTTACAAATGGGAAAAAAAGTTTTTTGATTTCAAGGGTACTTAAATCCTTATGACTATCAGTTTAGTTTTAAATGCCAACATTCATGAGCCAAAATAAAATTATTCATTGGCTATTAAATATTATTAAACAAAGAAAAACTGGGCTTGTTATTGGCAATGTTTTACTTGATTCTCTATGCATGTCTTGTGTATGTGTTGGCTTTTTTCACTCACTTACTGGCTCAGGTACTGGCACCATAGTTCGGCCCAAGGCACACTACACCAGACCCCCTCATCCTCCCCCAGACCCACCGATCCCAGAGGCTTGTGCCACAGGACCTTCTGAACCCAGGGCATCTCTCTTCTCCATCCACGATCCGGAGCACCCCAAGCAGAGGCATTCATACCCTGAGCGTCTGGTCAGGAGCCGCAGCACGGACATAGTCTGTGCAGGGCGCAGACCCAACAGTGATCCAGGCATAAACCGCAGGACCATGGTTGAGGATCAGGACCAAGTAGTTGCTTTCGCTACTGGATCCACAACGTCCCCAAGCAAAGATTCACTCAAAGTGGAGGTGTGCAGGTCATGCTATTTCAACATTGTTCTGCATGCCCCAGACTACTACCAGACAAACTTATGAAAGTATTAAATTTATTTGTTCCCACAGGTCTGTTTGTGCTTCAGAACTAAAATTGTTCTATTTTCAGTCTTATATTGGATGATTTATCCCCCTTAATAGATTATTTCATCAAAACTAACTATAATTAGCTAAAACCTTACATTTATTATCATGCACTGACTAGATGTGTGTCTGTGTGTTTGTTTGTCTGTGTGTGTGTGTGTGTCTGTCTAGATTGATGACAAGAAGGACAGTGATGATGAGAAATCAGACAGGAACAGACCCTGGTGGAAGAAACGGTTTGTTCCTGCCATTCCTAAAGGTAATAAGTCGCTAATTTTGTGGCACAGCATGTCTGTCCTTAGATGACTAGTTGACGCATGGCCATGACATGCCTTCATAAAGACTGAAATACAAATAGCACACACACATACATACACACATACATACACACATACATACATACATACATATATATACACTATGGCCAAAAGTTTGTGGACACCTGACCATAACACCCATATGTGGGTCTTCCCCAAACTGTTGCCACAAAGTTGGAAGCACACAATTATATAGGATGTCTCTGTATGTTGTAGCATTTTACAATTCACAATTTTACCTTCACCGGAACTAAGAGGTCCAAACATGTTCTAGCACAACACTTGCCAAGGTTGGTGTGGCGGAACCTCGAGTGGCCTGCACAGAGCCCTTACCTCAAACCCACTGAACACCTTTGGGATGAATTGGAATGCTGACAGCGCCCCAGCCCTTCTTGCCTGACATCAGTGCCTGGCCTCACTAATGCTTTTGTGGCTGAATAGACAAATCCCCACAGCCATGCTCCAAAATCTAGTGGAAAGCCTTCTCAGAAGAGTGGAGGTTATTATAACAGCAAAGGGGGACTAAATCTGAAATGGGATGTTCAAAAAAGCACATATGAATGTGATGGTCAAGTGTCCACAAACTTTTGGCCATATAGTGTGTGTGTGTGTTTGCATTTGAAAACAACCTAATATACCTAAAATGGTCTGTAACTGCATTAATGTCAGTTAAGGTATCAGGGACATCTGCAGAGACATACTGTACTCCCAAGTAAAACTAGACTGCTCACCTAAAAAGATTTAGTTTTATGGTTTATTCTAATTAGTGATTAGTGATGGCTGAGGCAAAATATATTTAAGGCGAAGATTGTCTGTGAACCTACTTGTCTGTGAAGCCCAATTGTATCTGTGCTGTTTGTTCTTCACACAGTGCTCTATTGGACTGCAGAGAGTGAAATGCCAGGTAACTCTCATACATGAGCCAGTGTTGTATGCCACAGGTCCTTCATGTATAGTTGTTGCATTCTACTTCCTGTAGACTTGAATCCGTCCCGCTGTGAAACGCTAGAGCTGTGGTATGCCTCAGTCCATCCAGTTACATTATCATTCATATTTTGATTTGTGCTGAAATTTTGACAGTCATTTTCAATGCAAAATGCCATGTACAAAGTTATTCGTCAAAGTACAAGTTGGATATAAGCAATGTGTTCTTTCAACTGGAGGCTAGATGTTTGTAGCTAGGCTTGTATGATAGTGATTTTTCCCTGCTGTACCAATAGGCTAAATGGTGCATTTTTGGTGATTCTGCAGTAATGTGCAGTAAACAGTAAAATAATAATAATATAATATAATTAATTAATTAATTAAATCCATTGTCTAATGTCCACATGACTGACATTTTGATTGTTTATCTGCTGCTCCATAGTGAGCACTGACCGGCGCAGGAAAGCGTATTTAATCACTTTCTGTCATCATCATTAACATTATTTGGAGTGTTTGATTGGACACTTTGTTGTTAAGCATAATTAACCTTTTTGGGTCAAATGTTTCTTTTTTCTATTTTAGCTGAACACTGAAAGTTCCATTTTTTTAAATGTTTCAGTGGCATCCCTAATAAATATACACCGATCAGCCATAACGTTAAAACCACCTGCCTAATATTGTGTAGGTCCCCCTTGTGCCGCCAAAACAGCTCTGACCCGTCAAGGAATGGACTCCACAAGACCTCTGAAGGTGTACTGTGGTATCTGGCACCAAGACATCAGCAGCAGCATCCGTACTTTCTCTGCTGAGAGAGAGAATAGATAGAGAGATAGAAAACTTCAGCTGTGATTTCCTGATATTTACATCTATATGTTTGAAACAACTTGGAACATAGCGCCTTTTGTTTGGCCTTGGTGTTCCAGTACTTTTGGAGGGGACTGTGTACTTGTTTAATGTTAAGCCGAACATACACTGGTAGATCTTATTTCATATTAATGAACTCAAAACATTCTAAATTTAATGTGACAAAGTGAGGATGCTGGGCAAGTTCAGAGAGCATTGGCATTGGGTGATGGGTGTGGGTCTTCTGGTCGGGGTCCTTTAATATTAGAGAGCTCAAAACACCTGTGCAAATCATTCCAGATTCATGTGTTGTTTGGCTCATCTCCTGTCAGATTGGGGAGAAAAAGACTGCTCTTTAGGCAAGTGATAAGTAGCATACTCTGATGTTAAATTGTAGCGCTCCTACGCAAAACATGTAAAGGTTGGCAGGTCTGGTAATACAATATAGTTGGAGTAAATGTCACTGGATATCGTGGCAGTGTAATATTGTGTAGAGACGATATAATCATTATATTTCAGAAGCTTCATTTTTATGGTGTGTTTTTTTTTCTTTTTTTCTTTTTTTTTTTTTTGTTAACTGCATTTTCACCTCTTAAGTAGTCAGAATAAATCACACAAATGCATTTCCATAGAATACTGTTTATTTGTTACCATTAATGTAGTTTAATGCTCCTTGTGGTGACTGTTTTTGTTCTACAGCGCCAATCGCAGCATTCCGAAAGCGGGACAAGCACGAGAAAGACGACCTGGGAGCAGAGAAGGTCCCTCAAGGTCTGCCTCGCTTGTTTTTTTTTTTTTTTTTCCTTTTTCTTTTTTTCAGTCTCCCTTCATCTCTTTACCTACTTCCTACTACCATCTGTCTCTCACATATCACCCACACACAAAGAAATCCAACTTTACTGTTAACAAAACATACCAGACTCTAACTAAGTTAGGTTTGCGAGACTACACTTAATGCACTTCCATTAGGACTGTGTACTATTTTTTGAAATTTCATATTTTATGTTTTTTTTTTAAAGCAGAAAATTTACTGACAGTCAGAAGGATGCAGAATATATATATCACTTTAATAGGAACACCTATCTGTCAGCTCAGACCAGTCTGATCATTCTCCTCTGATCACTCTCATCAACAAGGCATTTTAGCCTGCAGACGCTCCACACACAGGATGTTTTTTTTTTTTTTTTTTTTTTGCACCACTCTGTGTAAAACCAGACTGTTGTGTGTGAAAATCCCAGGGGATCAGCAGTTTCTGAAATACTCAAACCAGCCCATCTGGCACCAACTATGCCACAGTTAAAGTCACAGAGATCACGTTTTTCTTTCCCCCTTTCTGTTGTTTGATGCGAACATTAACTGAAGCTCTGCATGATTTATCTGCCTGATTTTATGCATTGTGCTGCTACTGATGGTGAGTTGTATGTATATATGTAAAGTGGATGATGAGTGTATGTTTTTATTTATCAGGTCCTAAATAACAATTGTGTGGTCCTCACCATCTTCACCATAAACAAACAAATAACCTCATGGCAACAAAAATCACAACAGATTTTAATATGTAGTCATTTTTCCAGAAAGATTTTTTCCAAAATCTGTCTTACATTCTATCAAAGTCTCTCACACACACACACACACATACACAAACACAAAGTCTCACTGATAGTAATACTGATCGTGAGAGTGAGTGTCTGTGAGAGAGACAAAGTTTGAATTTTGTCTGTAATGGCCTCATAGCCGAGACTATGCGTTGTTTCTCTTCAGGGTTGGCAGGTCTGTGTAAAGGCACTAGAGGTCCTTGGCTATTTTCTTGGCCAGCTGAAAACATAATAAGCAGTATATTATTCTAGATAGATTGCCTTTAACAGTTGAAAATTATATATTCAGGGGTACTGTTTTGTGTGTGTTGGGTATGTTAGATGAGCCTTCATTATTGGGGCAGAGCTGTCAGGCTCAGGCAGTAGAAGACATATTGGACAAATACAGGAACATTAAGAGAACCAGCCCGAGTGAGGGAGCAACACCGACCACCTATGATGTAACAGGTAATTTAATCTTCTTAAAGTACTCATTGAATTCATTCATTTCTCTATATGTCAGTTGATTGTCAAGTAATGACACAGTGATTTTGTTACGCATGCACAATAGACTGCAAGTATGCCTAAGTCACTTTCCACTGATCCAGTATAGGTTTAAGTGTGAAATTTACATGCACTGCGATATTAATGTTACTGTAATTTTATAAGTGTTTGCTTGTCAAGAGTGTGCACTTTTAAAATGATCCTTAAGCATTTCCTGTTTGTGCCATTGTTGTATAGAAATGTGTAAAGAGGGTGAAAGTGAACATAAATCCCATAGAAATGAGGGCCTGCAGAACATCTCTACGGATGACCTGATGGACTCTGCAAGCCAGACGGCACAGCCTCAGGACAGCAAGTTTTCCTTTAGGTCTCCCAAACATGCATACACAAACAGTCAGGTCCATAAATATTTGGACATTGACAAAGTATTATTTTAGGAGTTTAAATAAAATATGAGCTTAGAGTGCAGACTTTGAAATTTAATTTGAGGGTATGTACATCCAAATCTGGCGAATTACAGCACTTATGTGCCCCTCCCTTAAACGGGACCAAAAGTAATTGAACAATTGGCTGCTCAGCTGTTCCATACCCAGGTATGTTATTCCTGCCAGTGAAGCAAGACATGATTAGGCTGAAAAATCGAAATAAACCCATCATAGAGATAGCAAAAACATTAGAGCACAGGAGCACCAATAGGCCTGGAAGACCATGGAAAACTTTTGTGGTGGATGACAGAAGAATTCTTTCCCTGGTGATGAAAAACCCCTTCATAACAGTTGGTCAGATCAAGAACACCCTCTAGGAGGTAGGCGTATCTGTGTCAAAGTGAACAATCAAGAGAAGCCTTCACCAGAGTAAATACAGAGGGTTTACCACATGATGATTTTGCTAAAAAAACATCTTTAAAAAGCCTGTACAGTTCTGGAACAACATCCGGTTCAAATTCAGCACCAATATACAGCTTAAAAAATCATTTTGTCAATGTCCCAATATTTATGGGCCTGACTGTACTTTCTTCCTTTTAGATTTGCATTCCTTAAAAATTGAACACATTTGTAGAAAGCTTAGCTGCTTCAAGATGATGGTGGTAGACTCTTGGTTTGATCTAGTGGGTAACTCCGCTTGTATATTTTTTTTCTGTCTTTCAGTGATGCTAAGAAGAAATTACGTCTGGCTCTGTGCTCTGCAGATTCTGTTGTTTTTCCTATTATGCCCACTGTAACACGGAATGGCCTCCCCGACCATGCAGATCCTGAGGGTACATAAAACACACACTTTTTAAACAAGCCGTGCAGTATTTGAAAGTAGTAAGCTTTGGAATAGTTAATGAAGAACTCAAGCAAGAAACATAAGTAACTATAAATCCATGCTTACATCATGTTGCATTTTTGTGCTATCTTTACATCACATTCACTCTTCCTTCAAGGTGAAGACCATAATAAAAGTTACAGTGCTTACAATGCTGGCCCTGTGCTGTTAATCCTCATACTGCTACACTTGTCTTTAATTTTTCTCTTATTTACCCCCTCCCTCCCTTCCCTTCTCTGCCCTTCCCCTCCGCCCTTCCTTCCCTCCCTTGACTCCCTCCCCCTTTTCCCTTTTCATTCTTTTTCTTTAAACTTATACTGATTATTATTTCTTTGATATAAAACTAACTTGACTCTTCTTGAATTTTTCATTGCAAATATGTGTAACCCTGAAGTTCAAATGTCATATTTTTTCCTCGTGTCTGGTCTCAGTCTTATTTCTGTCTTTCTGTCTCTGCATAGACAATGAGATTGTGTGCTTTCTGAAAGTGCAGCTGGCAGAGGCTATTAACTTGCAGGATAAAAACCAGATGGCTCAGATCCAGGAGACCATGCGTTGTGTCAGTCGCCTCGACCCACGCACCTGCAGAAAGCTGCTCACAGCAATTGCTGAAGACTACAGGTACACAAACAACCAAAGCTTCCGGCAATCTTCAGTCACTGAAGATTACCATAACATAATTAGATATACACCCACCATCAATTTTATTAAGAACACGTACACCTGCTCATTCATGAAATTATTCACTCATGTGGCAGCAGCATAATACATAAAATCATGTAGATGCAGGTCTTTTTCCAGTCCCCAACTGTCCAGTTTTGGTGAGGCTGTGCCCACGGTAGCCTCAGGTTCCTGTTCTTGGCTGACAGGACTGGGACCGTTCTGATCTTCTGCTGTTGTAGCCCTTTGATGTTCGATGTGTTATGTTCTGAAATGTTTTTCTGCTCACCACAATCACCAAGAGTGGTTATTTAAATTACTGTAGCCTTCCCCTCAGCAATCTTGCAGCAGTCTGGCCATTCTCTTCTGACCTCTCTCATCAACAAGGCGTTTCCACCTAAAGAACCGCAGAAGTGTTTTGTTTTTTTGCATCATTTCATCATTTCATTTGATGTGAACATTATCTGAAACTCTTTAACGGTATCTGCATAATTTTATTCATTGTGCTGGTGTATCCTGATTGGCTGATTGGATAATTGCATGAATGTGCAAATGTACAGGTGTTCTTAATTATGTGGGCAATGAGATTCTAATTAAGCTTGTAGGCAATTAGATTTTTTTGTCAGTGTGCTGTTGTTTGGCTGACATGAGAAATGTAATGTGATGTAATGTGTGTCTGGTAGAAAGCGGGCTCCATACATAGCGTATTTGACACGGTGCCGGCAGGGGCTGCAGACTTCTCAGGCTCATCTAGAGAAGCTGTTGCAGAGAGTTCTTAGAGATAAAGAAGTGGCCAACCGCTATTTTACTACTGTCTGTGTCCGACTGCTTCTAGAACGTATGGAGTCCAGGATGCAGGACTTTATCAGAGGTGTGTATGTATGTGTGCATGTCTTTTATTTAAGTATTTGTTCATCAAAGATTAATGCATAAAGGCAGAAAATATGTATTTGTCCAACTTGCTCAAGTTAATTACTATTGTTTTATTATTATCATAATGAAGATCCTTAAATCATCTCAGTAGCTAACATTCTCTGCCACAGCATTTCAGAGCTTTACAGCAGCTGATGATAAGACTGCAGCAGTGGAGGATTTCCTGCGTTACCTCTATGGTGCGATGGCGCATGATGTCATCTGGCAGTATGCCAGTGAGGAACAGCTACAGGATGCCCAGATGGCTATTGAGCGCAGTGTCATGAATCGCATCTTCAAACTGGCTTTCTACCCAAACCAGGATGGAGACATTCTGCGAGACCAGTGAGAGAACACTACAGATATCTCTCTGTCAAGAGAGATAATTTACAGAATGATTAGAGATTGTTCCATCTTTTGTTTGTATGACACCTCTTATTTCCAGGGTTCTGCAGGAGCATATTAATCGTCTGTCTAAAGTAGTGACTGCCAACCACAAGGCCCTCCAAATCCCAGAGGTAACTGCATTGGGTTGCTCCACTATCATATTTGCTCCAAAGAGCACAAAACTCATCAGCGTTGTACTGATATACAATGTAATAGTATTGAAATAGTCAGTAATGCTGATTATCTGAAATATAATAATATTAGGGTTGCAACTAGCAATTATTTTGATCTTTTTTAATAATTGGTTAGTTGGAATATTTTTAAAATATATTAAATACCAATAATCTTTCTTTGCATCATTTAATTCAACTAATACTACTACAGAACTCTGCTTATCTAGGCTGAATTAAATAACAGTTCACTAACTGCAATACAGGATTACTGACATTTATCAGATAATCTGTCACAGCATGAGAACGTACAGTGGATATAAAAAGTCTACACACCCCTGTTAAAATGCCAGGCTTCTGTGATGTAAAAAAATGAGACCAGGATAAATCATTTCAGAACTTTTTCCACCTTTAATGTGACCTATAACCTGTACAACTCAATTGAAAAACAAACTGAAATCTTTTAGGTTGGGCGAGTAAAAATAAAAAAACAAAATAATGTGGTTGCATAAGTGTGCACACCCTTAAACTAATACTTTGTTGAAGCACTTTTTGATTTTATTAGCACTCAGTCTTTTTGGGTATGAGTCTATCAGCATGGCACATCTTGACTTGGCAATATTCGCCCACTCTTCATTGCAAAAACGCTCCAAATCTGTCAGATTGCAAGGGCATCTCCTGTGCACGGCCCTCTTCAGATCACCCCACAGATTTTCAATCGGATTCAGGTCTGGGCTCTGGCTGGGCCATTCCAAAACTTGAATCTTCTTCTGGTGAAGCCATTCTTTTGTTGATTTGGATGTATGCTTTGGGTCATTGTCGTGCTGAAAGATGAAGTTCTTCTTCATCTTCAGCTTTCTAGCAGAAGCCTGAAGGTTTTGTGCCAATATTAACTGGTATTTGGAACTGTTCATAATTTCCTCCACCTTGACTAAGGCCCCAGTTCCAGCTGAAGAAAAACAGCCCCGAAGCATGATGCTGCCACCACCATGCTTCACTGTGGGTATGGTGTTCTTCTGGTGATGTGCAGTGTTCTTTTTGCACCAAACATACTTTTTGGAATTATGGCCAAAAAGTTCAACCTTGGTTTCATCAGACCATAACACATTTTCCCACATGCTTTTGGGAGACTTCAAATGTGTTTTTGCAAAATTTAGCCGGGCTTGGATGTTTTTCTTTGTAAGAAAAGGCTTCCGTCTTGCCACCCTACCCCATAGCCCAGACATATGAAGAATATTGGAGATTGTTGTCACATGTACTACACAGCCAGTACTTGCCAGCAATTCCTGCAGCTCCTTTAATGTTGCTGTAGGCCTCTTGGCAGCCTTCCTGGCCAGTTTTCTTCTCGTCTTTTCATCAATTTTGGAGGGACGTCCAGTTCTTGGTAATGTCGCTGTTGCACCACATTTTCTCCACTTGATGATGATGGTCTTCACTGTGTTCCATGGTATATCTAATGCCTTGGAAATTCTTTTGTACCCTTCTCCTGTCTGATACCTTTTAATAATCAGATCCCTCTGATGCTGTGGAAGCTCTCTGTGGACCATGGCTTTTGCTGTAAGATGCGACTAAGAAAATGTCAGGAAAAGCCTACTAGAACAGCTGAACTTTATTTGGGGTTAATCAGAGGCACTTTCAATGATGGCAGGTGTGTACTGACTCTTATTTAACATGAGTTTGAATGTGATTGCTTAATTCTGAACACAGCCACATCCCCAGTTATAAGAGTGTTGTGCACACTTATGCAACCACATTATTTTGTTTTTTCTATTTTTACTCGCCCCCCCTAAAAGATTTCAGTTTGTTTTTCAGATGAGTTGTACAGGTTATAGGTCACATTAAAGGTGGAAAAAGTTCTGAAATGATTTATCTTGGCCTCTTTTTTTACATCACCACAAAACCTGGCATTTTAACAGGGGTGTGTAGACTTTTTATATCCACTGTAGATCTTCATATACGTCCTAAAATTAAATAAAGAGAACCCAATTAAACAAATGATGCAAAAAAAATTTAGCAAATGGTGCTAAAGAGCTTGGCCTCCACTAATCCACTGTGAGGAAAATGATATACAAATGGTGGA
Source organism: Pangasianodon gigas (assembly GCA_022758105.1). NCBI lineage: Eukaryota > Metazoa > Chordata > Actinopteri > Siluriformes > Pangasiidae > Pangasianodon > Pangasianodon gigas. Next base: position 18,032,132 of record CM040461.1, on the reverse strand, counting down.
AACTCTGTACCACTGTTACTTTCCCAAAGAGTGGTCATCCAGCAGAAATCACTCCAAGGGGGCAGTGAATAATATTACGGGGAGTCACAAAGAATCCCAGGGTAACATCTAAGGACCTACAGGCCACTCTTGCATTGGGTAATGTCAATGTTCATGAGTCCACTATCAGGCAAACACTGAACAAGAATGATGTGCATGGCAGGATAGCAAGGAAGAAGCCACTACTCTCCAAAAAGAACACTGCTGCCTGTCTGAAGTTTGCTGAAGACCATGTGGATAAGCCAGAAGCCTATTGGAAGAATGTTCTGTGGACAGATGAATCCAAAATAGAACTTTTTAGTTTAAATGAAAAGGGTTGTTTGGCAAAAACCAAACAGTGCATTCAACATCAGAACTTCATCCCAACTGTGAAGCATGGGGATGGCAGTATCACGGTTTAGGGCTGCTTTGCTCCCTCGGGTCCAGGACGGCTCACCATTATTGATGGACCTATGAATTCTGCATTTTACCAGCAAATTCAACTGGAGAATGTCAGGGTATCTGCCCATGAACTAAAGCTTAACTGTAAGTGGTTCATGTAGCAGACAACAACCCAAAGCACACAAGTCTACAAAGAAATGGTTAAAGCAGAAGAAATTTTACATTTCGGAATGGCCAAGTCAAAGTCCAGACCTTAAGCCAATATTGTAGAAGGACCTAAGCAGAGCAGTTCATGCAAGGAAGCCACTGAGTCGAAGCAGTTTTGTAATCCTCCAACCTGTTGTGCAGGATTGATCACCAGTTACCAGAAACGTTTGGTTGAAGTTATTGATGTTCAAGTGGGTCACGCCAGCTACTGAAAGCAAAGGTTCATATACTCTTTCCAACAAAGAGATTTAATTTTGAATAATTTTGCTCAATATATAAATGTAAAAACTATAAAGTTTTTGCTTCCTTTGTTTAATTGAATTCTCTTTATCTAGTTTTAGGACTTAGATGAAGATCTGATCACATTTCAGGTCAAATTTATGGAGAATTTCAGAAAATTGTAAAGGGTTCACAAAGTTTCTAGTGGCGCTGTATGTCAACCAAATGAGACACCCAAATTAACGCAAGGTGATGGTATTCTGTACATTTATTTTTACTGGTTCCACACACTTCTTTTGCAGGTATATGTCTTACCTGCATTTCAAGCACTGTTCAGTTCCAACCAGAAAAATGCAAAATAAATACCCACTGGCTGACTTGATAACTGAAACACTTTGATGCTAAATTAATTTTGCTTGACATGTACGTGCAAGATGAATCATTTTCTCCACTGAAATTGACTCCAAAGCTTTGGGGTTCTCTTAATTTGCAATCCCTGGAATCAGTAAATTGACTCTTTTTGGGATTGACTTTGATGTGTCCTGAAAGCAGGACGGAGACTTGATGACTTCTCACACAGCATGTATTAAAAATATATATTGTGTCTCATTTGAAAATGAAACAGTGTAGAATTTGTCAATGCTATTTGTTTGAAAAAAATATTTTTACAGCTTACAGGCTAATTGATTCAAATATTGCCAGTTTCTACCCATTAGCTAACCCTCCCCATCACATGTCAGCTACTGACCGGGGAGGGTTAGGCAAACACCAGAGGCTCATGCAGTGTCACAGGGCAGCATAACAAAAGGGCTATCTGCCCTCCTTTGCATGCATGAGCTCATAGACGCCGACGATTGGCTAGTGTCACTGTGATTGACACGGGAGAGAAAATATGCCATCCCTCCCACCCAGAGAGCATGGCCACATTTATGTGTTAAGAAAGAGGGATAGTTGCGCTCAAATGAGAGAAATATGTCCGCAGGTGTGTGAAGCAAGAAAATGTCAAAATCCAAGGCAAAGGCTGTCTGCACACTGAATGAAAACCAGACCACAAAGGTCTATCAAAATATATATTTTTATTTTAGACTCGCATAGTGAAAAAAGTGCAAAGTTAAAGTCTGAGTTAAAACAGACCATTGAGCAGACATTTCAGCCCATCTCTGTGAATTTTCAGTGTTTCATATTTAGCTTCCTACTATTAATAATCACTTTGGTGGTGAATTTACTATTGACTGCAAAAGAAAATACTATGTCGGCCTTTCAGGACTAACCTGAGTATAGGTGACATCAGGTCATCCTAACTACCAATCAAAATTAGCCACTTGCTTACTTCAGCTCACCTTGAAAGTAAAATGACTTCTCTCATGTGCACTCAGGCACTTGGGTCTAAGGAACCCCGAGTGAACATCTAGTTAGCATTTTCAGCATTTCCTCTACACTTCAGCATAGTATTTTTGTCTGTTAATGTATGTGTGGTAATGGTGAGTAGTGTTTTTTAACAGGCAGTGAGATACTGAGAATTAGTGGACTGCATACAGTGCTACGCTACTGGGTACAGTGCTGATGAGGGTAGATTTTTAACCTGGCTGGAAGGTGGCAAGTAGAAGTCAAGTTCATGCAACATATTTGACAAGCATGTCCACCATGTCAGGTTTAAGGAAAGTATGCGAGGGCATAATAATATTATCAGCTGTGCAATCAGGAACTGCATGCTGGCACAGTTACTGAAACTCTGACCTGACTAAACAGATTTCTTTTTTTATTTTTAGCTTATGTGCTGCAGGTTTAATATATAAACTCAGTAAAAGAAATTAATAAAACTAGCATGAGGCAAAACTAATTTCTCTCAACCCAAGAACTCAAAAATCAAGCAATTGTTGATAATTTAATAGGAGCATAGCAGCATATGTAAAACACTTCAAAAACATGTCCCTTCCAACATAAGAGTTGTGCTCTGTGTGCCTATAGGTGTATCTGAAAGAGGCTCCATGGCCTTCTGCACAGGCAGAGATCAGGACGATCAGTGCGTACAAGACGCCGCGGGACAAAGTGCAGTGCATCCTGCGCATGTGCTCCACCATCATGAATCTGCTCAGCTTGGCCAATGAGGATGCTGTACCTGGAGCTGATGACTTTGTCCCTGTGCTTGTATTTGTTCTTATAAAGGTGAGTTAAAGGCTTGCAAAATTCGATACATGAATGAAGAAAAAGACTTTCCAACCTTTATGCATTTTGCATGAGAGCTCCACTTTTTAACATCGGAGTATGTTGCTACCACTTATCACTCAAAAAAAAACATTTTAAAAAAAAAAGCTGAGAGCCAATCGACATATGAAGCTGGAATGATTGACAGTTGTGTAGGTCTTTTGAACTCTCTAGTATTAACTGACCCCCAGAGACTTTAATCCCTCTCCAAACCATCTAGTCTCGATTTTCCTCCTTGAAAGATGTTGTAACATATTGTCCTTGCTTTCTTTCACAGTAAATGGAACATTTTTCATTTTCCATTTCATAAATGTGAAATAAAATGTAAATGTATGTTTGATTAACCTTAGACAAGTATATAGTTAACATAAGTTTACTTATTTATTTTAATTTTCATTTATTTTATTCGGGGTGCCACCAAAAGCTTCATCCGAACATGGTCCAAAACATCACTTTTTTTGGCCAAAAGAGGAAATGTGAAAATGATTAAATAGGCCTACAAAGAAGTGTCATCTAATACTTTCCAAATAATTGTAGTGATAATGATAATTACTACGTTATTAAAAATGCTGATTGCTCTCTGCACCACTGAGCGCAGCCACATTCAAACTGGCAGTCAGGCCTCTCTGAGTATAAACCGGAATGTGAATATATACAGGGTTTAGTGAAAATATACAGTGTTTACATCTTAATTAAAACAGACAATCTTGATGGTTACCATATAACGCTGTATATACACACTATGCAGTTTGTAACTTTGACTTGACTTCTGAAAGGACTACATCGAAGAACATGGGAAAGAACACACTTGAGACCATGCTGTTATTTGAAAAGAATCCACTTTTGTGTTTGTATGGAGCCATATGACACCAACCTGGTGTGGATTATTTTCATGTAACAGCATGGTTTGAAGTGTGTTATTCTGAAATATAGCACAGCAATTGGGGCTTTGAATCTGTTGTGTGTCATTCGAAACCTAATACATCCTTAGAGGTATCAAAAGTTTGTAACATTAAATTTGTTCATGTACATAACTAAAGCTGTTTAAATCAGTGCATGTTTAAAGGAGTGTACGTTTGACCACTTGGACTAGATATTTAACAAAAGAAAAGCATTTTTTTTTCTGTAGCTGTGTATTCAGTGTATTTCCACTATTTTGGTACCTTCAGGATGAGTCTGGTTAGAAGTATGTATGCATGCATACATGGGTTCTCCAGTATGAACATCTGTCTCTTACTCATACTTCCTCTCCAGGCAAACCCACCCTGCCTTCTGTCTACCATTCAGTACATCTGTAATTTCTATGCCAGTCAGCTGAGTGGAGAGGAGTGCTATTGGTGGATGCAGTTCACAGCCGCCGTTGAATTTATTAAAACCATCGACGAGCGCAAGTGAAGCAGAACAGCCACCTGTATGGGCAACTGTTGAAGGAGAAGGAGAAAAAGATGAGACTTCACAACCAACTACACTGTCTTTCACTAAACCTACACAACAAGGCACTGCTTCACTATGTCTAGGTCATTTAACTGTATTTAGAGCCACAGAGGCATTGAATGTGTATAAAAAAAAAAAATTTAAAAAAAAGAAAGGAAAAAGTGCCATTATATTAAAAAATAAAAGTAAACTAAGTACAATTATGTGAGGTGATGTAGCTAGATTTAACTGTAGAGGAGGAGGGGTACCATATATTGACCTTAAACTAATTTTGGACTATATCCCTTATTTTGAGTGAGGTGGTGGGACTTACTATTTTTGTTTTGTTTTTTTTAAATGATCAATATTTAACATGGATATTTAAATATCTCAGTGAATTAAAGAAGGGACCAGCCTTTTTGATTGTGTAATTATATTAGTGAAGGCAAGCTTAAGAGAAGAATTAAGAACCATGCATTCTCATGTACATTTTGCAACCATTTATCATTTAAAACCCTCTATCACAACACAGACTCATAAATATCACTAGCATATCACCCTGTTGCAGTTTTTGTGATTGTTACTTGCATCACACTTTTTAAAAAGGCAGTTGGTTAAAATTGTGTGCGCTGGTGGTCATGTTCATTTATCATTTCTCTTCCATGACAAGTAAGGGCATGCATATTTATGTAACTAAAAGTATATTTATTCTTTGTTTTATATGTAATGTTATTTTTCAAATTGGCCATTGGATGAGAGTAATGGAACAGGCACTGTGGAGGAATATTGCTCAAATGATATGAAATATACTGAGAACAGAAAAAACACGATTTCCTTGTGTGAGCAGATGAATTTGTGCTGTGTATAACTCTGTATTTGCTAATCAAATTTCTGGTTTGATTTACTATTTTAATTTTAATTCAATTTTAGTAATTTAGTTTTGGTATTGGTGTATGTTTTCACCCATTTCTTAGAGTGGGATAAATTCTATGCTGAATATAACAACCAAGTATATGCTGCCAGTAGAGCTTATGATTGATACATTGATACCTAAAGCAATTACCTATAAACTTGTCTAGTGTTTTTTTTTTTTTTTTTTTTTTTTTTTTTTTTTTTTTTTTTTTTTTTTTTTTTTTTTTTTTTTTTTTTTTTTTTTTTTTTTTTTTTTTTTTTTTTTTTTTTTTTTTTTTTTTTTTTTTTTTTTTTT
>CM040461.1:17961120-18024089 GCA_022758105.1 Pangasianodon gigas | reverse complement strand
AAACTCAAATTCTGAGTTTCCTCCCTGGAGATGCTTTGCCAGGCCTTCACTGCAGCCACCTTCAGTTGCTGCTTGTTTGTGGGTCTTTCTGCCTTCAGTCTTGTCTTCAGTAAGTGAAAAGCATGCTCTATTGGGTTGAGATCAGGCGACTGACTTGGCCATTGAAGAATATTCCATTTCTTTGCCTTCAAAAAGTCTTAAGTTGCTTTCGCAGTATGTTTAGGGTCATTATCCACCTGCACTGTGAAGCGGCGTCCTATCAGTTTTATAGCATTTGGCTGAATGTGAGCAGAGAGTATAGCCCTATACACCTCAGAATTCATCTTGCTACTTCTGTCAGCAGTCACATCATCAATAAACACCAGTGAGCCCGTTCCACTGGCAGCCATACATGCCCAAGCCTTAACACTTCCTCCACCATGTTTGATACATGATGTGGTATACTTTGGATCATGAACTGTTCCTTTCTTTCGCCATACTTTTCTCTTCCAATCATTCTGGTACAAGATAATCTTGGTTTTATCAGTCCAAAGAATCTTATTCCAGAACATGGGAGGCTTTTTTAGATGTTTTCTGGCAAAGTCTAATCTGGCTTTCCTGTTCTTGAATGTTACCAGTGGTTTGCACCTTGTTGTAAATCCTCTGTATTTACATTCATGAAGACGTCTCCTGATTGTAGATTTTGACAATGATACGCCTACCTTCTCCAGAATATTCTTGACTTCTGTTGATGTTGTGAAGGGGTTTTTCTTCACCAAGGAAAGGATACTGTGATCATCCACTTTAGCTGTCTTCCGTGGTCTTCCAGGTCTTTCGATGTTGTTGAGCTCACCAGTGCTTTCTTTCTTTTTAAGAATGTACCCAACTGTTGATTTGGCCACACCTAAGGTTTTTGCTATCTCTCTTATAGATTTATGTTGTTTTTCAGCCTAATGATGGCCTCCTTCACTTGCATTGAGATCTCCTTGGACTTCATATTGGTAGCTCCAGTCGAACTGCTGCCAAATGCCAACTCAATACCTGATATAAACTCCAGACCTTTTATCTGCTTCATTTGTTTTGAAGTAATGAGGGAATGGACCGCACCTGGTCAATTAACTTCTTGTCAGTCAATTGTCCAAATACCTTTGAGCGCCTGAAAATGGAAGTACTTTGCTTAAAATGGCTGTAATTCCTAAATGGTAAATGCCATATTTTTGTGGAACCTCTTAAAATAAAGCTGAAAGTCTACACTTCAATCACATCTTGATTGTTTTATTTCAAATCCATTGTGGTGGTGTATCAAGGCAAAATCACAAAAACTCTGTCATTGTCCAAATACTTCTACATACACATACATACACACACACCCACCCATATTCACACACTACAGACAATTTAGAGATGCCAATTAGCCTACAACACATGTCTTTGGACTGGGAGAGGAAACCAGAGTACCCAGAGGATGGGGACAACATGCAAACTCCACGCACACAGGGCAGACGTGGGAATCGAACCCCCAACCCTGGAGGTAAAAAGGCAAATATGCCAACCACTTATTTATTAATTTGTGTGATATATGATTTATTGATTAGAAAAATCACCAAGAAAAAGCATAGAAATTTTCTGTTAAATGTGCATTTTTTAGTTTGAAGAAAATTTGAAGTGTGGCCAGAGAGTGTCCTACTGACTGTCTTGTAAAGTTCGTAGAAAATGGTTTGGCCAATCAAAATAGTTTTAGAATTTTTTTGACAATAAACACTCTACTTGCTACTCTATTTGCTACTTGCTACATTTATGTTGATCAGATGAACATCTTGTGCTGTACATGCCTGTCAAGTTTCATGAGAATCCATGCACCCAATCATGAGTTAGAGTTGTTTAAAAAGTAAATTAGGCCCCGTACTCCTTAAACATGATTGATGTGTGGTGACCATATTGTTTACAATTCTCAAAATATTTTTGATAATTTTTCTCCCTAGTAATTTGACTCTAAGTTTGTGAAGATTGGCTAAAAATCCTAGGACTAGTTCACCAAAGTAGGTTTTGTATATTTTGCAAATTATCCAAAAAGCCATCATGGTGGATATTAGTGGGTGGGGTTTAGCCATGGAATAATACAAAAAAAGAGAATTTTGAGTGTAGGACTTCTTGAGAAATTTCTTGGGTTAAAACTTAAACAGTCCTGGCCAGTCCTTGCCATTGTTCACAGAACAATAAAGAGCCCATACATGAACATACTTATGAAGTTTTGTAACAATAGCTCAATGCTAGCTGTGTGAAATGTCTGCTGAAATCTCAGGTCATGGCTGCTTTCTGAGCCATACGATAAGAGGGAAAAAAGGAGAAACAAGCAGCATGAACACGGATGGTTTCTGAGCTATACCCTAAGAAGGGGTAAAAGGAAGGACATGAGCATGGATCTGTTTACATGGACAGAGACTTCAGGAAAGAGCAGGGGGTGGGGATTCCCTGTGATGATTCAGCAGCCAATGAACACTTTCCAGTATGGGAAGGAAACCTTTGGCATTGGGTAACATCTGAGACTGTAAGTATGTAATGGAGATGTGTTTTCATCATGATTTACTTTGAAAAATACTATAATGCTTCAATTTAGAGCAAGAATTATTTATGATATGCATGCTACCCAGACACTGATACATCACTGTGCTTATATTGATAATCATATTATAATGTTTCGTAGGTATGATAGATATGTGATGGTGATGTGCCCCTCTAACTTTGTGAGTGAAATTATATTAATGAGTATAATTATTAGTATTACTGAAAATAAGTTATTTAGAGAATGTGGCAATCCTAATTCTTCATTAGATTATGGTTTTTTGGAGGCTTTCCTTCTTAAATTTGAAGGAGTGCTATGAATGCTTTTTATTCAAAATTGTATTAGATTTCAGATAGCAGAATGGTGATTAGTTAATGGATTATGAAGAATCCTGTCAATTACCGACTCAAATCATGGCAACTAAAATTGTGTCAATGAGAAACTTAAATCATGCCATGAAAAGTAAGAAGGGCTCTTCTTTTGCCTAACTGGGAATTAGCATGTGTAAGAGTTTCCTGTGTTGTTACTAATTAATTCCCACTGTTTATTTAGTAACAACCCAAACCTTGTTACACCCTAACAATAGGGTTCCTGCACTACATGGTTACACCTTTAAAAATTCTAACAATTCCAAAATACTTACTAACACTTCGTGTTTGTAGCCCTGATACTAGTAAGAATATCATCTGGCAGTAGTTTTTACATTGGGGCTGTTTCTTTGCTCCCTCACCAGTGTTTGGTAATGTATTAATGTATTTATGTTAGTCGCACATTCATTGGTTGAGCCAGCTCTACATCCAGTTATATTGTTCTGTAGTATGTTGCTCGGAGGTAGAAGATGGGTTGCTCGCAGCTCAACGCATGGATGAAGGTGATACTCCTGTTCTGTGCCCAAGCAAGGGCACCAACACACAACCAACCGTAAACTCCAGCAACGTAGGAAAGTTATAAACCTTCTGTTACTTATCCTAAGGCACTGGTGAGCGCTGGCTCTTCTTCTTACCTGTACTGTATTAAGATTTTCAGTAAATACCTGTGCTAACTGCATCTTGGTCATCGAATGGCTGCTGCATTACCCACACATACACAAACTCCACAAGTAGTTTTAAAATCCAGCAAACATGACAACAGGTGTCAGAAGCAGGACAAAACACAATTGGAATCTGTTAAAGTGGTGTTCAACTTGAACACAGTTCGGACATCACAGTTTGAAGAAATTCAACAGACAATGAGCTAGCACTGTACACTAGCACGGTTCTCTCTCCTCACAGAAGCTGCAACAAATGGCCAGGTGACTTCACATATGAGAATGCTTATAATCACCATTATCAGCCATATTACCATTACAGAGTGAATGCTAAAAATAAAGAGAGAGAAAGAAAAAACAAGAAACAAATGACAATATTTAACAAACAAACAAATAATATTATTATTTATTTAAAAATAGTTAAATTATCATTTAAAATTATTTTAAAAATGATTTAAAAAATGATGCTCACACCCATACTGCAGCAGATGGCAGAAACTAACCCTGTATTCTTGCAAGGCCAGCATGCTGAAAGACTATCAGAGAGGCATTCTTATGTAAATGTGTCCCAACCAGCCCCATGGGAGATTGGGAGGCTCAGCAGCATGACTGGTGCTCCTTTTGCTGCAGAACTGGAGGTGATACAACAGCAAGCACACAATGCAGGGCCCGGCAGAGCAAGTCTCAGCCCAGACCCTGCTGTCTTCTTCAGAGACAGTGAGCATAGTTTCCAGTGTGCAACATCAGTTTATCCTGGTGATTACAGATCTCATGGCTCCAGTCAGCAACCCCAGCATGCTGCTACAGAAAGTTACAAGGTCAAGTTAGCACTCTTTGATTACACTGAATACTGAGAATCATTCCTTTTGCCATTTGAACACCTAGCAAGAAAGTGCAATCGGAACAGCACTCAGCATGTAGACAAAATACATAAGTGTCTGCGCGGTGCTGCCATTAAGTACATCTGATCTCTACTGGAACACATTCAGGAAGATTATACTCTATTGAAGGAACAACTTACTCAGTGTTTTGGCCAAAGCGTCCCACTAACTATAACTAGACAGAAGCTGGGGGAGCTATGGCAACACAAGGAGTCCTCAGCTGAGTTTGCAGAAGAAATTAGGCAGCTGGTCACAATTGCATATCCTAGAGTAGACTTAGATGAGTAGGGCTAGAAGCTACCTCCATAGGAAGGCGTATCAACCAAGAAAATCAATCCCCTGCCCCACAAGTTGGCTGCACGACATCTAGGACCCAGTCTGCTGATAGCTTTGAGAGTCAACAGCATCTCAGTTCAAGTGGTGGTCGGTGGCTGGTGCCAAAGCAACCGTTATTTCAGACAGCCTGTACCAGCAGTTTCTTCCAAGTGAACAGACTCCATTGGAGAGGATTTGCCTCAGGAATGCTGAGTCAGGAAAGAAAATGACTGCAGTGAGGGGGCTGAAGGTTGCCTTTCAGTTGGGCACTAGAAGCTTTACATGAGAAGTGTATTTGGACCCTATCCATGACAATGTCCTTTTTGGCCTTCATTTGCTAAGAGCTGCTAATGTAATGATCCATGCTAGCAGGAAGGCTTTTGTTGAACATGAGTTGTTACCTGCTGAGATAGCTGGGGGAGATGGACCAGACTACCACATAGCTCAAGTGCTTCTAGAGATTGCCTCCTGAATATGAATGCCTTGTATGGGGTGAAGTTGATGAGCCAAGGCCAGGGGTCTGTGCTGTTCTGGAGCCCTCTAGCATCTCCAAAGCCATTGCTTCAGGCAGCATACAGATGTGGCCTTTAAGAAGGCATGTTTTTTCACGTGATTTCACACGATTCGTCACGCGTGATCACGCAGCACCCTGCAGGCAGGCTTCTTAGAATTTAAATTAATTTTTTCACACAATATCCACCAGGTTGCACATGGAACAACATACTGTAGCTCAATACACAGCTCCTTTTTACAAAACAGTTATGAGAGAGGTTCACAGATCCAAATAGATTATGGACTTCAGTACAAGAAACAGCACCGTTGGATTGGAAAAAGAGTATATGCTTTATACAGTATATGTCCTGGCAGAACTACTGTATCTAGTAGCAAGCCATGTTTGTTCAAATGAAACATGACTGCCCCTTACTGGTCTTGTCTTTCCTGTGCCCGCAGCATGAGCGTGATCCTGCGTGATACCGATTGATGATTGGCCACATCTGTAGCAATAACCACAGAGAAGCGAGTCAAGTGAGAATTTATCAAAGGATAAGGCTGCCCTGCCTAAGGAAGCTTGCCTTGGTCTTCTGGTGGAAATATATACAGATGATTCCCCTTATGGGAACAGCCACCTTGTAGCCAGCAAACACAGTCTTTAACCGTACAGCATCCAGAAGTGAGAAGAGTCGAGGTTGCAACAGACATGCCAGAACACCTTCAAGTACTGTTTGCTGCTTCCAGTGAAACTCTCAGTGAAGCACAGCAACAGAGACTCATTATGCTCCTGCTGAGATATAAGACCCTCTTTGCAACAAGTGACACTAAATTAGGCTACTTGTCTGCTGTTACTCATAAAATCAATACTGGAACATCTAGGCCAGTGCAGCAGCCTGTATGAAGAACAACATTGTGGGTTCCAGGGTGAAGAGAAGCACCTTCAGACTATGGTAGAGGAAGGCGTTGTCCTACCGTCATCCTCAGAATGGGCATCACCAGTAGTCCTGGTCAGTAAGAAGGACAGAGGGGCTGCTGGTGTGTTGACTATCGTCAACTTACCAGTGTGACAGTAAAGGACGCGTTCCCCTTTCCTAAGATAGAAGAGTGTCTTGACGTGCTTGGAGGAGTCAGCGTTTTCTCAACCCTTGACCATCAATCTGGATACTGGCAGATCACTGTTAATGACAAAGATTGTGAGAAGATGGCAGTCATTACCCGATATGGCCTCTATGAACACACCCATATGCCCTTTGGGCTATACAGTGCACCACATACATTTCCGAGAGCCATGGAGCTAGTACTACGGGACTCCAATGGGAAACACTGCTGATATATCTGGATATATCATCCTTGGGAGAGGAGTCGACGAAAGCCTTTACTGGCTTGAAGATTTCTTCCCACTCCCGAGCAGTTGTGGGTTGAAGTTGAAACCATCCAAGTGACATATTCTCAAGGAACATGTACTCTTTCTTGGGCACACAGTCAGTGTTGAAGGTATCAGTCTCAACCCAGCCCTTATCAAGGATGTACAAGACTGGCGACCTCCATGCTCTGTCAAAGGCCTTCCTTGGGCTGTGCAATTATTATCATAGATTTGTTACAGCTTTTGCAGAACTAGCTAGCCCCTTGACAGCCTTGTTGAGAAAAGACACTGCATTCTGTTGGGGGAAGGAACAGCAGTGTGCCTTCAACCAGCTTAAGGAAAAACTTGTTTCATCTCCTCTCCTAGTATATCCAAGAGCAGAAGGACAATACATCCTTGACACAGATGCCTCTAATGACAGTATTGGAGCAGTGTTGTCACAACTCCAGTGGGGGGAAGAGAAAGTGATCACATATGCTAGTACCCACCTTACTCCAGCACAGAAGAGATATTGTGTTACTAGATGGGAGTTACTGGCCATTGTCCATTACACTCAGCAGTTTTGCCATTACCTACTTGGTCAAAGGTTTGTGCTGCATACTGACCACAACAGCCTCATGTGGGTGTTTCAATTTAAACATTTTGAGCAACAGTTGGCTTGTAGGCTAAGTCAATATGACTTTGACATTGAACACAGGGCAGGTAAATGTCACTCTAATGCAGATGCAGTGTCAAGATGAGATGGTGGAAGTTGGGACGAGTGTAACTGTTACCAAGCAGGCAGAGTTGAGTAATTTACCTTGTACAGACTGTAAGCACTGCCAAAGACACCAAAAATTGTGGGAAAGGTTCAAAGATGATGTAGACAATGTTGTTTCCTTAGCACTAAGGAGCCCTGAACTTTTGGAGAAATGTGCAGAGGAAACGGCTACTACAAGCCAAACAGGAGAGGGTCAGACAGAATCCCTACCAGGCACTCCAGCTGTAAAGTGACTACAGCCCCTCACCTATGAGCAGCTGGCACAGGAGCAGAGAGCTGACCCTATCCTATCCATTTTGCAGAGGTGGAAAGAATTTGGCCCCCTTCTACAAAGTAGCACTAGAAAGCCTAGCAGTACGAAAAATCCTGGTTGTGTTCGTCCCAAGTAGAACTACGGAAAGGGGAGCTCTATTACCATGGGGAGAGACCTGGGAAACTAAATCCATCCTTTCTCCTGCTGGTTCCTGCCTCTCTGCAAACAGAAATCTTGCAAACATGCCACAATCCTCCTCAGTCTGGTCAATTAGGGGAGGGGAAGACCCTGGAATGAGTCCATCAGGTATAGTAGGGGAGGAGATGTCCACTTGTTCATACAGAGATGCCAGCACTGTAATGAGCGCAAAGTAGCAGGCCCTGCTAAACGGGTTAAACTGCACACTTACCAATCTGGAGCACCTCTGGATCGACTACATCTGGGTATCTTAGGACCACTTCCAGTGTCCAGCTCTCAAACCTTATGATAGTGAAGTAATACCTGCATGGATCCAATGCCAGAGGAAACAAATTCTACAGTGGAGTGCAGTTCCTACAAAAAAGCAGCACATGCTTTGAGTCTCACCACCACACTGAACAGTCCCCTGTCAGCACTGACAAAATCCCAGACACTCCTAAGCAGGAACAACTCAAAATGCAACCTGAAAAGCAAAGACAAGGCACAAAGAAACTAACTGATGCATGATCCAAAGGACAAGCGGAAATACATCAGGCCATGAAAAACAAAGACTGCAATGCTGAAGGAGGGGAACCTAATATAGAGACAACAATAAGTGGGCAGGAAATTCACAAACCTTCAAGATACAACAGTTAGAAGTTAGAAAACATGGACTGTGTAGGTTATCTGTAGATTTTTAAAAGAGAGTTTTAAGTTTAAAGTTTTGTTTTAATAGACACTATAGAGTCTATGCCAGTTAGTTTCAGTAACACTAAAGATGTTGGACTTTCCTAAATAGTTAATTCTGTTAGCCGTAATGATGGGACTCCTGAGAGGGGGATAGTGTAGCATTGGTTGGGGCTGTTTCTTTGCTCCCTCCCTTGTGCTTGGTAATGTATTAATGTATTCATGTTACTTGCACATTCATTGGTTGAGGCAGCTCTACACCCATTTATATTATTCTGTAATGTGTTGCTCACTGGTAGAAGAGAGGTTGCTTGCAGCTCAATACACAGATAAAGGTGATACTCCCATTCTGTGCCTGAGCAAGGGCACCATGCAGCCAACTGTAACATAGGAAAGTTATAAATCTTCTGTCACTTATCCTAAGGCATTGGTGAGTGCTGGCTCTTCTGCTTACCTGCACTGCATGAAGATGTTCAGTAAACATGAGCTAACTGCATCATGGTCGTCTTGTCATGGCTGCCGCATTCGTCATACACACAGAAACTCTGCAGTAGTTTTAAAATTCAGCAAACACGGCAATATATTTATCACCCTCTCTAGACTGATAGTAGCAGTGCAATGACGATGACATTTTTCATAACTGAATATTGACAGTGATTGATTTGTGATGTCATTTTAGAATAAACAAAAATAATAAAATGAAAATAAAGCATTGATTTCACACTATGCTGAAATAAAAAAATCTATTCGGAGCTGTCAAATATGTTTTCTTCTAGACGTTTATGTAAAATCCAATATATTTATATATTTGTTAAAATATATATTTGATGTGAGCATTTAGCTGGTTATTTTCATGTATTAATTCAGCAACTTTTTCCTTTTTCCTTGTTTATGACACTGGAATTTTGCTTACTGCATCAGCCAATCACTGTCAGTATTCATTCCTGAAACATGCTATCTAACTAAACATTTTGTGTGAAAATATGCATGGATTTTTGTAACATTTATTTGTGTTTCAGCTGCAAACTTGGATGGCACAGGTTCAGATGAAGACAGCCAGAGTGTTATTGAAGGGGATCATGATACACCATCTTCAGAACCAGAACCACAGTCACCAAGCAGTTCTTCTGGCCCAGCAGGACCTGATGGTATGCTGCTGTTTTTATACTGCAATTGCAATGAATATAATCTAAATCACAGGTTTTTGGATCAACAATTAGATAGCTACTCTTTGCATGTTTTGATGACTGTGGGTTTATGAAAGTGTAGGGGCATTCACCCTGGTGTTATTTTCATTTGCTTCTTTCCAGATATTTCCCAGTGCAGAGGGTTCTGTTTTGTTCTGTATTATATTTTATTTTGTGTATATATGTTCTTTATTCTTAATTAAAAAAAATAAATTATGAAAAAATATTTAAGTTGTGATTGTAAAAGTTTACTTCAATTCCAGAAAGTGTTTGAAATTAAGGGCTTTAAGTTAAGAAGTTAAGAAGGTATATTGTGTCAAAGCACTAGAGCCAGCAGCAAAGGAAAGAGGTAAAATGTAGGTATAATCATATAAGGCAGTGAGTTTCTTTGTTTTGGCATTGATTATTTAAAATTAACACAGGTGGAAGAAGTACTCAGATTCTTTACTTAAGTAAAAATAATATTACAAGATTATAAAAACAAGTAACAAGTTAAAGTCCTGCATTCAAAATTATATTATATTATTGGATTATTATTACTATTGCATCAATGTTGTACTATTGTGAATGTTGTGTCGAGGTGGAGATAGTTGTAGTAGTTGTCTAAGTAGCATGAGTGAGATGTCTGATGGGGATACACCCCTTCACATATTCACAGAAGCACTTATTCTATTACACCCTGAATGGCTAGCAGTCATGAAGGCCCTGCACGTTTACATATGACCGACGCAGCGTTCCAGGTTTCAGGTGAACAGAATACAGATAAACAGAATACAGAGGCTAGAAAGAAAAGGCATGAAGCACATGGCAACTTCAATAATCTGGCAAGGAGTGAGTGGGAAAGGGCTGGTTAAGTACTGCAGGGCTGATGAGAGAAGTGGGAACAGGTATGTAGATGGGTGGGTCAGTCAGGTGATTGGGAAAGGAAGGAAAGTCAGAGGGGATCTGGTGGACAGCTCGAGGATGGCAGGTCTGGGGAGTTGGGGGAGAGTACATGGCATGGGAGAAGGGAGGGCTGGAGACAGTGACACCAACTCCAACAGCCTTTTCTATACTCGACTCATCAAGAAGGCTGACAATTACTCATAAGCACTGGTTTTAGGCTTTCATGTATCACTGTAACAAATTTGATATTGTTGCATTAGTTGCACAAGTTAAAGTAAACAAATTACGTCACACAAATGAAATAAAATACACAACTGTAAATGAACTGTATTTAATAGGCACTCATGTTTCTGTTACGTTTTAACAAAACATTATATTCTCTGTCTGTCTGTCTCTCTCTCTCTCTCTCTCTCTCTCTCGTGGAGATATCCAGTGGTGCCCCTGAGGGGATTGATTCATACTTACTGTGTTCTAATGTGGTTCTCTGTTTGTTCTATTTTATAAAAAGTAGTTGTTATGTGGTTCTGTACAGTTGCCCTAAAGTGCAAAACACTTTAACAAACCAAAAACCCAACAGCAAAATCAAAAACACAACAGCAAAACCAAAAACACGACAACATACTAACATCACATGGTCGTTTCTGATTGGACACGGGGTATGACTATCAAAGCGAAAAATAACTATGCTTTTTTCAGTCTGCTGTTATCTTAGCCTAACGAAAAACGATTGAATGATTTAAGTTATTTTCTTCTGTTTCACAAGTGTTTTGCCCTTACTGTGGCAAAAGCTTTGAAGCCCTTCCAAGCTTCACTGCAGTTAAACCAGACGCTCTTAAGGAAACCACGGTTAATCTAGCCGCACGTACAATTTTATTGGCGCGGCTTTTAGACACTTAGCGGTAATAGCGTCGACTTCAGAAAGCGAGCGTCCGCGAGCTCATACACAACCAAAACAACTTAACTTTCTAATAAATCAGTAACAAAACAAACACAACAAATCACATTATCTATGAGTATACAGGCTAAAAGTTTTTATATTTACGCTTTTACATTTAAAAATGGGGGAAATCGATCAGGTTTAAAGAGTCACTATAAAGCATTAAGCCAAATAAAAATAAATTTAAAAAACATTTATTATTATTATTATTATTATTATTATTATTATTATTATTATTATATAAATCAAAGCACTAGATCTGTCAATATTGAAGCAGTAGTCTATTTTGATGCATTGTAAAAGAGAAATTCAAATTTTTAAACAATCAAACCCACTTACATCAGTTCACAGTGACCTACTCTATGCTCACAATAAAGATCAATTAATTTTACTGTAGAATGTTGAAGTAATTGCTCTTCAAAAACACATGATTTGTCAATATAATTGTCCCAGTAGGCTATTTTACAGTTTTTCCCAGTTGTTTACACTCTAAAATTAGAATTTGAAATGCGATCACCGAAACCTGAAACTCATGTACCAAATCCCTAAACCAAGTGTGCAAAATTAGAAGTACAGTTCCTGCTTTACACTCAGTTTTCATTTCTATATCACACTTTTTGCTAAACACTACACACAGTTCTGTACATTAGGCACAACATTCAAAATTAAATTCTCTTTAGTCTCTTTGGAAAGCAACGCCAATCACAATGCCAAGCTCTATACACCAATTGGCAACATCCACTCCTCACAGGTGTAAACAGTAGTTGCTGACTTGTTCACTTAGAAATCAGAGCTTTAGCACTATAAAAGGCCATAGATGACCTCTCCTGTTTTGAAGGAAAATGGAAGTCAATGGTGAAGCAAGACCTAGAGGTGAAGGAGCAAGAGTAGGAGGAGGAAGAAGAGGACAAGGACGAGGATGAGGAAGGACAATTATCTCAGATGGGATCAGGGCCACATCGGTTGACCATGTGCTCAAACATGGATTGAGTATGAGGAAGGCTGGGCAGAAAGTTCAGCCCAACCTGAGCCACTACACATCAGTAGGCCTATGTTACTCAGTGATTGTTGGGCAATGTTACAGTAATGTCATTTCATATTGAAAGAAAATAGATTATTTTAGCTTACTGTAACCAATCAAATCATATTTGTGGCTCTTCTGTAGAACTGAGAGACGGCCAGGCCATGGTGGAAGCCACCAGCTGTCCACACCAGATCTGGAGACCGCTATTGTCAACATGGTGGTGGCAAACAATACCATTAGATTATGAGAAATCCAGACCCACATAATTGCAGATAATACAATATTCAATAACATTCACCAGGTGGGCTTGTCTGCATTGCACCGTGTATTATAGCGCAACCAAATCTGGATGAAACAGGTCTACAGGGTACCATTATTGGCCACCATGCCATTGTGAATGTCTCTGGACAGTGTGGAGAGAATATCACCATGTGCGCAGCTGGAAGCCAGCGAGGCGTCCTGTCCTCTGTTACCATGTCAACCTTGGTCCCTATAACACCGCCCTTCTCATCACATTCCTGAAGACACTACATGGCATCCTCATTCTAGCCGAGCAGAGGGGTGGTCCAGAGCAGCCCAGGTATGTTTTCTGGTCTGCAACTTGTTCATTGACCACTCACAATTTATTGTTCTATACCTCTCACCATATTCCCCAATCCTAAACCCAATTGAAGATTTTTTTTTTTTTTTTTTTGGCATGGCGATGGAAGGTGTATGACTGCCGTTCCCTCATACACATGCCTCTTCTCCAGGCAATGGAGGATGCATGTGGTGAAGTTGAAGTGGGGGCTTTAGGCGGTTGGTTCCGTCACTCCAGAAGATTCTTTCTCCGCTGTTTAACCAGGGAGAACATTGCTAGTGATGTAGATGAGGTGCTGTGGCCAGACCAAAACAGGAGGCAGGATGCAGCCTAATTTCTTTTTTCTTACATTTTGCATGTGTTTTTGTCTTTTTGTGTTTAGAGTTTTGAAAGAATGAGCCAAAGAATAAAGGGTTTTCTGTACAAAAATAAAAAAATGAAAGTTTTTTATTTTTGTACAGAAAACCCTTTATCTTACTGAATGTTTTTCCTGGTTTTCTCCTGTTGGGTATGGAAAGTGTTACATACAAAACACAGTGTTCAAAAATACTGCATTTTAGAAATACTGTAAATGACAATGTTTTTGTTACTGTATTGCATTTGTGTGTTTATTTATGTATATTTGAGTAGGAATACATTACTGTAACAATCTTTTACAACGTGCTACAGTGTAACACTGACAATGCAAAAGGCATGAAGCTACTGATGGGATATTCATAGTAGTGTTTTGTGTCCAGCACATCAGTGTGTTGTTGATTGGTAGGCAGATCTATTCAGATGACATGTGTGTGTCATTTTGGTGCAAAGAAACAAGTGTTGTTGTGTTAAAACAGTTTTGAATGCAGTGTTTGCTTTTGCTAGGGATTTGTATTTTGTGTATAGCGTTTTGGGACAATGGGCCAGAGATTCAGCAAACGTGTGCAAACAGTTGGGAAAAACTGTAATCCATTATAAACTTTATAAGATCTTGTGAATTTAAAGAGCAATTACTTTTAAATTCTCCAGTAGAATTAATTGATCTTTATTGTGAGCACAGAGTAGGTCACTGTGAACTGATATAAGTGGGTTCGATCGTCTACCAATTTGAAATGTCCCTTTGATAATGAATTAAAATAGCTTCCTGGCACAATTATATTGACAGATCTAGTGCTTTGATTTATAATAATAATAATAATAATAATAATAATAATAATAATGATAATAAAGTTTCTTAAATGATGGTTTTTAAATTTATTTTTATTTGGCTAAATGCTTTATAGCGTCTCTTTAAACTTGATCAGATTGCCCATTTTTTAAATGTGAACTTTTAGCCTGTATACTCATACTGTGAATTGTTGTGTGTTTGTTTTGTTACTGATTTAAAATAAAATGGTCGCTGTGTAGAAAGTTAAGTTGCTTTGGTTGTGTAGGAGCTCGCGGACGCTCGTTTTCCGAATTCGGCGCTATTACCGCTAAGTCTCTAATAGCTGCGCCCATAAATTGTACGATTAACCGTGGTTTCAGGAAGAATGGCTTAACCGCAGTGAAGCTTGGAAGGGCTTTAAAGTTTTTGCCACAGTAGGGGCAAAACATTTCAATTTGTAAAACAGAAGAAAAGAACTTAAATCAACCCTTTTCGCTAGGCTAAGATAACAGCAGACTGAAAAAGTATAGTTACTTTTCACTTTGATAGTCATACCCCGTGTCCAATTAGAAACGAGCATGTGATTTTCAGTAAGGACCTACCTTATTGCTTTTAATAAAAAGCATTCAGTATTCAATCCACATGCAGATTGCTCAATTTTCTATATTTTCTTCATTTTTTCTTTTAGTTTTAGTTAATTCAATTCAATTCAGTTTTATTTGTATAGCGATTTTTAGCAATGGACATTACAAACATCACAACGCAGCTTTACAGAAATAAATAGATTCAAAGTAAATTAAACCAAAATAAATTGTAAATATGTGAATTTATCCCTAATGAGCAAGCCAGAGGCGATGGTGGAAAACTCCCTGAGACGATATGAGGAAGAAACCTTGAGAGGAACCAGACTCAAAAGGGAACACATCCTCATCTGGGTGCTAATGGATAGTGCAATTATAAATAATTCCCTTCAATAACTGTGTACTACATGGACAAATAGTGCAATCATGCAACCAGTAAATTCATCACAGTTTTCACATGAAGTCCGGTTTGTTAAACCTATCCACTGTCCACTAATGAGTCCTGAGTACAAAGCTGCTCATGGCAACCACAGCCCCAAAGCCACCACAGCAATCACAGTACCAAGCCATCACAGTACAACTCCCCATATGAGATCCCCAAGCCATCTCCACTGCCCTCAAGTGGCACCATCTCAAGCAATTCCAATGATCTTCAGGCTGTCCATGTGGGGCCAGCAAGCAACCTCAACTGATGAGAACTCCAACCAGAAGTAGGGCATTAGGATGGATCAGACAGGTCCGGAGAGGAGAAGGGGTCAGGATTACTGGTATCTCAGGAGTAGAATGTGTAGCTCGACACAGAGAGAGCGAGAGAGAGAGAGCAAGAGAGAGGGAGAAAGAGGGAGAGATTGTTAGGTAAGCTTTTGTCCCTTAATGGTTAAGAACAATGTACTTTGCGTGCAGAGTGCAAGCAGGGACTCCGGCAAGACTAGCTATGACAGCATAACTAAAACAGAGAGTCTGAAGGTAACACAGACATGAGGGCGCCCTGGGACATAAAGCGGCCAGCCACTCCACCATCAACAAACCTGAGTGAACGCGTGAGAGTGGGGGGGCGACAGCATCCAAACATCCCAGTTCACCACAACACTTTATGCCTGTGAACCTTCCAGACCTGCTCCTTTACCTAAGAAAAAAATATTCACAAAAGGCTTGACTAAACAAATATGTTTTCAGCCTAGACTTAAAGACTGAGTCTTGCTTTATTACTGCTACTTTCAACAAGTGCAATTATTCTGCATATGCATTAATAGTAACGTTGTGGTATACTACAGGTACAAAGCAGGACCAAACTAATTTTGTTTTTTGCTTAGGACCCACAGAGCATGCTTACAGATGCATGTGCCCACAGCATGCCCCAGATCTGTGCCCACAATATGCCCATATTATGCCCAATAGTCCTTCAGTCAGCCCACAGTATGCCCAAGTGGCTGTCCACACGGGTCCACAATGGCCCCACACAGGCTTTAGGGTCTGTGGGTATGTTGTGGGCCCACAATGGGTACCACTGGGGGCCCACTCTATTTAGTGTGGGCCACCCACACTCAGGCCACACTTTGGGCTGTCCCACTGGGGCCCCACCTGGGCCCAATTTTGTGGATCCCACACGTGCCCTGCATTTCACGCTTGAGTGGGCTGCCCACTGCGGGTTCAATTTTCTGCCCGCAGTGGCCCCACACAGGCTCCAAAGGGGCTTGTTTGCTGGGGTAGTTTCAGTGTAGTCTTACACTGAAACTGTGTAGTTTCATGCTTGTGTGACTTTTGGTTAATAACTTTAAATAAAGACCTTGTTGAAAATATGTATGTAACATGCCCAGTCCAGCCAGTTCCACAGCTTACACCACCACACCCTCAGCAGTGCGAACCCAGCACCCAGCCTCACCAGAGTGTTAACACCTGAACATCGTTTCTGCCTCATCACCGGTTACATAAAAGACTCACCATTTCATCAGTTCCCTGCACAGCATTGCAACTTTCCTATGTGTTCTTACTCCGCCATGGTTTCCATGTATGCTTTTGCCTGTATCACTTGCTTTTTTTGTATGTCTAGCTCTCTTTTGCTCAGCCAAGCTCTTTTTATGTCAGCATATCCTGTTTTTTTTGTAGTTTCTGTTGGTAGCTCCCTTTCAAGTTCACTGTGTTTTGTTTACTTCCTGGTTCTGTTTAATAGTGGTCTAAGCTTCCACCTTTGGTTTAGTTATAGTGTTTCCCTTTCTGCTGTTTAGAGTTGTATGTTTTGTCTAATAAAATCATTGAAGTATCCTTTCTGTCAGTCTGTGTCTTTCATTGCAATAATACATGTCAATATATTTTAATTAATTAAAGACCACTGTTTTCAGTATAGTTTGTTAAAGAACTCAACATAAATGTAGTTTCTGTCATGAAACAGAATTTTCTAGTTTAAAGTAACCTGTGTGAATTGTTTATAAGACAAAGACATTCATCAGTAAATTCACTGTATATTATTATTATTAGGGGGCAAAGCACAGAAGGTTCTTAGGCATCCTACACACTAACTGTGGAAGCAATACACTAATTGTTCTCTGATTATTATTATTATTATTATTATTATTATTATTATTATTCCAAATGATTTTCTGTGCATACCTCCTACAGTTTTCAAGACAACTGCTACACTCGTTTTTTTGTCCCCCCCTCCAATGGGATTTTTCATTCATTTTAATGAAGGAAAGCTAGAGTGGGTGATGTCATTACCACTCTAGCTTTGAGTGCAAATAATCAGAATTCACTGTTTCAACAAATTTTCATTTAAATTCCATCTAAAAGCTTTCACCTAGAAACTCTATTCATACTTTAAAATATTCACAGCTAGCCCCTCTTTATCCTCTAAATATCAAATCGTTTCAAAACATATTTTTTGAGTCATGAGTCATGAGTGTCAAACACTAGGGCAAGTCAAGGTCCCATTCAGTCCCATTCAAAATCTGGCACCACCAGCATTGGCTTTTACTAAATGTTCATTACTAAATGTTCAAGCAGCAAAGTCTCCTTAGACTAACCATATCATTAGCTAAGTGATTTGGTGAATATTTTCTGAGTTTTGAGCATTTGAAGTGACAAAACTCAGCCTGCTGTTTCAATTTTCTAAAAGACATCCATTAATAATACACAAACTGACTGTCAGTTAAGAGTTCCGGAATGTCACAAAGAGCCAGTCTCTCACTCTCTCTCTCTCTCTCACACACACACACACACACACACACACACACACAGGTGTGTAGGGTGCACTTTGACACAGACAAACTTTTGTCCTCAAAATTAATGCTTTGTCTATTCACTTACATCCATTAAATACCACTATGCCTACTAATTGCCACAGAACCCAAAAATAAATATCCCCCTGACTTCTAATTTCCCCAAATCTTAATATAAATATCACCCTGACTGCTGCTAATTGTCACAAATACAAAAACAAATACCTCTGTGAACTGTAATTTCCCCAAACCCAAAAATAATTATCACCCTGCCTGTTAATTGCCTCAAAACCCAAAAAATAAAAACACCACGATCTCTCATTATATTTGCTTTTGTGTGCAACATGAATAGCACTCCCTAGTGGCCAATTTCAATGAGACTGCATCATATAGCAGTGAAGATCAGTCAAAAAAGTAGGTTTTGTATATTATGCAAATTAGCAAAAAGGAATAAGAGGAAAAATGAGTTTTGTTTGTTTGACTTACAGTTCTCAAGATATAGGACAATACATAAATACTTGAGCTATAGTGCCACCATTAGGCCAATGCTGGTCCTTTTACTTCCCTGAGTAGCAGTGGGAATTCTGCAAAGTTTGGTGTTTCTATGACTTGCAGTTTGGGGTGCCCATCAAGTTCTAGTTAAGAATCAGAATAATAATAGTAAATATAGCTGCAAGTGGCAATCTGCAGGGTCCAAGCAGTCGTTGCAGACATCGCCCCCAGTGACCAGTCCTTGCCATTGTACATAGAACAATACAGAGACCATACATGAACATACTTATAAAGTTTTGTGATGACAGTTCAATGCTAGTTGTGTGAGATGTGACAATCTGACAAAAATCCTAGGACTAGTTCGCAAAATAGGTTTTACATATTATGAAAATGTTTTACATATTATGAGACTGCATCAGATAGTAGTGGGTAATTGGGTCATCATCAAAATTCCAATTACAGATTAGAATAATGATGGACCATGCAAAATTTCAGCTCAGTCGGACTTATGGTTCCTGAGAAACAGTGATCTGACTTTAGCTCCACCCCTATGAATAACCTGTCCTGTATATGCATTTCAGATTTTGTCTAGAGGCACACAAGAACTCATGGGTTACAGTTCTTTGATCAAATTATGCCCCGCTTTGTTAGAATTGATTGATATGTGGTGGCTATATTGTTTACAAATGTCAACATGTTTTTGATAATTACTGAGGTTCACACTCTCCTGAAAAGTTTGTTACCAGGTTTGTGAAGATGTGTCAAAAATCCTAGGACTATCTCACAAAATTAAGTTCTGCATATTGTGCAGATTATCACAAATTTCAGTGGACAGAAGTAAAGGGTCCAAAAGGCAGTTTTTTTTTTAGTGTGTGAGCAAACACATCAAGGTATAAAAAAGGTTTTTTCACTGTACACCTTTTCCAAGAGATTTGCTTGTTTTTGTGTGCACAAACATGAACAGCACCCCCAAGTGGCCAATTTGAGTGAGACTGCATCAGATAGTAATGGATCCCTACTCTAACCTACCATTCACCTTTCGTGACTATAGCTCAATGGTAACCCTGTCAAATTCCTGCTGAAACCTGATTGGCTGATGACAACCACGTTTTTCAAACAATCGAGTCATTATCAAAAAGCCACTTACACAATAACATACAGATACATCATACCAATTTCAGCTCAATCAGACTTACCTTTCCTGAGAAATATCTGACCTTAGCTCCACCCCCTTTGGATGACCACCCAAACATTGCACATGACCTTAGAATCTTGTCCTGTAAATGCTTTTCAGGTTTCGTGCAAATGCACCTAACCACTCAGGAGTTACAGCTATTTCGGTAAATTAGGCTCCGTCTCATTATAATTGATTGACAAGTGGTGGCCATATTGTTTACAAATGTCAAGATTTTTTTGATGATTATTGAGCTTCACACTCTGCTGAATAGTTTGACACCAAAACTGCGAAAATAGGACAAAAATCCTACAAGTTTTAGAATTAGGTTTTGCATATTAAGCAAATTATTATTATTTTTTTTTTTTGCAAACTATTTTTATTGGGTTTTTTCAGATTGTAAACATAAGCTTGTTGAATTATTTCAACACTTTTTTGAACATACAGAGAATAATGTCACATAAACATTATATTTGTAACAGAAATTGCAATTACACAAAAACTTACAAACAAAAAACACAAAACATACAGTCTCCATCATCTATTACAAAATAAATACTATTAATGCTACAGGTTGGTATTAAATAATCAAAGGAGCAAGATTAAATGGAAAAAAATAAAAAAATAATAATAATAATAATAATAATAATAATAATAATAATCAGCGGCCAGCTATATTGAGGTACATTCTGAAACTGTAACGTTTTTATATGATGAAAAAGAGGTTTCCATATTTGAAAAAATTTAACCGTGGACCCACACAGTGTGTGTTTAATTTTTCCTAGTTTACTAAAATGAAGAACATCTCTGATCCAGGCTTCATGGGATGGAGGAGATGATGACTTCCAACGAAGTAAAATCAGTCATCTAGCCAATAGAGTCAAGAAAACCACAAGGTCAGCATTAAGTTTAGGCAGGACCACTGTATCAGGTAACACCCCAAAGAGTGCTGTTAGTGGAAATGGATCTAAAGGTACCTGAAGTACTTCTGAGAATTTGACAAAGATAGTGGGCCAATAAATATGAAGAGATGGACAGGACCAAAACATATGAATTAAAGAGGCAGGAGCTAGTCAACACCTGTCACAAACAGGATTAATATCAGGATTGATTTGAGAGAGTCTGAATTTTGTCCAGTGAGTACAATGTACAGTTTTACATTGGATTAGACCATGCTTAGTCCATATAGATGAAGAATGGACCTGGAGAAGAATATCATCCCATAGGTCATCATTAATTTCTTTGCCTGTATCCTGCTCTCATAATGTTTTGACTGCTAGCAGTGAGGGACTCTGAAGAGAGAGAATTCTCTCATATCTACATGAAATGATACCTTTTGCCATAGGTGGTGATAATAAAAAGGCATCAATAGGGGGGCTGACAGGTTGAAAGGGAAATTGGGAGCTTTTGCTCTGAACGAAGCTACAAACCTGCAAAAAAAGAAAAAAAAAAGACTTTGTGGGATGTTAAATTTAGCTAAAATCTGTTGAAAGGACACAAAGGTACCCTCAACATATAAATCATTGAACGGTTTAATGCCTAGGTTTGACCATACAGAAGAATCTGCTAAAGAGAGATAGAAAGCATGGTTTTTAGATATAGGAGCCTGTAGTGAGAAGGTTTGCAGTCTAAAGTGGCATTTCAGTTGGTTCCAAATTTTGACAGTTGTCTTAACTAAAATGTTTTTGCAGTATTCTGAGCAGTTTGGAGCAATGGGGATATAAACCAAGGAAGCCAATGAAGATGGCCTACAGGAAAATGCTTCCAGCCTCAATCAAGCTGGGGTGATATGCGGACTATCCACATGTATTGAAGTATGCGGAAATTGGGTGCCCAACAATAGAAGATAAAATTTGGTAGGGCCATGCCCCCCAGACTCTTTGATCTCTGCAGGTATTCTTTGCAGATTCTTTGAGTCTTTTTATTCCAGATAAATTCTGTTATAATCCTGTCAAGTTTTGGAAAAAATGATTTGGGGATAAAGATCAGAAGGCATTGAAATAAGAAGGAAAATTTAGGCAGGATATTCATTTTAACTGAATTTATTCGACCCGCTAGAGATAAGGGGAGTAATGACCATCTCTTGAAGTCCTGCTGTGCTCAAGAGAAGAGAGGGGTAAAATTATTCTTGAAAAGATTCTAAATTATTAAAAATTTTATTGGACAGAGGGTAAGGAAACAAAGCATGGGAAAAGGAGGTTTCACTGTACCCCTTATTTTACCAAAGATTTGCTTATTTTTAAGCGCAAAACCATGAACATCGCTCTTAGAGGGTCCATATTTTCAAGTTTCGTGACAATAGCTCACCGTTTACCTCAAATGCCTGCTGAAAGCTGATTGGCAGATGGCGGCCATGTTTTTAGTAACTAGGTCATCAACAAAGATCCAGTTCCAGATTAGCATAGAGATGCAGTATACCAAGTTTCAGCTTTTGCGATATCGACACCAAACCAACTCTAACGTCCAGTCTGAGCCGGAGAAGTGTGTTCATGGTTTTGCTCAGCTTTTGGAAATATCCATCCATTCTACTGCTACACAACTGCTGCTACACTGTTCTACTGCTACACTGTTTTTTTATCCCTTTTTTCCCCATTCACTTGAATGGGATTTTTAAAAAAACTGCTCCAATTAGTTCAAGTCTCAAGCTACCACCATCATAATTCACAGGGTCAAACCTCGGTACACCAGGACCTGTCATGTCAAATTACAGACACATCACACTCATCCTTCTCTTCTAGCCATCTTTTTTCTTTCCCCATTGATTTTAATAGGGGAAAGGTAGATTGGATGATGTCATCACCACTCTAGTGTTGTGTTCAAATAGTCAGAATTCACTGTTTTAACATTTTCGTCTAAAATCCTTATACTTTCCCCTAGAAACTCCATTCAAGCTATAAATGGTAGCAATATTTCCCCTTTCAAAGACTTCTAAATATCTAATCATTTCAATTTAAACAGGGTGTCCCAAAAGTTTCCATACATAGGGGAAATTAACACTTTTTAGCAAAATGTCTTCCAAAATTTTTCATATTTAATATTATATTTTTTTTTTCCAGATATCCTTTAAGAATGCCTTTGACAAAAGAAGAACGTATTGAAATCATTCTCATGGCTGGATCGGGAAGCTGTTGCAAGGCTGTGATGGACTTTCACAGGAAACATGGCAAGCACATCACACACAACACTGCTGCCAAACCTATTAACAAATTCAAAAAGACTGGATGTGTTGCAGACCAACCGAGAAGTGGATGTCCACAAACATCCACTGATGAAGGCACAACCGACATTTTTGAGTTATGAGCATTTGTTTGGCATCAGGGACCACAAAATACTCCATTCATTTCAATGCAAAATCTGGCGCCATCAGCTTTGGCTATTATTAAATGTTCATGTGTTTTTAAACAGCCATAAATCAAACAATTCCTGCTCAGTCTACACATTTTTTTGCATCAGCTCAATCAGCAAAGGGTCCTTACCTGCATGGTAAATAGTTTCTGAGTTTTGACAGTAGTTCCGGCAGTTTGGATTTCGTAATAGGCAGCCAATAATAATACACAAACTGACTGTTTGTCAGTTAAGAGTTCCAGAATGTCAAGGGCCAGGCTCACACACACACACACACACACACACACACACATATAACAGAGGTGTGGAGGCCTGCACTTTGACAGAGACAGGCCTTTCTCCTCAAAAGTAATCCTCTGTCTATTTATATCACTATGCCTGCTAATTGCCACAAAACCCAAAATATGCCCCGACCTCTAATTGCCCCAAAGCTCAAATATATTTGTCCCCTGACTGCTAACTGCCCCAAACCCAGAAATGACTGCTAAATATACCCAAAACCCCAAATAAATATACAGTACCCTTCAAAGCTTAATGCCCCAAACCCCAACAATTAATACTCTTATGACCTTTAATTGCCCCACAAGTAAATATACATAAATACTACCCTGACTGCTGCTAACCCAAAAATAAATATCATGACTGTTAATTGCCCCAAAAGCCAAATATAAATACTTCTGTAAAGTTTAATTGCCCCAAACCCGGAAATAAGTATCACCCTGCCTGTTAACTGCCCCAAAACCCAAAAATAAATATCCCCCAATGACTTCTAATTTCCCCAAACTAAATATAAATACTACGCTGTCTGCTAATTGCCTCAAAGCCCAAAAATAAATAACACCATGAATGTTAATTTCCACATAAGCCAAATATAAATACTTCTGTGAATTGTAATTGCCCAAACCCAAAAATAAGTATCACCCTGCCTGTTAATTGCCTCAAAACCAAATAAATAATACTCCCATGCTCTCTAATTGCCCCAAACCCAAAGATAAATGCCTGCCTAAATAAAATACCCCATGACTGCTAAATACACTCAAAACCCAAAATAAATATACCCCTGAATGCTAAATGGCCCAAACCAAAAAATAAGTACCCCCATAACCTCTGATTGCCCCAAACAGATATATAACTACCACCCTCACTGCTGATTGCCCCAGACCCCAAAAATAAACCACCAAAATTCACTTTGAATTTTGGTGGACACAGCCAGAGCTGTGTCCACCAGGACTCATCATACAAAAATTACAGAAAGATCACACTCATGCTTCTCTTTCAATCCATCCTTCAGAGTGGGTGATGTCATCACCACTCAGGCTTTGAATGTAAATTTTCTAAAGTCACTGTTTCAATAAAACATTTTCATCTAAAATTCTTATACTTTCACTTAGAAACTCAATTCAAGCTTTAAACTGTTGAGCTACTCCCCCTTTCAAAAACCTCTAAATATGCAATCGTGTCAAAATATATTTCGTTATGAGCATTTGTTTGACACTAGGGCAAGTCAAGAGTCTCATTCACTCCCATTCAAAATGCCATCAGCTTTGAGTTTTACTAAATGTTCAGTTTTTTAATCAGCCATAAATCAAACAATTCACACTCAATCTACACATTTTTGTTTCAAATTGATCAGCACAGTGTCCTGACACAAACTATGTCATTAGTTAATTGATTTGGTAAATATTTTCTGAGTTATACGCATTTGCTTGAGGTGACAAAACTCAGCCTGTTGTTCGAATTTTGTAATATACACCCATTACAAGTACAAAAAAGGACTGCTTGGATTAAACCAAATGAGTATGTAGAATTAATTGAAGGTACTCCACCTGGATACAGTTATATGCATCACCCTCCTCTACCTGGCAGAGGAGGAGGCATCCCCATTATTTATAATGATATTCTAGGTGTCAGACAAAAACCTGTACATCAATTTGATGCATTTGAAATTCTTTATACTAACATAATATACACCGATCAGCCATAACATTGAAAGTACCTGCCTAATATTGTGTAGGTCCCCCTTGTGCCGCCAAAACAGCTCTGACCCGTCGAGGCATGGACTCCATAAGACCTCTGAAAGTGTGCCATGGTATCTGGCACTAAGTTAGCAGCAGATCCTTTAAGTCCTGTAAGTTGCGAGGTGGGGCCTCAATGGATCGGACTTGTTTGTCCAGCACATCCCAAGATGCTCGATTGGATTGAGATCTGGGGAATTTGGAGGCCAAGTCAAAACCTTGAACCATTCCTGAACAATTTTTGCAATGTAACAGGGTGCATTATCCTGCTGAAAGAGGCCACCGCCATTAGGGAATACCATTGCCATGAAGGGGTGTACTTGGTCTGCAACAATGTTTAGGTAGGTGGTACATGTCAAAGTAACATCCACATGAATTCCAGGACCCAAGGTTTCCCAGCAGAACATTGCCCAGAGCATAACACTGCCTCCGCTGGCTTGCCTTCTTCCCATAGTGCATCCTGGTGCCATCTCTTCCCCAGGTGAGCGAAGCATATGTACCCAGCCATCCATATGATGTAAAAAAAAAAAAAAACCGTGATACTAACATTTATGTCCATTCTACAGCAGGGGAAAATCAGAACATAATAGAACCCACCCACAACAGTGGACACACTCTTGATTTAATACTAACGGATTAAATATAGAAAATATAGTCATACTTCCACAGTCTGAAGATCTCAGATCATGCAGTTCACCATGCTACCACCTCAAGCATACATTCTTGTCAGCTACTGTACATAGTTTTATCAGTAATCCCCCAGAGTTATCAACATTGATTGGATCACTGTCTGACCCCACATAACTTGATCAGGCGACTGAATGCTTAGAGTCAGTGTTACACTACACGCTAGATAATGTAGCTCCACTTAAAAGAAAAATAATCAGAGAGAAAAAACTAGCACCCTGATATAATTATCACATGTGTACCTGAAAACAGACCACTCGAAAATTAGAATGTAAATAGTGTCAAACTAAATTGGTAGTATTCCAAACAGCACGGAAGGAGAGTCTTCTTAGCTATAGAAAGACATTTACTAGATCGGCATATCTCCCCACCCTAATAGAAAATAACAAAAATAATCCTAGATTCTTATTTAATACTGCAGCAAAGTTAACTAGGAATAAGATCATCACAGAAGCATGCACACCATCAGTCATTTAGTAGCAATGACTTTATGAATTTTTTCAATGACAAAATTGAAAATATTAGCCAAAAAAATTCAGAATATTAAATTCTGACAATTTGATAACTAACATGTAGAAGACAAAATAACCACATCAAATCAGCGATTAAAATGCTTTGCTCCCCTTCAAGAGCCCGAACTATTTTCATTAATTTCTTCATCAAAATCATCAACTTGTGTGCTAGATCCCTTCCCTAAACATTTCAGATACTACCAGAAGTATTCGAACCTCTATTACAAATAATAATAATAATAATAATAATAATAATAATTCCTTTAAGTTTGGCTATGTACCTAAATCCTTTAAACCTGACCTCGACCCCTGTCAGCTGCCAAACCTCCCCTTTATCTCCAAGATCATTGTGGAAGTGGGGGCGTGCTTGAGCGCTGGTTTGTGAATGGAGGGCAATGCCAGAGAAGGTGAGTGGTAAGGAATGCACACCTGAGGGGAATTCTATTAATGAATGTTGTGTTGCAGTGAGTGGAGGCAAGGATAAAAAGGAGAGAGATGAGTGCCTTGAAAGAGAGATTCAACCAGCACAGAGCCGTGCGTGTGTGTGCATTTATAAAATAAAACCACTGAAAAGTGAAAGTAAAAGATAAAGAATAAATCACCTTTTGAGTTGTTCCAGGCAGGCCTCCAGCTTCCTCATTCCCTACCTGAACCTGAAAAGTATTACACTGGGGCCAAAACCTAGGAAGACTGAGGAAGTGACACCATCATGGAGTCCTCACTTGACTGAGATTACCATGTCCTTCGCCAACCTCCACCAGACCCAGCAACAGGCCCTCCTCCAGGTGCGCCATGAGGAGGAGCAGAGCATCAAGGACCTGCTTGATGCCCAGGTGGCAGAATCGGCATGTGCTCCAGGGCCTGGTCCAGCAGGCAGGTATTCCAGCTCCACGTCGCCCTAGCCAAGATGGATCTGCTGGATGACCCGGAAGCATTCTTGGTGCTATATGAGCGCTCTGAGGGCGTGAGGCTGGCCTGATGCAGCTCCCCCAGTGGGCAGCCCGCCTGTTGCCACTCCTGACCAGAGAAGCCCAACTCGCGGCCCAGCAGCTGCCAGTCACCAACATGCTGGAGTACCCAGATCTGAAATGGGAGATTTTGCCACACCCCTGAACAGCACCATCAGCGCTTTAGCTCGCTGATCCTCTGAGAGCTTGGCTGCCCATTTACTTTCGCCCAGACGCTCAGGGACATCTGCAGAAGATGGTTGCTGGCTGAGGGACGCAGCGCCATAGAAGTGATCAACCTCATGTTACAGGAGCAGTTCATCGCCCGACTCCCCAAGTGGGTCCAGTGCCACTGACTGGCATCGCTCAAAGAGGCAGTTCAGCTGGTAGAGGATCACCTGGCGGCATATCCAGGGGCAGGTGAACCCCCTTACTCTCTCTCTCTCTCACTCTCACTCTCATCCCTCCCCTCGTTCTCCTCCTTTCTGCATCCCTGCACAACGGAAATGGGGGCCAACCCCCCGAAACCAGTTCCCCGCACCTATCCCTTCCCATCCTGTCCCACTCTGTCTGTTTAGTCTTCCACTCAGGTGGGTGGATCCGGGGCTGCAGGTTTGGGAGTGAAGACTGGCCCAGCGTGCTGGCATTGCAGGAAGCCCGGGCACTTCCAAGACCAGTGCCACATGATGGAGGTGGGGGCACTGCTCTGGATCCACCCCCAATTGAGCTGGGACGAACAGCATTCCGGTGAGTGTCCAAGGGGGTACATACCACTCGTTGGTGGATTCAGGATGTAACTAAAACTCAATTCACCAACACTTGGTTCAAGAGGAGGAATTGGGAAATACACATTTGGTGAAGGTGAGATGTGTGCGCGGGGATGTTCACGAATATCCGTTGGTGCCCGTCATCATTAAATTCCGGGGATGCAAACACATACCCAAGTCCAAAAAATAAATATACCAGTGGCCTCTGTTTGCCCCATACCCAAACATAAATCCCCCCAACTGCCAATTGCCCCAACACCAAAAAAGTAAGCTACAGACATGAAACTTGTCCATTCTGTATTACTGCCTCCATCTATTCAGGCATGAGAGATGATCTACCTAATGGTGGCTCTATAGTACAGCATATGTTTTAGCTCATATCTTGAGAACCGTAAGGCCTAAAAACAAAATTATGTTTTGCTGATTTCTTGGCTAATTATGAACCACATTTCAATTTGGACTTAGCTCTGCCCACTTAGACAACGTTTGCTAATATGCATAATATGCAAAATGTACTTTTGGAAACTAGTCCTACGATTTTTGTCCCATCCTCACAAAGTTAAAAAAAAAAAAAAGTGTCAAAAAGGCCAAGGGCAGATCTAGGATTTTTCAAAATCGGGGCCACATAGGGGCCATACTCTTTATACTTACTACTTCCATATTTTATATTTTACTACTTCCATACTTTGTGCAAGAAGCAAGACACTCACATCATTGAATATACTTTGTAAATTGTTCATTAAAGCCCCTTAATTTCAAGCAAAAATTCTGGACTGGAATATCAGCATCACAAAGAGCTGAATAAATCAATTTCGTTTCACTGGCCATATGGCCAAATACAATACAATACATTTCAGTATAATGATATGGACATATATTTTCCTCTTTAATATAAATCAATACATGTACAATGCATAAACAATACATAAATATATTTTGACTTAATGTTGGCTTAACATTAAGACACAACAGTCTAAAACAGCAACTGATTACTTTCGTCTACCATCTGAAAGAAGCAGTCCATGAAAGTTAGTAGGTACACTACCATAAAAATGTTACATTGTTGGTCCAATGTTAATGGTAACACACTATCACCTACCTGAACCGCTGCACCTAACTAGCTAGCATTAACTGTCTCAGATAGTAGCTAACAAAAATGTATTATGCCAGCAAACGCTACCTTCCAACAATGCTTAGGGTTGATGTAGCACCTTCCAAATGTTTGGTTATTTTAACTCATTGCATTGGGTATGTTTCTCTGCCTAGCCTATTGAGTTAAAAATGACCCAACTGATTAGTTGGCTTGTGTATTATTATTATTATTATCATTATTATTATTATTGTTGTTGTTGTTGTTGTTGGTTGTTATTATTATTGGCATAGAAATATCTTAATATATCTTAATATCTACTTTTTGCTGCAATTTGTACTCACAATGTAATTCTCTACTAGACTGCACAGAGACTGCATGGAGCAGGAGTCTGCAGTGTGTTTACAAACCATCACACATTTAATAATAAATGTAACTATGTGTTATATGTGGTGTTTGTTTCCACAGAGTGTAGTAAACCTAATATTACCAAGTGCTCTAAAAAGAATAACACCACGTCTTAACAGCAATTAATGGCCACTAACAGAAAAGATGTTATTCGTGAAAATACACATTTAAAATTTTATCATAATTGGGTAACTATGAGCCAGTTTTTACTCTATCCAAGCCAGGGATTGATCAGCTTAAAAAAGCATATAGGGAGACTCGGCCCACAAAGTATAAATGCTTTAGACTACAGAAACTACAGAGAATTTCCACATTTTGAAAATACCATTACATACTGCGTTACCATGTGACTTGCCAACCCAAATGTATATGTGGTTACCCAGTCTGTGGCCCCTACCTGATACTAAAAATCTGGAGATCACCAACTTTGAATACAAAACTGGAAATAATATTACATATTAAGTAAGGGCTAGAGGAAAATTGTCATTATTAGTTATTCTTAAGGAAGGAAACTTCCAACATGGAAGCAAAATGTTGGAAATTTAGATCATCATACTCTATGCTATTCATAACAGCCTTTTAACATGCCTTTTATGTTATGATAAAAGTTTTTATTGCATGGTTTGCATTTGTTTGAACTGTGGGCAGGCAAGTTTCATAACGTGATGTTTTTGTGCATGTGCAGCAATTTGAATCAAGCCGTAAACCAATTAATGTGATAGAGATTGGACTGAATACCTGACCTTCTCCCCGGCCAAATTTACACCACACATGCATGGCAAATCGGCAGCGGACGCAGTCAGGCAACTGTACACGTTACCACGTAACTTGCACGCCCGATTGTGTGTGTAGAGAAGCAGAGACGTTTAGGTTCACAAGACCACCAGAAATCAACTGAAAACCTTTATTTTTGAATCCTGATACTCTCACTCGTTTGGTGGAAAAAGAGTTTTTGTAATCAGTATATTATTTACAAGAAATAATAAAGCACGAAAATAAATACATGCTGGACAATAAGTTCTCAATTTTGTCCAAGAAAAAACATAGCAAAATACATCTTCCTATATTGTGATTAAATTTAGGGATTGGCCACAGAGTATTCTAGTGACTACAATTTGTAAAGTTCATAGAAATGGGAGTTCGCATTCAGAAGATATGGCTCTTTTAGTATATACATTTCATTAACCTGTAGCAGCCAATCAGTTTCACCAATCAAAATAATTATTTTTCACCAAGTGTATGTTTATTATTTTATACAGGATATTACACATATATCAATAAACCAACAGTTGAATTTTAAAAAGCACCCCCCAATGCCCCCACGTCATCCTATCCCAACCCATCCTGAGCAGGTCTACCAGACTGAAGAGGAAGCACCGTCAAGAGTGAATGGACTATTTGTCCAAATAAGAAGTAATAGGGACCCAAATTCTTCCAAATTCCTTTAACCTATCCTTTAATATGTATCTAATTTTTTCAAGATGTACTATATTGGTTAATTCTGTGAGCCACAGTTTAAATAATGGTGCCTCTACCGTTTACCAGAACATGAGATGTTTTTTAGTTGTCACTGATCCACATTAAAAAAGCAGCACTGGGCCATACTTAAATATTGCACTTTTTTGGACATTTCTTAGACTACTAACTTTATATCTGGGTCTATATATTAACCTCCACAATCTCAGAAAAAAAAATGCTAAGATGCTAGAATTATGACTGGGCATACATCCAGTCTAATAGTGGTGAACAAGTTGATCCACCAAACCAAGTCTGGAGGCAAGGTTCTTTCCAAATTTAAAAGTGCAGTGGGAGAATATGCTCTTACATCTTCTGGGTCCTTACCCTTCTTAAGGAGTAAAGTAACAACTGCTTCTTCCAGTGTCTGTGGTAATGAGTTTACTTCAAAAGCATAAATAAATATTTTATAAAGATATTATAACAAGAGGTTGTCATATTTTTTCTAGAATTCATTACAGAGACTGTCTGGGCCTGGGCCCTTGCTCTTTCTTCATTTAGAGTAGGTAGTTTACACTGTTATAAAAAGGTTTCCATTGAGATAATCAATGTTATTCACTTCACCTGTCAGGGGCTGCACATTTGCTTTATGTTGGCTTTAACTGTATGCCATAACATTGTCAGCGAAGTCTCCAGAGTGGCATTGAATAAAAAATATGGGAGTATTAACATTATAAAGTGTAACGTGAATATAGCATTATACAGTTGGGTCCATAAGTATTTGGACAGTGGCACAATTTTCATAATTTTGCCACTGTACACCACCACAAGGATTTGAAATGAAGCAATCAAGATGTGATTGAAATGTAGACTTTCAGCTTTAATTCAAGGGGTTGAACAAAAATATTGTCTTAACCGTTTAGGAACTTCAGCCATTTTTACACAGTTCCTCCATTTGTACAGGCTCAAAAGTAATTAGACAATTCACTGATTCAGTTTCATGGCCAGGTGTGCCCTATTTCCTAGTTATTTCAGGAAAAATTAAGGAGATAAAGGGTCTGGAGTTGATTCCAAGTGTTGAATTTGCATTTGGTAGCTGTTCCTGGGAACTCTCAGTATGCAGTCCAGGGGAATACATGTTGTAAATGAAAACATGATTCATCAGCCCAGGCCACCTTCTTTCATTGCTCCATGGTCCAGTTCTGATGCTCATGTGCCTATTGTAGGCACTTTCGGTGGTGGACAAGGGTCAGCATGCGCACTCTGACCGTTCTGCAGCTACACAGCCCAATACACAGCAAGCTGCAATGCACTGTGTGTTCTGACACCTTTCTACCATAGCCAGCATTAACTTTTTCAGCAATTTGTGCTGCAGTAGCTCTTCTGTGGGATTAGACCACAAGGACTAGCTGTTGCTCCCCTCCTGCATCAGTGAGCCTTGGGCACCCATGAACCTGTCTCTGGTTCACCGGTTGTGCTTCCGTGGACCACTTTTGGTAGGTACTAACCACTGCATACTGGGAACACCCCACAAGACCTGCCATTTTAAAGATGTTCTGACCCGGTCGTCTAGCCATCACAATTTGGCCCTTGTCAAAGTCACGCATATCCTTATGTTTCCTGCTTCCAACACGTCAAATTGGGGACTGACTGTTCACTTGCTGCCACCCGTTGACAGGGGCCATTGTAACGAGATAATCAATGTTATTCACTACACCTGTCAGGGGCTGCACATTTGCTTTATGTTGGCCTTAACTGTATGCCATAACATTGACAGGGAAGTCTCAAGAGTGGCATTGAATAAAAATACTGGAGTATTAACAGTATAAAGTGTAAAGTGAATATAGCCTTATACAGTCAGGTCCATAAGTATTTGGACAATGGCACAATTTTTGTAATTTTGCCACTGTACACCACCACAATGGATTTGAAATGAAGCACTCAAGATGTGCAGACTTTCAGCTTTAATTCAAAGGGTTTAACAAAATATTGTATTAACCATTTAAGAATTTCAGCCATTTTTACATAGTTCCTCCATTTTTACAGGCTCAAAAGTAATTGGACAAACTAAGAATCATAAATATTAGGATTATTTTCAATACTTTAATCCCTTGCAGTCAAGGAACCCAAGGACATCATCAAATGCTGAGTTTCCTCCCTTGAGATGCTTTGCCAGGCCTTTACTGCAGCTACCTTCATCTGCTGCTTGTTTGTGGGTCTTTCTGCCATCAGTTTTGTCTTCAGTAAATGAAAAGCATGCTCAATTGAGTTGAGGTCATCAAACATTTAAGAACATTTAATTTCTTTGCCTTAAGAAGCTGTT
Organism: Pangasianodon gigas; assembly: GCA_022758105.1. NCBI lineage: Eukaryota > Metazoa > Chordata > Actinopteri > Siluriformes > Pangasiidae > Pangasianodon > Pangasianodon gigas. The sequence continues at coordinate 17,990,845 of CM040461.1, read as the reverse complement.
GGGTTGCTTTTGCAGTATGTTTTGAGCCATTATCCATCTATACTATGAAGCACTGTCCTATTAGTTTTGCAGCATTTGACTGAATATGAGCAGAAAGTATAGCTCTATACACTTCAGAATTCATCCTGCTACTTCTATCAGCAGTCATATCATCATTGGCAGCCATACATTCCCATGCCATAACACTTCCTCCACCATGATGATGTGGTATGCTTTGGATCATGAGCCCTTCCTTTCCTTCTCCATACTCTTCTCTTCCCATCATCCTGGTACAAGTTAATCTTGCATCAGAACTGATCAGGCTTTTTTTTAGAGGTTTTTTAGTAAAGTCTAATCCAGCCATTCTGTTCTTTAGTGTTGCCAGTGGTTTGCATCTTGAGGTAAACCATCTGTATTTACATTCATGAAAGTGTCTCTTGACTGTAGACTTTGACCATGATATGCCTACATCCTCGAGCGTTTTCTTGACTTGGCTAGATGTTGTGAACGTTTTTTTCTTCAACAAGGAAAGAATTCTGTGACCAATCACTTTAGTTGTCATCCATGGTCTTCCAGGCCTTTTGGTGTTGGTAAAGATTCTGGTATCTCTCTGATAGGTCTGTTTTTTTTTCAGCCTAATGATGGCCTCCTTCACTTGCATTGACACCTCTTTGGACAGCATATTGAGAGTTTCCATGAACAGCTACCAAATGCAAATTCAATGCTTGGAATCAACTCCTGACCTTTTATCTCCTTAATTTGTCCTGAAATAACAAAGAAACAGGGCACACTTGGCCATGAAACTGAATCAGTGAAAATGGAGGGATTCTGTAAAAAATGGCTGTAATTCCTAAACGGTTAACACAATATTTTTATAAAACCCCTTGAAATAAAGCTGAAAGTCTGCACTTCAATCACATCTTGATTGCTTCATTTCAAATCCATTGTAGTGGTGTACACAGGCACAGGCTTATATAATATTATATATATTATAATATATATTATACATAAATATTTGTACATTGACAAAGTTATTGTTATATTAGCTATCACAGTATATTAGAGTTGAAATTAAATACCAAATATAAAAATTGCTGTAATTTGGATATTGGGTTGGATATATTAAGCTGATATATTATCATAACCAAGTAAACAGTCTTTCTTATGTTTCTGATAAATTAAATGTATGTTGTGCATAAGAATTGACAAAAATTATATCAGATTTTATTTGCCTGTGATCATCATTACAACAGCCCTAACAGCAGACATATTGAAACTTTTTCCCCATGAGGAATACTTCTGCCACATGCCATGAGGACACCCAACAACATGTCCAGTGCTAAGCCACATGAGAATTCTTATGATGAGTAAAAAATGCTCCAAGTGACAAAAACTGGTTTCCCTTTAACAAGATATGCTGAGTCTAAACAATACTGTTATATACGGGCAGTGGTGGCTCAGTGGTTACTGCTCAGAAGGTCAGGCATTCAAGCGCCAGCACTGCCAAGCTGCCACCATTGGGCCCTTGAGCAAGGCCCTTAACCCTCTCTGCTCCAGGGGCACTGTATCATGGCTGACCCTGTGCTCTGGATATGTGAAGAAAAGAATTTCACTGTGCTGTAATGTATATGTGACAAATAATAAAAGGCTTCTTCAAACTGAAAAAAAGCCTTTGAACTGTGTTTCTACTGCATCCAAATATTTGTTCAAATCAAATCAGTTGACAAGTTCTCTCAAAAAATTTGTTTTGTGTGTTTGTGTCGGTATGTGTGGATCAGAACAATAATTTGGTTGCCATTTCAACTGTGTTCAAAGGTGTACATGGAGTCACTCATAAAGGTCTGTATGATATCAAAAGCTATGGTTCATGAGTAAATGGAATTTTGTAATACCACATGCTCCTGGTATTACTGAATCAAAGATGAATGAATTAATAAATGAAAAGAATTATAGTGCAGACTTTTGTTCTGAATGATAATTTTACAGGTGAGAACTTGTTTTTTTTTTTGAGAATATGTTTTTTTTTTCTTTTAAACATCTATATGAGACACCAAAGAAGTAATAGCAAGTTTTGGATACAATGGTCGTGATGGATCCAGACAATGAGCATAAGGCAGGTATACACCCTGGCTGGGACTCCAGTACATCACAAACACTCATTCACACCTAGGGGCAATTGAGAGTTACCAACCCACCTACTGGCATGTTTTCAGGAGGTGGGAACCTGGAGAAAACCCACAAAAACACATTAATTCTTACATTAATTAATTCTTACATTAATTAAAAAACATTAAAAAGTTACATTAAAATACAAATTAACCTCTGTGGCATTTTATTCTGAGAATTTTTAAAGTTTGTTTGTGTAGCGGGTTTTAAATGCCCCTTTTTAAAAAATTTTAATCTGGTCCACAGAGCAATAAGCAATATACAAATATTAGCTATTGCTGCTAACCCTTTTCTTACTACTACAGCATTGTAACAGTACAGTCACAAATGTTTGTTTTTTTCTTTTTGCATGGTACCATTATTTGACTATGGGACCTACAGACATATATTATAAACATTAGAGTGTTGGCAAACTCCCCAATTTAATAATATTATTTATTATCAGTGCAATCAAGGACTACAAAAAGTAATGAAAAAAAAATTACTAACTGATTATAACTGAACCAGCAATACACAGACACCATGTATTTCCATACATGAAGTTAGAACATATAGCGATCAGATCCTCCAAAGAAAATCCCAGAGATACCTGAATCCTTACTAGTGATGCTCAATATTGCATCACTATCCCATCACTCTGTTGTTTAACTGCATGCTTTTGGCATTTTATTCAGCTGCAGTGATCACACATAATGTGGTCCTATGCGAAAGCCTCACAAGTCCATTATGCATTTAGAAAACGTTTTTTCCTCCAGTTTCATTTCCCTGACCACATGCTGGACGTGGCTGTAGTTGGGCTGACAGAATCTTTGCGAGCTCTTTTAGGGCTCTGGCCATAACCAGGTGAGTGGATGAAGGTGGGATTACTGGGTAGACATGAAGAAGATGTTGACTGTGAGGAAGATGAACTGCAAGCGGAAGAAGATGCTTTGAGCTGTAGCCACTTCTCTCCAAGGGCCTTGGCAAAGTGGTCATCCACAGACACGCTGATGGAGATTTGCTTAGAGGAACCTTTTTGATAGTTCACCCCAAGGCTCCGCTGGAAATGTTCCTCCACGTTATCATAACTGTGCTGTGTTATAACTACACAATGAGAACCAACACAAAATGAGATTTAGAGTAGCATATACACTATATGGCCAAAAGTTTGTAGACACCTGACCATCACATTTATATGTGCTTTCTGAACATCCCATTCCAGATTTAGTCCAACCCCTTTGCGGTTAAAATAACATATACTCTTCTCGGAAGGCTTTCCAGTAAATTTTGGAGTGTGGCTGTGGCCCATGCTAATGCTCTTGCCCTTTCAGCTACAAGAGCATTAGTAAGGTCAGGCACTGATGTCGGGTGAGAAGGCCACTGATGTCGGGTGAGAAGGTTTCTAATTTATCCCAAAGGTTTTCAGTGGGGTTGAGGTCAGGGCTCTGTGCAAGTCACATGAGTTCTTCCACAGCAACCTTGGCAAACCATGTCTTCATGCACCTCACTTTGTGCATTGGGGCATTGTCATCCTGGAACATGTTTGTTCCAGTGAAAGGAAATTGTAATGCTATAGTATACAAAGACATCCTATACAATTGTGTGCTTCCAACTTTGTGGCAACAGTTGGGGAAGGCCCATATGGGTGTGATGGTCAGGTGTCCAAAAGCTTTTGGCCACATAGTTTAAAACTAGATTAAAAATTTTATTGTAGTGTGTTGAGTGAATGAATTTGTTTCTCTAAAAGGGCTGTGAATGAAAAAAAATGTTGTAAAGGGGAAATCAGCCATTATAGACTGATGGATTCTTATATAACATACCAGTGGAGTGCTTGCAACCATCTCCAGGCATACAGACTGACTTTGTTGATGAGACACATGTGATCACTGAGGGACGAACCTGCAAGTATACGGGTCGTTACAATGTAGAAATCCTTTTATAGTGGTATTAACTCTATAATAGAACTACATTAACAACTATTTATTCCTGTAGCAGATTGTTTTGGGCATATTCTTTCAAGAAGAAAGGCTAGCTGAAGCTTTCAGTGTTCCTTTATCCACAATGCCACCAACAGATCAATAACAGCAGTGGTCTGTTGGGACTTGTTGACAACATTCCTCCACCCATTGCTTACATTTCATTCTGAATCAGGCTGGATTACATATCTTGAACAAGCAAAGGCCTGCCTGAGCCCCCATAAGCAGTCTTGCTTGATTCCTATCTTGCATTCTGCTTCATCTCATAGACAGTGGAGATAAGTAAATTTAAGTGGCTTTTGGAGAGATCCTGAGAATTGGAAAGGTATATTATGTGCTTATTTAATGCACTCTGCCATAAACTGGGCAGGGTAGAAATTAATCTAGTGGTTATTGGATTACTCCATGTGAAGTTTGTGGTTGAGTGTGGGTGAAAGGACAAAGCATTTATTTTACAAGGCTTTTATGTTCCTGAAATGCCCCAGAATGTTATAAAGTCTTCTTTCAGAATTTTTTTTAAAATTCATTTTCTACCATATTGTTTGGTAATGTTTTACAATGTTTTATAAAATATTTTGCAGCATGTATGGTTAATTGATTACTTTGATATGATTTGATTATGAATCCTTAATGGTCATATCCATAGTACAATTGTCTAATATCTAATGTCTAATGCATAGGATTTTGCTGTGTTATAGTGTTAGGCAGAATATATGAGAACATTAATCTGATTAAATTAATAACAGAAAATTAAACTGTACCTAATCTGGGCTGCTTGTGTGTCTACTGGAATGTTTCATTATGTTGGCAAAATGCTACTATGTTAGTTCACTATGTACTATATGTATCATTTTCATTTAAACTTTGTGATTAATACAATACAGCTTTTTGGAACAATTACCTGTATGTGTCGGACTGCAGTTTTTTTGTTTTTGTCTTCTGTCTGCTCTGTCTCCTGGTGAATTTTCTTGACAAGGGCAAGTGGCTCATCCATAACTGCACTAGAGAAAAGGTGAGCTGGACTTGCTGTGGGGCTCCAGGTGGATGTAGGACTCTCAGGCACGTTGAACCGTGATGATGTCCTGTCAGCATTGACCAGGCTCTTGCTAAGAGCCCTCTCTCTTCTGAAACCAAGTCATTATTATTAGCCACCATGAGAGTCTTTGGATAACCTGTGGACAGCTACTATAAGAACAGTAGATGTTTGGTATTGTACCTCTCCTCCAGTGTCCGTCCTTGTTCTGAACTGTGCTTATGTTTGAATGGGTGAGCAGCAGTCACTCTGATTCTGTCACTGGTTATGTGACGGAACCGGTCCTCACTCCTCAGGTGTGGCTGACCTATGAGATAAAAGAAATACAGCTTATATTACACATATACTTTTTTATTAAGGTATGGAAAACAAAATCAAAACAATGTAAATTGGTATATAGGTTAAAGAATAATATAGATAGGTCTCTCTGTCATCATTACATATCCAGGGCCGAACAATGAAAATGAGTGGCTGATACACTAACAACCAGCTTAATTTTAGTCTTTGCAATTTATCATGACCAATATAACCTAATTGTGGGAAAACATTGCTGTGCCATCATAATAATGTAAACTCTGTTAAGCTGCAGAACAAGATTGACTGGATCTGTGAGTATTACTCTGGAACCTGATCTGACTCACTACTAACGGTAAGTGCCATATAAATGTAAAATGCATCATGTGAGACATGAAAACAATCATAACTGTCTGGAAACAAACTGAAACTACTTTATCCACTAGAGATATTTCCCTTTTTGGCACGAGACAGGAGAATTGTGAGATAAGACTTGCCATAGAGTGCTACTTCTGGCCCCCTATGTTCAATCAACATCATGATAATTACAGGACACACTGCTCCAAACTAAAATAAACAAAGACTATCACATGCTAACTATGCGTTAACATGGTATTATTTAAGCCTGGTTATAACATAAAAAAGTGACATATGGCGATGAAAAAATGGTTAATAGATTTTAGGCAGTAAACCTCACAGTAATCCTCACAAATACCTTTCTACAGGATTTAGAAAACACACACATTTGACATTGGTATGTATAGGGTCAATAGTATAGAAAAGTGCCTCATGATATGTACAAGTGAGTGAAAAACAGCTTTATCATTTTAAATATCAAACACTCTAAATGTCCAAGTGGGTGTTTTGGGTGGAAATCTTGACAAAGTGCACATGACCAGTACCCTCACACATAGGTATACATGTAAAGCATAGTCCATATGTTGTGGAGTGTGACAGACTGACATGATCTGTAAGAGGACAGAGGAGTGGGTAAAAACCACACCTTCCAACACAGTGGTTTTCTAGTGCCTGAGGGAGGATTATTTTCCTTCAATGCTTAGACAAAAAAACAGACCTTCCAAAGGTAACACTGACTATCTGCCTCTTAACAGCATTAACATCTGTCATATACATTCACTCATCTCAACAGTGTGCGATAAAGTTACATACAAATTAAAAGATCTTGCTTATCTCACCAATTTGTATCGTTATCACATCAATATTTAGTTAGTTTACATGAATTCATTGAATTTAAAACAAATTTAAAATTACATGAAAATTCCTGCAGATAAATCTCCACATTTTCCTAGTAATTTCAGTTTTGCATTGTGTCAGGATCTCATTACACATAATGAAGAAATGTATTTGTCAAAAACAGAAGGTGCTAGCAGAAGACTGGTAAAGTTAACACATTAAGTAGACCATGTGGCCAAAATGATAATTACCCTCTAGGATGTAAACTTTGAAACCACTGCTCATCCGGGTGATGTAGTGGAAATTTGTGACAGCCATGGCTCCAGATCCTTGGTTTCTAGTTGTTCAGGGCCCTTGGCAATGGCTGGCAAAGGAACTCCACCTGAGCTCTACGATTACTGACACCGTAAGGAATAGTAAAGGTTAGGATCAGTAAGGATCTTCACTGCACTCTGTATAAGGATTGTGGCTTCTGCTCTGTGTTGTCTTCCAGAGTTTTCATTGGCTGTATCAAGTCCAACCTCCTTTCCCCTGCTCCTTGGTTCTTTGTCTGCTTCTGTTTCCAAGATGCTACTTCCACAGATTCCTTAAGGGAGGAGTCTAGTAAGAAGCTGTGAACTACATTCTATTTGTCACCCCTCTAGTGTCCTTAACTTCTCCAATATGGAATTAATAGTAAAACTGTAAACAGGCAGAATACTGTTTAATTCATCTTGTGTATGTTTTGAATATTCTGTGTATACATGGCAAAAGACAGAAGCATTGAAGACCTATGCTTTACCTTAGCTTAGAAATTTAACACTGTTTTCCCTGGCTCCTACTGGAATCCACAAACAAGTCCTGTTCTGCCTTTATTTCCTTTTTAAGAGTCAGCAGCTGGTGACAACCCTTGCTTTGGGGCTAATCTAAAATCTTGCTTGACTGCATTTTTCATCTACCTGAACTGTAGTCATTCTGCCAACCTGCCTGTACATGTAGCTCCCTGTAAGTTCCCTTAACTTTAAAGCACTAGGCCTCTCCTTTTGGTAAACAGACAAATACTCTGTGCATCTAGTTACATGTGTGCTCCTGCCGCACAACACAAACACACACAACACAAACACACACATGCATATATATATATGTGTGTGTGCGTGTGTGTGTGTGTGTGTGTATATATATACACACTGTATATATGATTACACAAACAAATATAGAATTTGCACTTTGTTGCTCTCAACAGTCTTAAAAGAGGTGTGATTGTTAATCACTTGGTGTTCGTGGATGGCAAGTAATGTATTGTTTTGGATGCAATGCAATAATTAGCTTTACATACTGGTACAATTAATTAAATTTTCTGTGTAGCATGTGATATGTTAAAGAGATGCATCTGAAAGCAACTGAAGAAAGGGCTCATTATTTGGTTCATCATTACGCCCTTCAGTTAAGTAAAGTAAGTGGAGCCTATTAGTGGATTTATTCTATTTGTTTAGGCTAAAACATTTGTTTGGGAGGCTGGGGTTCCATAGTTGAAATAAAAGTTGTCACAGGAATATCTGTCTGCTGCTAAAAAATAAAACTCCTAATCAGAACACTCGCTCACCATCTACAAGTCAATGTGTAAAATTGTAGAACAGGTGAAATACACTATATGGCCAAAATTATTTGGACACCAGACCATCACACCCATATGTGGGCCTTCCCCAAACTGTTTCCACAGAGTATGAAGTACACATTGTCTAGAATGTCTTTGTCTATGCTGTTGTATTAACATTTCCCCTTTACTGGAGCTAAGGGGCCTAACCCAAACCTGTTCCAACATGACAATATCCTTTTACACAAAGAGAGCTCCATAAAGACATGGGTTGCCAAGGTTGGTGTGGAAGAACTCGAGTGGCCCGCACAGAGCCCTTACCTCAACCCCACTGAACACTTTTGGGATGAATGAACACTGAACACCTGCCAGGTCTTCTCGCTCAACATCAGTGCCTGACCTCAATAATACGCTTGTGGCTGAATGGGCACAAAAAAACCCACAGCCATGCTACAAAATCTAGTTGAAAGCCTTCCCAGAAGAGTGGAGGTTATTAAACAGCAAAGGGGGATTAAATCTATAATGGGATGTTCAATAAGCACATGTGGGTGTAATTGGTCAGGTGTCCACATACTTTTGGCAATATAGTGTATATCCAAAGAAGAGTAGTAATTTACACACATAAATAAGAATGTATAAACAAATTGGATGTGCACTTACTGCATTCCTATTAGAATCACATAAAACTAGCTACACCTGAGTTGCGTCTCTGCAATGACAAATATGCTTAATGGTTTGCAAAATGTACTTTAGAATTTATCTATCACCAGAATAATTGCTGTTTTGCCACTTAGTAACCTTTGTAGTAGATTATGGCCTTCATCACCATAAAATGCCCCTAGCAAACATACCAGAAAAATTCTTCAGGGAACATTTAGGTCCTAAATTTGGCCACACGATGGCAGCAAAGGTTTATCCAAGACAACAAGCAACACTGCCTAAAACAACAGTATACCAGGAAGGAGCAAACTCCATAAGCCAGGCTTATTTCAATGTACGTGGCTAATTTCCCTAAATGTCGGTTCCACAAACAAAGCTAATCATAAGCCCCGCTTAGTTACTATGGCAACATATGCTTTTGGACAAACCTGCTCCATGTCCAGTTATTTCTGAAGCTTAACTTAGCTTGATGAATTCTATTGGCCAAGCCAATAGATCCAATAGTCAACAGCACTCTTTACAAGTGTGGCAAGCAGAAAAGCATCTCGGATTGCACAACACATCAAACCTTGAGGTGGATGGGCTACAACAGCAGAAGACCACATCAGGTTCCAATCCTGTCAGGAATTATTTGTGTTACTGTATCCTTTCTGGCAGCTCAAACCAATCCGGCCATTTTTCCCTGACCTCTCTTATCAACAAGGCGTTTCCACCCACAAAACTGTTGCTCACACAATGTTTTTTGTTTTTCGCACCATTCTGTGTAAACTCTAGAGACTGTTGTGCGTGAAAATCCCAGGGCATCATCAGTTTCTGAAATACTCAAACCAGCCCATCTGTCAAACAACAACTATGCCATGGTTAAAGTAACAGAGATCACACCTTTTCCCCATCCTGATGTTTGATGTGAACATCAGGATGGGGAAAAGGTGTGATCTCTGTTACTTTAACCATGGCATAGTTGTTGTGGAGCAAATCATTTTTTGATACGTGGAATTGACTTTTAGTTTTCAGCGCCTGGTAACAGTGAATTGACTCTTGATGAATACGGGGCACCAAATGTAAAAAGATGAATATTTGATTTTATATCTGATTTTTTTTTTTTTTTTTTTTTTTTTTTTGGAACATTTGAGAACAATCTGATGAATTTAGATAGCGACTTATGTCAAATAATAGTTTTAAGTTTCACTGTAAATATTAAAAGTAAATGGTAAATATAAATGTAAATATAAATGTTTCGTTCATATGCAAATTGACCCCGCACTCTCGGAGTGTGTCATGGGAAAACCCAGCACCAGTAGGGTTGCCAGGTTTACACAATTCTGTGCTAGTTTGGGAACAAGGTTGACGATGTGGAAGGCTGGTGGCATTTTGGGGATGAAAAAAAAAAAAAAAAAAAAAAAAAAAGTCTGCGGCCGACAAGATCTTCTAGTAAAGCAAATAATTAAACCAGTTTCTACAAACATATGCTATGACAAAGGGAAAATTTAAATGCAGACAGTGCAGCCCTACAGAACCATTTCCGTTTTCTATGGAAATCTAGAAAGACAATGAGTCTTTTTTTTTTTTCTTGTGAACTTAAATTAACAAAAGTTGTTTCTCGCGATCACAACTTATTTTTCTCATGATGTCGAAATGCACGATTAGGCATATGCTGTACAGCATGGATGAGTGTGTCCCCACATAGCAAACTGCCAGAGAGTCAGCGCAGAACCGGTATCTCTCGTGGCAGTGAAACAGCGCTGATCCCTGACGACGTTACACAATCAACACATTGTCTACACGATGTTTTTAAAATCTCAAATACTTAAATAAATACCTAAATCAGCCTATATATGTAATCATTTATTAAACACACAGCACATTCAGTTACTCACTGTTTTATGTATACAAAATGTACATATACAAATACATCTTTAGAATAAACTTTCTGCAGGATATAAAACTTAAGACTAAATAGCCAAATATAGAAAAATGCCTTCACACTCATGCATTCAATTGATTTATAAAAAATAAATAAATAGCTAGTATAACTAGTCTCAACGTTACAAATGAAAAAAGACAAGATACAAGTCAAATGGCTTTATTGTCATTTCATCTATATCCAGCTAGTTAGTACACAGTGAAACGAAACAACATTCCTCCAGGACCAAGGTGCTGCATAAAACAAACACAGAACTACAGGAGACTACATATATTTAAATGAAGTGCACAGTGCAAACATGTGCAGACGGCACAAGACAGTACAGAACTACCAAAACAAGACAATAGGCACAGTAAGTTACAGTGCAGCGCTCACTAGTACACAGTTCTAGTAGAAAGTCAATCAGATGACAGTAGTGCAAAAGAGTAACAAGTAAGAGTAAGTTGCTGTAAATGTAAACATAAGGAGTGGCAGTCAGGTAGAGAGTATAAAGATTATATACAGTATATTATAAATATTGTAGCAGCAGAAACTGAATACAGAGATGTGCATAAATTGCAAAGAGAATAGGGTGATGTTCAGTTGAGTGTGTGTGTGTGTGTGTGTGTGTGTGTGGCTTGAAGGACAAAAGGAGATCGAAAAGGAGGAGGTAAGGCAGAATGTTAAGAGACTGATCACCTCATCACCAGTCACTATCTTTGCATCTTTTTTCTATAAAATAAATAAATGGTGAGTTAGACTGAATACTCTGTCTCCTTATGTGTTCCACAAGTAGTAGATAGTAAATATAGTAGATAAATTGTTTTCCTTTGCAGTTAACATTTATTTCTGAAGTAAGGTAAGTTCTTTGCTCTTGCAGTATTCAGTTGCTTATGTCCCTTTGTTATGTTTCCATACATCCAATTCTGAAGAGAACTTGGTGGTAGTCAGCCATCCATACAAGGTAGAGAGAAGTCTGGTGTGGTGTAGATAGGACCGGAATAGACGTCTGTCCAGGCCGGCAGATTAAGGCCAACATCTGTACGTTCTTGATGTCCCAGAAAACCTGCAATAAAAATAATACAATTCAAAAACAGTCATACCAGTTACAAAATATCTCATCTTATTGAGATATTGTATTTAGTTGTATTCCTATAACTGTAACTCTTATGATACCTATAATCTCCAACAAAGGTTCTGAATATTCCTTTAAGATGGCATTTTGTGAGAATTCCCATGACCTTGTGACAAATGATGTTTTATGATGTAAAAAAATAAAATAAAAGTGGTATTTTAAAGAAAAATAAAAGTAAATATATTATTTGGTCCATAACTTGTGACAAAATCTTTTAAGTCAATATTTTCCAACAGTGGATTGTGACTGGAGTGTCGATGGAAGAAAGTGACTGATCTGGAGATGGAGGATGAAATATTTGGCGTGGAAATGACAGGGAAAGGATGGTATACAGTTGTGAACCGAAAAAGGAAGAAAACTTGTAGTCAAGGATCGAGTACAGTTGCTGAAAAGGATAATTGTAATACTGTTGAAAGTACTGTTTTCCCAATCAGTAACAGCGATAAACCCCATTAAGCTAACCAAAGAGCTGAAGAAAGTTTAGGAGAATTTGACAGTGCCAAGACATTGAGAGATGGAAATCTTTTTTTTTTTTTTTTTTTTTTTTTTTTAAACAACAGAAGGTAGCATTGGAATTAAATTCCATGCTTGGTCAGTCAGTGTCTTGCATAATACCAACTAGAAAGACCTGGAGTAATTACTGAAGTCCCAACAGATATACTGCCTGATAAAATTAAGAGCTCTTTTGTAGAAGGAAAGCTGATTGAAGCAAAATTATTAAAATGTGTTAGAGGCGGTGAAAAGGTGGATCGGTCATGTTACAATTTGATGAAAACAGAATGCCTGACAGGGTGCATAGTGGATACAGTTAGTTATGCAGTTAGACCTTACGTATTTCCACCACTTAGATGCTTTAAATGCCAAAAATACAGGCAAGTAGCTGCATTTTGTAAGGGTAAACAGTGATGTGCTAGGTGTGGTGGCAACCATGAATATGGAATGTGTAAGCATGGAACGAAGCCAAAGTGAGGTGAACACAGTGCTGGGTATGGGGGATGCATAGCCCATAAAAATGCAGTGAAAGTGCAAAATGTTAAGAAAAAAAAAAAAAGAGGGAGTGTCTTATGCTGAGGCCATAAAAAAAAAGTGAAACAGACAATGCCAGTACAGAGATGAGACAAATATATATATCCAATACAGGTAGAAAAAATTTCCAGCACATTGCAGAGTAAATGAAGATTCCTTAGTTGTCAAAAAAGTGGAGTTTATATGATTCATGGCAGAGGTAGTAAACTGTTCAGCACAATCAGAAAGCAGAACGGAAAGGATCAAAATTATAATCAAAGCAGCAGAAAAATATTTGAACTTTGAAGGTGTCACCCTTGAACAAATAAGTGGAAAACTCAAGGTTCAAATAGGCAGTACCTAAATGCCATCTAGAAATAAATAATGGTACTAAAGTTATTACAATGGAACGCAAGGAGCCTAATTGTGAACAGGCAAGAATTAAAAAATTTTATTGATGATCAAGAAGAGAAACCACATATGATGTGTATTCAAGAATCTTGGCTAAAACCACAATTAAAATTTGTCTTACGAGGATATACAGTAATACGCAGAGATAGAAAGCTTTGTAATGGGGGTTTTGTGGCAACTTTTATTAAAAAAGAATTGGGATATAGAGTGGTAGATATTAATGAAGAATATGAATCAGTGATAGTTGAGATATTTGCTGGAGAGCAGAGAATTAGAGTGATAAATTTTTATAACCCGTGTGATAGACTTAGTAGAGAGATTGTAGAAAAGATAATGGTAATTGGCAGTCACAAAGTATGGGGATTTCAATGCAAATAGCACTTTATGGGGAAGTAGTAGCACAGATCACAATGGTAATGTTGTAGAAGAAATGCTAGACTAGAGAGGATTAGTATGCATAAATGACGGTAGGGGAACAAGAATTGACGTTGAACATGGTAGATGTTCTGCAATAGACTTAACATTAGTTTCAGAAAGTTTAGCAAGGAAATGTGTGTGGGATGTTTGTGATGAAACTATATTAGGTAGTGATCTTTTACCTATTTTCTGCAAAACAGGTATGAATTTCACAGAAACAGTAGAGGAAATGATTCCTATGTGGAGGTTTAAAACAACAAACTGGGAGGGATTTAAAGAATTAAATGAGGTTGCAAGATTTGGCTGTATTTGAAAATATACAGGATATAGAAGAATTTAATAATAACGTGAAATATTGAATAGATCTGCAGAGGAGACAACTGGAAAAGAGAAAGGGAAATAAGTAAGAAAGCAGTACCTTGGTAGACAGAAGAATGCAGTAAAGCAATACAATACAGGAATAAAGCATTCAAGAAGAATTAAGAGGTCATAGTCGTTTGATGATATTATTATATATAAGAAAGCACAGGCAGAAGTAAAAAGAGTAATCTGAACTGTTAAAAGGAATTATTGGATGGAATATTGTAACTCTATAGGTAGAGATGTAGATATTAGTGAGATGTGGGGTATGATCAGGAAGATGGGAGGAATTCACAAAAGCAATAGTTTACCAGTCTTAAATAATGGAGAAAGAGTGGCTGTTTCAAATCAGAAAAAGCAGAAATGTTAGCTGAAATGTTGTTAAAGTTCATAGTAATAATAATATAGAGAGAGAACCCAGAAATTATGGTCAAAAGAAAGCCTTCTGGATGCAGAATTCTCAATGTATGAATTAAAGAGAGCTCTAGGGGGAGTCAAAAAAACATCTTCAGGAATAGATGACATTTGTTATTCCATGATTAAACATCTATCAGAAAAGTAATTGAAGATTATACTATGTCTTTTTAATGAGATATAAAATGCAGAGAGACTGCCTCCTTCATAGAAACATGGAGTGATTGTGCCTATAGGAAAACTGGGTAAAGACATTTCTAATGCTGATAACTACAGGCCTGCTTCACTGACATCCAATTTATGCAAACTTATGAAACGTATTATTATATATAGATTAAATTATGTACTTGAAAGTAAAAGGCTTATTTCTCCACAACAAAGTGGCTTCCGTACAGGTCATAGTACTATGGATGCAACGCTATGTTTAGAAGGAGATATAAGAAAACCTTTTCTGTTTTCGCTTATTTTAACGTGATGCCTCCACACAAGCTGTGGTGAAATCCTAATATTTTTTTCAATCAGTATTGTGATGCAAGTGTGTAAGTGATTGATTCATGGTGTTTTGCTATTAATCAGAAAGTAAAAGGAAACAAATTAATTAGTGGGTATTAGTCTAGCCCCTCAAGCATAACTGAGATAAAAAACAGTTACTCTTGGTTCACTAGCTATAACTGTAGGTCTATTGTTGCCAGTTCATCTCTGTTGGTTAGACCAATAACACTGTTTTGTCCATATGTCCTATATGTATGACCACCAGAGAAATATACTGAGATGTATATGGTTGGTGTAAGCAACAAAAACATTATTTTTGTTCTGATCTATTAGTAATATGCTTAAAAATTTGCCCACTAGGTGAGGCATACAGTCATCTCGAATGGAATAAAATGTTATTCATTTAGAACTGAAGGTATTATGTGTTGTCTTGAAGATCATTTACATTGTAATAATTAGGTTACCAGGGCAATCATGTAGAACGCTGACTAAACATGTTTAATTCAGTGTCGTGGTGTGCTGAATGCTTTAGCAGCTTTATAATATGTTCAGATATGAAGGAACAAAGTGCATACTAGAGTCAGTCTTACGTCGATCAGCAGCTTTAAAACGATGCTGTGTTTCACTAGCACAACTCCTTGCCAGCTCTGTGCCGACCTCTCTGTGTGACAGAGCCTACCACTTCATGGCTAAAAACAACTTTGGCCCAGAGTGGCTATCTGGGTATTATTATTATTATTATTATTATTATTATTATTATTATTAGGGGGGATCAAATTGAGATCTGGAGAATTTGGAAGCCAAGTCAACACCTTGAACTCTTTGTCATGTTCCTCAAACCATTCCTGAACTATTTTTGCAGCGTGGCAGGGCACATTATCCTGCTGAAAGAGGCCACTGCCATTAGGGAATACTGTTGCCATGAAGGGGTGTACTTGGTCTGCAACAATGTTTGTAATAAATGAAACAAAGTCAACATTAGGTGTGATGACCCTTTGCTTTAAAAAATTTATTAGTATCAGGTACAATTTGTGCAGTTTTATAAAGAAATTAGCTGGTAAGTTTTACTGTGCATCTTGCAGAACCAGCTACAGTTCTTCTGGAGACTTTGACTGTCCCACTTGCTTCTCATTTTTGCATGCAAAACCCAGCAGCCTTCATTCTAAAAAGTGGTCTCTTACATAATATGCTGCTTTCTTTACTGACATACAAACATTTTAAAAATTTTATTTTGTGTAGGAAACAAAATTGTGTAAATTTAATTTTGTGCAGGAAACATTCAAAATATATATATATATATATATATATATATATATATATATATATATATATATATATATATATATATATATATAATATACAGTCAGGTCCGGAAATATTTGGACAATGACAGTGTTTTTTGGTTTTGCCTTTATACACCACCACAATGCATTTGAAATAAAACAATCAAGATGTGATCGAACTGTAGACTTTCAGCTTTATTTTAAGAGGTTCCACAAAAATATGGCATTTACCATTTAGGAATTACAGCCATTTTCAACAAAGTACCTCCATTTTCAGGGGCTCAAAGGTATTTGGACAAAGTGACATAATTGTAATTATGACCATAATTTTAATACTTGGATGAAAATCCTTTGCAGTCAATGACTGCCTGAAGTCTGGAGCCCATGTTCTCAAAACTCAAATTCTGAGTTTCCTCCCTGGAGATGCTTTGCCAGGCCTTCACTGGAGCCACCTTCAGTTGCTGCTTGTTTGTGGGTCTTTCTGCCTTCAGTCTTGTCTTCAGTAGGTGAAAAGCATGCTCAATTGGGTTGAGATCAGGCGACTGACTTGGCCATTGAAGAATATTCCATTTCTTTGCCTTCAAGTCTTGAGTTGCTTTCGCAGTATGTTTAGGGTCATTACCCACCTGCACTGTGAAGCGGCATCCTATCAGTTTTGTAGGATTTGGCTGAACGTGAGCAGAGAGTATAGCCCTATACACCTCAGAATTCATCTTGCTACTTCTGTCAGCAGTCACATCATCAATAAACACCAGTGAGCCCGTTCCATTGGCAGCCATACATGCCCATGCCATAACATTTCCTCCACCATGTTTGACACATGATTTGGTATACTTTGAATCATGATCTGTTCCTTTCTTTCGCCATACTTTTCACTTCTCATCATTCTGGTACAAGTTAATCTTGGTTTCATAAGTCCAAAGAATCTTATTCCAGAATATGGGAGGCTTTTTTAGATGTTTTCTGTCAAAATCTAATCTGGCTTTCCTGTTCTTGAATGTTACCAGTGGTTTGCACCTTGTTGTAAACCCTCTGTATTTACATTCATGAAGGCGTCTCTTGATAGTAGATTTTGACAATGATACGCCTACCTTCTCCAGAATATTCTTGACTTCTGTTGATGTTGTGAAGGGGTTTTTCTTCACCAAGGAAAGGATTCTGCGATCATCCACTTTAGTTGTCTTCCGTGGTCTTCCAGGCCTTTCGATGTTGTTGAGCTCAACAGTGCTTTCTTTCTTTTTAAGAATGTACCCAACTGTTGATTTGGCCACACCTAAGGTTTTTGCTATCTCTCTTATAGATTTATGTTGTTTTTCAGCCTAATGATGGCCTCCTTCACTTGCATTGAGATCTCCTTGGACTTCATATTGGTAGCTCCAGTCGAACTGCTGCCAAATGCCAACTCAATACCTGATATCAACTCCAGACCTTTTATCTGCTTCATTTGTCTTGAAGTAACGATGGAATGGACCACAACTGATCAATTAACTTCTTGTCAGTCAGTTGTCCAAATACCTTTGAGCCCCTGAAAATGGAGGTACTTTGTTGAAAATGGCTGTAATTCCCAAATGGTAAATGCCATATTTTTGTGGAACTTCTTAAAATGAAGCTGAAAGTCTACACTTTGATCGCATCTTGATTGTTTTATTTCAAATCCATTCTGGTGGTGCATAAAGGCAAAATCACAAAAACTGTCATTATCCAAATACTTCCAGACCTAACATTATATATATATATATATATATATATATATATATATATATATATATATATATATATATATATATATATATATATATATATATATATATATATATATATATATATATAGTTCAAATGCCAGTTTCCCCATAGCAGTTTTGTGTTTCCTGGCAGGCTTTAAGGATGGAATGGTAAAATGTAGTTGACAGGGTTTTTGTGTTTTACACAAATGAGTGTTAAGCAGTCTTAAAATACAGCAGAACTAGATACAGACTGATATTGGCAGCAGTGACTCAATCCCGGTTTAGACAAATTTGGCTCGAGCTGTGGCTCTGCAGCTCATGTAAAATCTAGGAGAAAGCATTTTATTACTGCTGTGGGTTTATTAAGCAGTAGCCTTGTGCAATTGTTTTTTTTCATGATTTGTTTAATACAGAAAGAGTAGGAGAAGGCATAATAATATCACCTGTGCAGTTGGGAACTGCTACTGCTGCTACTGGCTGCAATTGCAAAAACTCAGCTGGATGAAAGATTTTGGGTGATTCTACAGTAATGAGTAGTGAAAAAAAAAAAAAAAACATATCGGTTGTCTAATGTCCATATGCCAACATTTTCACTGTTCTGCTGCTCCTCAAAGTGACTGAACTCAAAATTCAAATGCAGGAGAGCGCCAGTTAAAAAGAATTTTGTTAATCATTTTCTAATTAGCACCATTTACATTATTTGTAAAGTATTACATTTGACACAAGGCCTATTTAACCATTTTAGATAAAGATTGTTGCCAAAGTGCTGTTTTTGACCATTTACTCTAATAATAAATATAGTTAACTGATTTTTAATAACATTAGACAAGTATATAGTTAAGGTGCACATAAAGTGATTGATAGATTTTATTATGCATTACTTTTTTCTCCATGATTTTTTTAGTTTTATTTTCCCACATTTGTGAGCATGCTGACATGCAATCTTGACAGTGAAAAGTCTCACTGATATTTATTGCTTTAATATGGTGGTACTATAGACTATAATAGTCAAGAGCTTCTGGTAAACAATGACTAGGCAATGATGCATCAGATACTGCCTGGGTAAACACCCCCAATTATCATTTGATTGGTGAGGGGATTAGAAAATGTTGCATGAGTAAAGTGAAAATTAATATTTTTCAAGGCAGCAGGGCAGCTAACATTTCTTACCAAGCACTCTGTGCCCCCATAGACCCAGTACAACTTTCATGACCAAACATGGGGATAACTCCTGCCAGTTCAGTCCACATACTGACAACAATAGGCAGCCTAATATGCAGACAGCAATGGACAACCTAAATATGAACAAAATAGGGTTTATGTCTTTCAAAGCAGTGTTCCAGACTGAGACTCTTTTTGTTGTAACTTCAAGATCAACTCCAGTAAGTTCATCTGCATTGTCACTTCCTGTCAAAGATGCAGACAGAAGAAAACATTAGAAAAAAATTACTTATCAAGAAAAAGATAAAGGTAAAAGACAACCCAGGACATGAATGTGTTATGTGCACCTGTGGGATGGTGGTGATGTAGAACCCAGGAACTCCAGCTTTCTCAAGTGTGTTCTGTTGGTCCAGGACCTTCTGATCCATCTCTGCCACAATCTTCTCATCCATCATTCTTTGCTCATCTTTCACACGCTGCTCCAGACCCTGGAACGTCAAGAGAGAAGAACAGAGCAGTATGTACTTGTGCATACATGTTTTGCTTACAGTGACAATGGTAAGCTAACCATAAAAAGCAACACATTTTGCAACTTAGAAAAGCCTGCTTTGTATTTTTTTTTAAAAATCCTCTTTGCAAAAAAAATTAAAAGACTTTTTTCCTTTAACTTGCCTCTGTTTCTGCACGCTGGCTTGCTTTTAGTACAGTGAGGTTATGTGATTTGCAGTTCTGCAGAGCCACTTTTTGTTTCCGTATCAACTCATGCTTGAGAACTTGAGACAGAGCACATCCTTAAGTCAAACAATGGGATTTTAATAAGGCAAAAAATTCATATATGGGTCACAAATCATTATACACCCCAACACACCTCTGTGCTCGTTATGTAATTTCTGCCTTTGGTTGTACAGGTTTTTCTCAGTCAGGTGCTGGATGTCCAATAGACCCTGGACAATCTCATACACAGTGCCATCTATGAGAGCTTGGGCCAAATCACTCAGGGTTGTGTACGACAAGCGCTGCTGAAACCAGCTTTTAAGAGAGTGGAAAGTTCACACAAGTTCAAAATCATACAAACCTAATACAGGTCCGTCAATATATTTCATGCTTTGCGTTCGTATTCCTCTTAAATCAACATAATCAGAAGCTATTGCTTTGTTACGATCACATTTGTATAACGCTAACCATCTAACTAGCTAATTAGGCAGCTACCTTGGCAAGTCTTTGACCAGTATCTGAAGCTCGGACAGGAGATAATAGTGTCTTTCCTGCTGTTTCGTGGCATCGGTTGGCTCCTTATACAATCCCGAGTACTTCTCCATCTGTACTGACGCGGGTGAAGCGTAAAACTGTTCCTGCACCCTTCGCTAAGCAGTAAAGCTAAATCACAATAATGCCTGTCGCATCATGATCACACACAATCTGCGTCCACTGTCAGTTGCGCTACGCATGCGCATTAACAATTAGGCCTGGAACACGGATTAGGTATAAACATGCTGCCAGATCTGTAGTACGCATACGTTTACGTTTTACGGCTCGTTTCAATCCACCACGCATGCGTCAACAACGTCACGGCTCATACAATATGGAAGGCCATGCAGTTCAGAAATACGCGATTTTTAACACGTGAACAACATGTTCTTAGTGTGCAGATTTTTTTCAGACGTAGACAACGTGCAAACAACGCGTGATCTCAGACGTCAATTTTACATACTTCTGAGCCATTTGGCCACTTGTCCAGTTTGAACGGGTGAGTGTCATAAGTTCCCATTGGCTGCTGAGCACTAGGGTTAAACCATTTGTGTAAGCATAGGGGTTGCCTACCGCTCACAGACTCTATGCTACCACTATTTAACATGCTAAGGATCCTCTTATTTCTGTCCTTTTCTTCCTTTTTGTGTAGCCTATAAAAATAAAATATTTGGATTGCAGTTTTATGACTTAAATTATTTTCGTCAAGATAAAATTGTCTCTTTTTGCTCCACTTTTTGGTGTGTGTATTCACCGAGATGCACCACAGAGCGCCACAGGAAGTCGTTCTTGCCTGTGACCATCAATCATTTGAACCCCTCCCTCCTGTAATAAACAGCTAATAGTCTGGCCCATTTGGACTTACCATCAACCCTGTCGGCAGCTTCATAATCTCATAGTGTATAATTTATATCTTCAACTGTAAAATACTTTACTTTAATAGTACAATAATTTAACTTGCAATAATTCAACTGTGCAATACTCTGTGTATATTTATACTGCAGTTAGATTCTACTGTATATTTTCAACTATATTTCTTTGTAGACTATTTTTGTACTTCTCTTATTTTTACATATCTCTTATTGTTGTAATTTTTTTTTATTATTTTTTATTTCACTTATGCTTTTATATGTATATCTTTTTAAATGCGAGCAACTGTAACATGACCCCATCTCCCCACGGGGATCAAAAAAGTATTTATGATATCTGATCTAATTTTTTCCCCAAATGTGATATAAATATCTTACCAGGTTTCAAATATAAATAAATAAATACTGTCTATGTTATAAGGCTTGTGTAATTAAATAAGCCTTTACTAAATAAAGTTTCACCAAACAAACATTGAATGACAAAAGAGATGGCCCACTGTATAAATCAAAGTCAATACTTTCTTGAGTTGACAAAGCTGTTTGCAATAGTTGAATAAAACCAGACACTAATAGGAGAAGTTCATCTGCATCATCCAGTTGGAGAATCCTCCCTCTTGCCCATCTGATGCTCCTCTCAAGGGTCTCCAGTCTAAGGAATTAACACAACAAAATGGGACATTTCTGACAAACAAATCTATATGACATCAAATGTTGCATTCCCATCAATCACTAAATAATATGTGAAATTTTACAATCTCTATATCCATTTGAGCACAACTGAGTGGAGGAAGACTGGGTATAACTTCAAACTCCATTGTTACAAGCACCTAGGTTGTACAAGAGCCTCATATCTCTACATGGGTGGTTTGCACATTTATCTCCGATTTATGTCAGCTGTAAAGTGACTGCAATTGGGTGCTAGCAATCTTACAGAGCTGGTGGGGGTGCAGGTGACGTGCAGATTAAAACTACAGATGCGCATATGCTAAAGAAAATAGTTTGATAGCTCTGCATCATTGGGAGTACTGCTTTTTCTCCCTCCATTATTACTACCACAATTGCTGCTGCTGTTACAAACTTTCTAGACAAGCCAGCTGTCCTTTTCATGTCAGTTTCACATATTGCTATGTCCCTCTTAACACATTTTTCATGACATGTTGACTAATGACATGGAGAAAAATACATGCCAGCGATCTGTCTCAAACCGGACCTGCTGCCTCCCTGTACTCAAATCCAATAACATCACCACCACAGCTACTGACCAATCAGAAAACCCCCACACCACCACAACTACTGACCAATCAGAAAAACCCCCACACCACCACAGCTACTGACCAATCAGAAAACCCCCACACCACCACAGCTACTGACCACTCAGAAAACCCCCACTCCACCACAACTGCTGACCAATCAGAAAACCCCCACACCACCACAGCTACTGACCAATCAGAAAACCCCCACACCACCACAGATGCACTGCAAATCCTCATGTAAAACACAATCAGTACATCACCTAAAATTCCTTGCAATTAATAGTAGTAACAGTAATGATGATCCATGATTAGTATTGGGTATGATAAAGCATGTAGAAGCATGCCAGATTGTCTTTTTAATAAAGGGGTTGGCCCAGTTCGGGAATCTCTTTGCTGGCACTCAATTTCGTCAGATTTACTGTAAATGTAACCATTTGCCATGTCTTTATTCATAATAATGGAATATCTACCACGTAATAGAAATCCACCTCACAGTGTAATAACTAAATAAATTAAGCATTAAAAATGTGTAAGTGAATAGTTAGCATTTGTCAAAATCCTCAAAAGAGGAAACTCAATTCATCACCAATGCTAACTTCAACCTGCTCTCCATCAAGGTGCTTCAGCACAGAGTTTTGACAACTGCTACAGTCGTATAGCTGTGCACTGTACTTCAAACATGTAAAAAAAAATAATTTATGATTGTTTTACCATTAAATATGTACTTAGACGCATGGTAAATATTTACAGTTAGTGTACAATACCAGACCAAACAACAATTGTTTAGCCATTGTTAGCTTGCTAGTAGCATGCATTCATTTGGAGTTGAATGTAAAGTAGTTGTTAGAATAGAAAATTAATTACTTTATAAGTACTGGTCACAGGACATCACTGGAAACATTATCCACAAGGAAAATTCTGGAACTTTGTGCATATGTAGCTTTACAGTGATCTAGAATAGTTGCAAGAGCCATGACCTTCATTCCTTCTAACCTGCTCTTCCTTCAACTGAAAGTTCAGACTTATGTTTCTAACTGCCAATCAACACTCTGCACTTTCTGCACACCACCACCTACTGGCCACACATAAGTAAAATATATATAAAGCTGTGCCAGTTAGGCACACTCTCAAACAGAAGTGGCACAAACCTTGCTGCTGAAAAGAATATTTTTATGAACATTTTATGAACAG
Source organism: Pangasianodon gigas (assembly GCA_022758105.1). Lineage (NCBI taxonomy): Eukaryota > Metazoa > Chordata > Actinopteri > Siluriformes > Pangasiidae > Pangasianodon > Pangasianodon gigas. The sequence continues at coordinate 17,967,125 of CM040461.1, read as the reverse complement.
TGGTGCACATTTCCCTAAAAACCCAAGTTTTAATACTCTGATCTGTGCAGCTGCTTACTTTCAAACAGCATTCCTCAAATTCCGTTGCTTATTCATCTTGTGTGATTATTCAATACAGCTTTGAATTATTAAGATATCAAAATGTGATAATGGATGTAATTTCACATTGTGTGTTATCGGTCTGAAGTTGATTACCAAAGTAGACAAGAACCTCAATTTCTGTGCTTGGCCCACCAGCTAAACCTTGAAAACTACTCAACCATGTACAACATTTCTTAATGTCCTACTATACTGACGGATTGGTTACTTATAATAGCACAGACATCAAATAATATGAAAAAGAAAGAAATATGCAACAGGTTTCAATCATTTTCAGTCCATTTATTTAATTGCATTTGGGTGAGGAAGTTCAAACAGCCATTATGAAATTAGCAGTCAGTGACTTTAAGCCAGACCAGAAGTGGGAGCTTGAATAATGCCCTCACACATGCACTTGGTGAACTGTACATAAGTGTCATGGATAGGAAGTTTTGTTGGATTCAGGGTACTTCCGCCCTCTCTTGTGAATGAAATTCAGCGTTGGCTGAGGGGAAAATCCAAGTGCTGATCCTCGGTCAGCTCCAGAGACAAACACCATAAGTTGTTCCAATGTGATCTCAAACACACCATCTGTAAAATCATTAACATTTGTGATAATATGCAGGATTGTGTCAGCAAAAGTCAGGGTAGCTCAAATGAAATCTCAAAATACTCTGCACAACTGTTGCAGAATGATTCATTAATTTATCTTCAATATCTAGAAGGAAGTCTCTCCAGTACCCTTCCACTTTCTTTTCCAGTCGCCCCGGTTGCTTCCAGGAGCGGACAGCTCCGCTTGGAACAGGTAGATGTTCCGAACACCTCCTTGAAGTTGCTAGGGTGAATTTTTATCAGGTCCAGGAGACTAAGTGTGTTCACTACTTCAGCGGAGTCTGTAAAGGAGGAGGGGGGAAAAAAAACCTCACACAACTTAAATGGTGTATGTGTCACAGGAACACCTGGCACTGTCTCCAACAGTCAGCGCTCTCTCTCCCCAGAGTACTAACCAGCACCACTTGTCCCCAATCACCACACTCATTAGCACTATATAAGCACACACCTCGTATTCACTCTTTGTCTGGCCTCAACTAGGAATAGACTGCTTATCTGTGAGTACCTGTGGACATTGGCAGGTCCCTATGGTTCCCTATGTTTTCTCCAGCGATTCTCCTTCAAGACACGTGAGGTGTGTGCTCCTTTCTCTCATTCATTTGCTTAGTGACTCTATCTGTGTTATCCACCAGCCTGCAGTACTTATTTGTGTTTACCCTGTCTTTGCATGCCTGTTGTTTTGCCAAATCCTCTAATAAATTTGTGTTGGGTTCTTACCTTTGTCTCCGAGTCTGGTATATCCTGACGGTATGCTATTCTGCAAGGGAGAATAAAAAGTTATGTATAAGAGAGCCTGTTCACAGAAAAGCATGTTAGCACACCCAAGGAATTGCCATAGATTAAGTGAGTCAGGAGTGCCACACTTAACTGGCCATCATTACTCAGTTAAGCAATCCTTTAATCTAGACAGGCCCAACACACTGAACAGACAACCCCAAATATTTTCAGAGAGAGAAAGTGCACTATTTTAGATAAGTGTGTGGCACCAGGTGTTTGTTTTTCAGCAAGAAATACAGATTCTCCAGCTCACCCAAGCATTTTCCTCAAAAAAAAAAAAAAAAAAAAAAAAAAAAAAAAAAAACCTGGTCCAACTGCTGTAGCACTGTCATGAACAAAATTAAAGCTTTAAAATCAAACAAGTTAAAATCCAATTTACAATTTGTAGTGACCATTACAGATGAACTGTGGGAAGGTGATGTGCCTCAGGGACCCCAACAAGGACTGGCTCGCTGCAGCTTCCTCAATGGCAGCTCTAGCTGCTGTAATACCACCCGCCTCAATGATCTTTGACATTATGTACAGTTTATTAGTAGAAGCAGGCCTTTGTGATACTTTCACCATTGGCTTGAAGAAAATTAAGAAATGAAATAAGGAACTGATACACATTTGTGTTTCCACTGCAAATCCAGATCTGCTACTTCTTTGAGAGTTGGTGGTGATGTAGTTGTTGAGCACAGGTTTTGGTAGAGCCTCTCCAAAAAAAAAAAAGTAACACTCCTCCATGCACCAGTGCCACAGCTATCAGCTATACAGACCTCTGTATAATGCTGCAAAAATTTAAATGTTGGAAAAACAAAGATTTCTGCAGAATAAGGCATTTGGTGGTTACAATTTCAATATGTTAAAATGAGCGAGTTAGACAAGTGCCATGTGTGGATACTAACCACGGCCGTCCAGGGATAGGTTCTTACTGTTGTGGCCCTGTAAATAGGGTGCTGTCCTTGAGAGCAGTCAGAAAAACTCCCGTGTAGGGCCACCCTCATCCACTGCTCCCTCTGCTTGCATGAAGTCATTCATAAATGACAATTTGGCCTCAGGATTGAAACTTCTTGTAAAGGCTCGAATGGCACCGTCCATTATATTTTGTCCACCTACATTTATCATATTACTGCTGGGCATCTCTCCAATCCAGACTTTTGATTGTAGAGTGGTCAGTAAGGTTTTCAGATCTGGTCTAGAACAATAACACAACAGTAAATTATACCATTAAAATAAACTGGCTGTTATGCTCAAAAGAGCAGTGACAGCTGATGAAACATGCTGCCTGCAACAGTTTGCTCCACTTAATCACATTTCAATTACATTTTGTAGAGAATTAAAGTTTGCATCATTATAACTGTAGCAATTTATGGTTGTTATGGACATGTTTTGATTACCGTATTTTCCGGTATATAAGTCGCCGTTTTGTTTTGTTTTTTATTATCTGGAACTTATAGTCTTAAGCAATTTATAACTTATAATGCAATTAATTTACGTCAAACACGCAAAAACATACGCACACACAACAGAGCTTGTCGAAAGGTCACTGTGATCTATTATGTATTAGACAGGCGCCCTCTACAGGCCATTGATGCCATTGTTCTTTACAATGACAGTTTAGTAATTGACACAGGTGTGTCTAACTGGTTGAGACGCTAAGCAGAGACGCCAAGCAGTTTTTCGTTTTATTTATGAATGACCTGATTTTCCTTTTCTCCTTTGTAACACAGAAAGAAAAAAAAAAGCAAGAAAACAAAAATGCTAAAGTCTGGTCTGGGACTGCGAAGTAGCTGCTACTTGGAGAGCAGAAAAGAAAGAGAGAGAGAGAGAAAGTAAGAGTAATAATGATAATAGTAGTCTTTATTTACTATTGTTTGTATATAATATAATATATAAGGTGAATTGCTGTTATGTGAGACCCTGCCTAATGTGGGGCACCTAAGCTCTATTTGGTGTAGGTCTTCCTCAAACAAATGAAAGTCAAAAAAACTATGGGTTATCACAAGCTGTGATGTCCTGTGATCAAAATCATATGACTTCTCAAATGTCCAATCCTAGAGTAGGGTGGACAATCTTCAAACAGCAAGCACCCCCTGTGAAGACTACCCAAACATCAGTGACAGTGTTTAAACAAAATTAATGTTAAGGGTATAAATTTCTTATAAATGAAACAATACTGCTAGTTTTTATAAGGATGTGTTTATATGTTTGTTCATCAAAAAAGATTATAATATGGTGTAAATATACTCTATATTTGTTATTTCAATCAAATTTTCTATTGTCCCCCTTTAAGATGAAGGACAAATCCCGTGCCACCCTCTGCATGCTGTTCAGCAAACAATCTCCGCTCCTCAGTGGTCTCCACCCCACCACCTTCTGTCCACCATGGTAACCCCACCACCTCTGGCAGAGGAGGCTGAAGTGGTGACACAGCCAGAAGTTTCCTTCCGAACTCTGCTCAAACTTCCACTAAGAGAACGCCCAACCAGCAGCCACAAGAGGGTCAAAACTCCTTCCTATAATTTGACCAGCGATGACCATTTTTCTTTCATCAAAGAGAAACGGGGAAAGAACAAGGGGAAAAAAGCAAAAAACTAAGGAGAAGAAAACTAGACAAGTGGACCCAGAAGCTTTTGCAATCCACCAGCATTCTTATGGGGACAGAAAGGAGCCCAGGTCCACAGAGGAGTGGCTTTCATGTGCAGTCTGTGTCCAGTGGTTCCATGAAAGCAGAAGATAATGGGGTTATAGAACGACGATGGCTCCTTGACATGCAAGGACTGCTTGTTTCCAGAAATGTAATGAGCTAATTCCTGCAGGGTGGTGTTTTTACGCCTATGCATTACATGATATTTAATAATTATCCATAATGCTGTGTGTTGTACGCAATGGTTGTACACAGGTGCAGGTTTTATGTGTTGCCTCAAGGTTTGATGTATTGCCTTCAACTATGCCTGTTACGGTTGTATGTGTTTCCTGTTTAACATTTAACATTTAACATTTTAACTTTGCAATTCACAGCAGGTTCATGAATGTTTAGCTGTGCTTTTAATTTCTGCTTTCTCTGCATGACATATGATAATATAGGCTACTTTAATGACTTTCTAATATATGCATCAAAACTATTATAGTCTATTGTTTGCTTGGTGTTGTTCGATTCTCCATGTAACAGCCACACCTATTAGCAGGGCCGGCGCTAGCTATAGGCAGAGCAGGCAATTGCCGAGGGCCTCGGGCTTGGAGGCGGGGCCTCCATAACCGTAACAAACCTATACTCAAAAGAAACAAAGAAAGCGCAGCTCGTGATGCAGGTATGTGAGCTGTCATCATGTATTTTTGATTGTAAATGTATATTAAAATAAACAGAGCCTTATTCTGCCGATTCGCGTCAGCGCCATTTGAAGATGGATCATTATTTGCAGCCGGTTTATTCTGAGTTCAAAACAGCGCGAGCGCCGTGACGCGTTAAATCCACGTATGTATGACGCTTTGAATCCGAGCTGATCGACTGTACAGTGAATCAGCAGGAGCTAAATACCATCTCATTGTCAGAAAATAAAAAAGCAAGAAGAACTATTTCATTTTGCAATGACTTTAATTTGTATACTGTAATTGATGGTTAAATGTCTTACCCTCAAGTTCTTATGTTTTTGTTCTTTATTTTTTTCCTACTTTTTCTCTTGTAATCTTTAATACTTCTTTGATTTCAGTTGACATAATGTATACTCCTGATACTTTGTGTATTATGTACAAGCATCTAATGTCAACTCTGTATTCTTGTCTTGCATTAATTAAAAAAAAACAAAACAAAACAGTGAATCAGCAGGAGCTGATTTTCAAAATACTAAAGAAAATGTAAAAGTTTAATAAAAACAGCAATCGCAGCTAGGCTAGAGCATTGTTTATTATTTCAAAAAAGTACCTCAACTGTATAAATTCTGGTGATGTTTACATTATCATAATAACCTATTTCATACTTTTTTAGTTTTCAAATAAATTGTGCTGTTGTATTTACTGAATAAATAAAATTTAAGCATACAAATACAATTGATGAAGTTAACTATTCTTTCTGCTTAGTAGTTTGTCTTCTTCACTTCCACTGTTGATTTGGTTATAGTGCATATTTAGGGTTTATAAATGCAGTAGATAATATGACAATCTAGCCTATATTGCTTCAGTAGGAGGGGGAAATTTTGTCCATCTCCAGCTAGAAAAATGACATCTTACCCCCCATTTTACTGTATAGAGTAGGCAAAAATGTTTGTTATCCCAAATAGTGGGTTAGTGTGTTACTGTAAATAAATTACTGAACAAGAAGAAGAAGAAGAGCTGGTCCAGATGACCTTTCATATTTTTCTTAGTGTTGACCTTAGTTAAAGTTTAATTAATATGCACATTTAAGTAAATATATACAAGTAATGATAACAGGTTTTGTATAAATAAAAAGGTTAGAAATTTTATTTGTTTCAAGTGCTTTTTATTTATTCTGAAATGTGGAGGGAAGGAGGCCAGGGGGCCTCCAATATAAATTTTGCCTAGGGCCTCCAAATGTCTAG